>JAOXJK010000001.1:175878522-175891501 GCA_025774025.1 Xenus cinereus | reverse complement strand
TGTTCAAGGCCAGGCTGGATGGGGCTTTGAGCAACCTGGTCTAGTGGGAGGTGTCCCTGCCCATGGCAGGGGGGGTTTGAACTAGATGATCTTTAAGGTCCCTTCCAACTCTAACCATTCTATGATTCTATAGTTTAGTGAAAAATAGGTAGAAATATGTTTTTATTTATAAAATGGTTTGTTTGAATAACACTACCCAGCTCTATATTACAGTTGGTTATATCACAGCAATTTGGGTTAGAAGATTATATGAATACCCACACTGCAGATTGCTATGTCAAGCTAGACTAGCTGAATCATCATATCCTCTTGATTATTAAGACAGCCTAATGTGTCTAAAAATTAGGTATCTAAGTCTTAGCTGAATAAATTTAGAAAGATAACCCCATCATTTTTGGTAAAATCAAAAAGCAAAGCCAAGTATTTGAGGATTACATACTGCAGCCAAATTAAATTTCCTTCCATCTTTGGACAGTCTTCAGGAACATTTTTACTCTGTTTAAGAGTAAATCATGATTTACTCAGGGTGTATTTTCTTATATGTCAGGTTTTAAGCTGCACGATTAGGTAAAAGCAAATATGCAAACTTATTTTTTCATTAATGTGTAATCAAAACTGTGTCTCCCAATACTGAGATTACAATTCTATGGCTGCAAATCAGGACTGTCAAAGTTCAAACCATTACACAGACAGAAGGTCATAGGATGAATGGCTAAACCAACAGACCTTTGGTCAAGGATGGAAACGAGCTACACACAGTAATAACCATTGCACCCGGGTCAAGGCAATCCCCAAAATCAGTACAGGCTGGGTAGTGAATAGAGTAAGAACAGCCCTGCGGAGAAGGTCTTGGGGTACTGGTAGATGAAAATTGGGATATGAATCACCAATGTGCACTTGCAGCCCAGAGAGCCAATCATATCCTGGCCTGCATAGAAAGAAGCATGGCCAGCAGGTCAAGTGAGGTAATTCTCCATCTTTGCTCCTCTCTGGTGCGACTCCACCAAGAGTACTACATCTAGTTCTGGGGCCCCAAGCACAAGAGTGACATGGACCCATTAGAATGAGTCAAGAGGAGGGCCACAAAAATGGTCAGAGGGCTGGAATACCTCTCTTATGAAGATGAGCTAAGAGAGCTGGGGTTGTTCAACCTGGAGAAGAGAGGGCTTCAGGGAGACCTTACTGCTGTCTTTCGGTATTTAAAAAAGGGTGCTTGTGAGAAAGACGGAGTGAGACTTTTTATCAGGGCCTGTAGTGACAGGACAAGGGGTTATCATTTTAAACTGAAAGAGGGTTGGATTTAGTTTAGGTCTAAGATAAAAAACAATTATGATGAGAGTGGCGAGACATTCAAACAAGTTGCCCAGAGAAGTTGTGGATCAGTGGAGGTGTTCAAGGTCAGGTTGGACGGGGCTTTGAGCAAGCTTATCTAGTGAAAGATGATCTTAGGCATGGAAGGGGAGTTAGAACTAGATGAACATTAAAGATCCCTTCCAAGTCAAATCATACTATGATTTTATATAGTCTTGACCTAGGTATTTTAAAAGGCTGTGTGTGTATGTCATTAAGTCACCAAGGTGAGGAGCTCCTGTGCCAGTACTGCAGAAGAGCTCTCAAGCATGGTGTGCAGGGTGGTTTCTGAGCCAGAGAAACCTCAAGGGGAGCAGTGAGACCTGTCAGCATCCTGAACCTCGCGCAACAACTGATGAGACCTGTATGGGCCCAGGAGCAACCGCAGCCAAGCCCCATTCTCCTTGAAAGAAGGCGGCCCTAAGGAGCACTAGCAACCTCGAGCGCCCCGAACAGGATTGGCAAACAGAGCATGGTCCATCAGCAAGGGTGCATAGGGAAAGTGCTGAAGCTCTGCGAGTTTGACGAGGGTGCAAAAGTGTCCACCCAACAGAAGGCTCTGTAAACTCTGTATCTGCCATGACTGATGCAGCTTCCCAGAGAGAGCTCCGGTGAGAACATGCTGTTACCAAGGTGTCAGGCTGTGGGCTGTGCCATACTTTTATGCCAGTCCCAGACACCTGTGGGAGGTGCACCCAGGTAGAGGAACTCCTCCACTTAGTGACAGAGCTCTGGGAGGAGGTGAGTAGGATGAGGAGTAACATATGGATGTTAACGTACATAAATAAATGCAAACTTTCTGAAGAAATTCCCAGTTATTTATCCCAGTGTCCCCAGGGTCCTTGATATCCAACCAGTAGTTTCTGTGAAAATTTTAATAGTCATAACCTCATTATTTTTTAAGTTACCCTTCTCAGTTCCTCTCTGAAATGCTTATCCTGCTCACAGATAACCTCTTCTCCACCCTGTCGCTGTCACATAGACCTCATTCTCAGTATTCCCTAGAGCCCACTAGCATACAAGCTAACAAGGCTCTGTAGGATGTGGTTATTCCCTTTGTTTATGGGCTGCTGACTCTGGAGAGATTTTTAACATCTCTGTCTTGAAATAATCAAGTTTTCCTGTTCAGGTGAGCCTACTTTCTACTATGTTTCAAAGCCCTGCTCAGTGAGCTCTTGGTGCCCAGTCTAAATCTGCTGAGGTGTCCATGGCTGATATACCAAGCGCTGTGGTCTTATGTTCTGATGTTCATCAGTCTCATGACTTACAGCCTTAAAACCTTCAGAGAACACTTAGAGAAGATTTAAAAAGATACTTAACCTGTTGACCATGACACTTAGAAACAATAGGTATCGCCAGGAAGTAGAGATACTTTCAAACAACTGTGTGAAACTTAAAAAAAAAAATCTTTCCACTGTGTGATAGAAGAATGACAAAGGCTGATATACCTGTTGGTCTGAGAAAATATCATATTGTCATGAGCAAATAAGAGCTCCTGTTCTTCCTTTAAGACACTTAGGCACTAATCATTGAAGATGCCTTGTTCTGCCAGGGATCCTTGGCAGATTTCATAGGCTGATTAACATTAACCAGAGTGCTAAAAGTCCTCATCGCTTGTCTGCAATCAGTATATAGCAAACAGTATGAACCATAAAAAAATCAAAGTAAATAAACACATTGCTTAAGCTACTGACTTACACTTTCAGTGGTTAACCAGTAGAATATCTGTTAATATTTTACAGAAATATTTTAAAGATTACTCCACATTTTTACTAGGAATATTTCCAAATATTTCCCAAAATATTTCCAAAAAATACACCTTTTGCAATGCAGTAATGTAGTACAATATGGAAAAGAAATTATTTTGCAGTGTAAGGAGGAAAACTGCACATAACTAATCAGTTTAATTTTCATCTGTAAAAGAATAAATTAGTTCAAAACATAATTTGATGAAAACTTACAGATAAATAACTACATGAAAAAGCTTTTTAATTACAGCTTCTATGCCAGACACAATTAGCATTATCATATTGGCTCTGGGGAGACCTTATTGCAGCCTTTCAGTACTTCAAGTGGGCTTATAAGAAAGACAGGGACTAACATTTTAGCAGGGCCTCTTGCAATGGGAAAAGAGCAATGGTTTTAAACTAAAAGGGGGTAGATTTAGACTAGATATAAGCAAGACATTTTTTTACCATGAGAGTGGTGAAACACTGGAACAGGTTGCCCAGAGAGGTAGTAGATACCCCATACCTGGAATCATTCAAGGTCAGGTCGGATGGCGCTCTGAGCAACCTGATCTAGTTGAAGATGTCCCTGCTTGTTGCAGGAGGGTTGAACTTGATGACCTTTAAATGTCTCTTCCCACCTACACTATTCTATGATTCTATGAATTGTAAATTGCTATGAATTGTAAATTGTAAATTGTAAATAAACTTTATGAATTTTAAATTTTAAGATATTGCTTTTTAGTTTTCATATGATAAATATTCCTTCTTTTTAGCTCCATCATTCACTGTACATGTTTCACTATCCAATTGGTGTACTCGTTTATTGAGTTACTCCCCAATTAGGATTAATGTTTCAGAAAGGGACTACCATTTCAAAGACAGTGTTTGCCCTTTTTTACAATATTTTACAAATATTTCAATATTCTTTTTTATTTGAGATTATTGGTAAAATACTGAGTAAATGAAATTTATTTTGCTAAAATAAAATTAAATAATACATTAGACTGATTTTTTCTCTGACGTGTGATCTAAGGATGAAGAAATCTCACATGTCTAAATTGATAGTTAAATGCTGAGTTTATGTTAGTGGAAACTGAATTTACCAATTTGGCCCAATGACTCTAGTTAGAAGAGATTAATGTTCTTATTACATGCTATCCTTGAACTTTGTAATGAAAGAAAAAAAAATACAACTGTATGAAAAAAAGCACGAACAAAGATTAATAGAATGCAAGAAAAAGAAAATAAGGTTTTTCAACAATAGAGAAAATAAAACAAAACAGATGTTTGAAATCTTCACCTTTCGCACTTAAACAACAAACTTAATTTTCTCTTATATTTGAATTACTTGAATTTACAGGCTATCTCCCTGATAGCAAAAAATGTTGTCATATTAGTATTTAAGTTGATACATTGGGTCTTAGTAAGATACTATCTCTCTCACATATAAAGGAACCAAACCTAACCATAGACTGATGTCGATTTCATTATTTTAGAGATACTTTTATTTGTGGGTAATTTTCATGCTGTATTGGCTCTTTGTAAAGATGGAATCCGTCAGAAAAATCCTAACTCCATGTTACATATCTAGAGGGCAGTATTTTCTGTCATTTAGTTGTAACAATAGTTTAATCATGAAGATATCATTAGTGTTTTAATTGCTTTTTTGTTTCAGTTCCAGAAAACATTTAAGAATCTGCTCAAAAGGTGGAAAAACAAAAACAAATTGAGTTTTTACATGGATACTAAATGAACTAAGCGAGGAAGAATGCTCTACTATCCCTAATAGTGCAATCTGGGAGCCTGGGGTACTGTATAATGAATGCAGTGGAGGCAGTCATGGGGTTTGTGAGGTCACCTTACATCACTTCCCCTTTTGCCAGTGCTGAAGACAGAATACTGGAGGGAAAAGACCATTGGCAAATAGGACATGTAGTAGTCTACTTCTTATGTTCTCAAGCCTTAAGGGTCCTCAAAACAGAGTAAAAATGGCCAAGTTGAGAGTGTTTGAGAGAAGATACTGAGGAGGCAAAATGCCATGAAAATGGTGGAGCAGCTAATCCTGGAAACCTAATGAGAAAATTGCCAGGAGTAGTCAGGATGGATTCACCAAGGGGATGTCATGCTTGACCAACTTAGTAACATAAAAGCTTTTGAAAAGACAAGCTGTTGATCTATGGGCTGGATGAGCAAACACTGAGGTGGACTGAAAAGTGAATGAATGCCTGGGTCCAGAGGGTGACAATCAGTGGTATGAAGTCTAGTTGGAGGACGGTAACTAACAGTGTACCCCATGGATCAATACTGGGCCCAATCTTGTTTAACATCTTCATTAATAATCCAGGTGATGGGGCAACATGCACCTCCAGCAAGTTTACTGATGACACAAAAATAGGAGGATTTCCTGATATGCCAGAGGGTAGTGCTGTCACCCAGAGGGACCTCTACAGGCTGGAGAAATACGTTGATAGGAACCTTATGAAGGTCAGCAAGGAGAAATGCAAAGTCCTGCACCTGAGGAGGAACAAACCTATGCAGCAAGGTATGCTGGGCAGAAAAGGCCCTGGAGGTTCTTGTAAACACCAAGTTGACCAGGAGCCAGCAATGTGCCCTTGCCACAAAGAATGCAAAGGGTGTGCTGGGCTGCATTAGGCAAAGTGTTGCCAGCTGGTCAGACTGTCAGAGACTTTTAGAAATTTCTTACTTTTCTCTACAGCATATGATATGGTCTACTTTTGTGGATGATTGTTTTTTCTAATGAAATGCAAGAACAGTAGACAGTAACAACACTCTTTCTCTCTTTTTTCCCCTCCCTATTTAATGGAGATTTCTTGAGTTTCCTGCTTTACACAGTGGTATGATTTTTTGTAGGGTGTTCATGGAAGTGTGTTGTTGGTTGAAATATTAAATGAGCATCTGTGAACCTTCCTGGGTTTCTATGACATTATACATTGACTGTGATTGTAGGAAATGGGATTAGAGGAGAATTGAACTAAATGAAAGCTCCAGTTCTTAATTCTTATGTTCCCTCTTGTTGAAATACCAAGCCTTGAGGCAATAGACCAATGGTTTATGAAGCTAGAATAAAGAGAAGCAATATGTCCGCATTTTTAGAACTTAGACACTTAAATTCATGCTGGGATGCATTAATTTGTTTTCCCGATTGAACAAAATATGATTATTGGGAGAGGGGTGAAGGATAAAACCACTTGCCAAAGGAATACATCTTACATTCTTAAAATATCTTCTTTGACTATAACTGATGGTTTTGGATACTGTCTCTGATAAAACAAATGAAAAACAGGACAGCCCCACACTACCAGTGCCAACCTATACCTCCCCCAGAAAAGTCAGATTATTTTTCTTTGGTGGAATCTGGAATTTTTCCATGTCAAATATTTGTTCTTTGCATGTATCTGTTAGAGATAACAAATGTCTCTGCAAGAAGAGTTTAGTATCAAAACTGATTGATAAATGTGAGATGAACCATTCATGTTAAAGAGCACTCAAACTCTCATATTTTAATGAGTTCATCAATACCTCCCTCCTCCAAAATTACCCAATTCAGCTTCTAGCAGTCACCATAACTTAATGCTCCTTTTCTGTTCACAGTAAACAAGCAAACAAAAAAAAGTAGGAAGAAAGAACAGCAGGAAGAAAGTTCAGAGAGACAAGACTGGTATACTTCATGAAAAAAAATGTGAGAATTCAAATACATATGATATCTGCAATGAAAAAATAAGAAATATAAGAGAAAAAATTATGAAAATAGAATTTACTGGATATATTGATGTCTTTCATTCTCTGCTCTATAAATTATATCTTTATATCTCTTCTTTCATTTCACTTGAGATCCTTTTTCCCCCCTCATTCTTGGTTTTTGACCTTCATCAGCTGAAGACCTGAGAGGACTTTGAATCTTTACCTCAAATTTAATATCTTCCATCATAAATAAAGCAAGCATGGAATCTGGAATAGAACATTGTTTGGAAAGGAGAGAGGTTAAATTGATGATTTTTGCCCTTTTTTTTTCAGAAAACAAACAAAATCCCTTTCTTTTTATATGCAATACAAAGATTGCTTGTAAATCTAAACAAAATTCACATATTTGAGAGCAGTACTGATGGGAACTCCTTAAAATTATCTCCTGTGCGACAATAGCATGGTGCGAGCGTGTAAAATAATGGCTCACTAGGAAGCTTTTTTGGCCCACCAACATCATACCAGCATTTAAATGCAATAAAAAGCAGTGAAAAGATTTGTGGAACATTTTTGGTATTCTCACCTCTAGCACGAGCTGGACGGAAATGTTTTCCATACTGCAATAACTAAGATTTTGCAGTAACGATAAGGTAGAAATCAAAGAGTAACTGAAGTATTTCCGTTATTCCTTGATTTGGAAATTAGGAAAACAGCTTTACTGAAAACATAGGGCAACTACCACCTCCAACAGTTTTGAAACTCCAGAAATAAAGAGGAATCTGAAGAACATTTTATGCAATATATGTCAGCAGTGTGCCGTGACAATAACAGAAATGTATCGGAAATGTAACATTAATAATAATATTATTAAATTCACAGAAAAATATTTGCTTAAAAGTGCAATTTGCAGCTCTTTCAAAATTTGAAACCAAGCTGTGAATCTATCTATGATAGATAAATTCAGTGAGAAAGAGAGGGAGAAAGGTGTTACGGATGGCAATTATAATTTTCCAAGCAGAAAAGATCACCCATTCTAACCCAAAAAGTTGCACTCTGGATTTGATAAAATGGAGTTATCTGAAATCAGAGAGGAAACAACATGAGAAAAAAAGACTGTCAAGCAAGCAAAATCTAAAAAAATGCTCACAAATACTAAGAAATGACAGATACTGACACAATCACCCCAAACATGATAATACTCATTATTTAGAAATAAAATACAAGCTTTCTGAAGCACAGTATAAACATGAGAATTTATTAGGTTATTTTGAGACATTTGCAAAAAACAGCAATCTCATAACATAGCAGTCCAATTAGTTTAGAGGAATCTTTCATTAGAACAAAGAGCAACGCTACAGGTAGAAGACGAATGTGCTACTAACCAGAAAAGTAAATAAAATATTTTTACTTTTAAGGTGAAAACCCAAGGGAAAAATGAGTCTGTGAACCACCAGCCATAGATAATTTGGGGGGAGGGAAAGAAAAGAACAGAGAAAGAAAAACATCAGAACTGACAATTATGACAAAACTGGCAAAACTGACAAAATTTCATTAAAGGAATATATGAATTATACGTATGAGTACATGTGCAACTTACAATGAGCCAGTATTGGATCATTTTTTTGTATTAGAAGTAATTTTATTGAAATGAAAATGTTTCATACCTTGTTCCTAATCAAGAGTATGTTTATTGCAAAGAATCGGGTAATGTCACACCTGAGGAACTGTCTGAACAGATGAAGAAATATGGCAATCTAGAAGAGTAGTGAAGAAGGCTAAATGTCTCCCATTTCATAACCTTGCCACAGTTCCTCTGTTAATGTTAGAATGAGAATATTGCTCTGGAAATCAATATGTATCAAACTACCAGAATGCATATAGTTGCTGGCCATTGTAGGAAAAATTGTCAGAATTAACAAATTTTTGACAGAATTGTCAGCTTGTAAAAAAAAACAACCCAAAAGACTTAAGTATATTTGTTAAGATTTTCTTCTGCTTTTGAAGGGGATACGTTCAGAAGGTGACGGCTGATGCCAAATATATGTAATTTTTATCCTTTGTACATCACCAGGGTTATGCTTGCTGTCCTTAGAAAAACAGAGGATATATTTGTGCACATTCATCAGCCCCTTTTGGGAGCACCATTTCTCAAACTGCCATTTGGGCTGTGTTCAGTACACAAGGTGTTTTACCAAAAAACGCAACACTTCTTGATGTCATATGGGTTACTGAGGTCTACACAGATGACATTTTGATCTGGGGAAAAGACAGTAAAAGAGCATTACCAAAGACTCTAAGCAGGATTTGAACAGGGAAAAAACAAACAAACAAACAAACAAAAAACCAACCCAAAACCAAACAAAACACAGAGCAAAGAAAACAGAAATGTGAATTTTGGGAAACTGAAATAAAAAGTGCATAAAGGTAATAGAAATTAACAGAAGAGACCTACAGATATAAATCAGCAAACTGCAGCTGCCAAAAAAGTCTGGTTCAAAAATCAGGGAACAAATATAAGGATGTTTTGGGTTGTGAACTATGCAAGGAAATTTCTGTCAATCCAGTTGTCCCAGAAAGAAAATAAAAGAGTACCGGAGGCAATCATAGTTTTTACAAGAAATCTGGAAACAAAAGAAATTTGAAGGGCTCTAACAGTGATGTGCTGCGAAAGTACTTCCAAAACTAATTTTTCCACTGACGCATCCAAGAAAAGAAATAGTACAGTCAGAACTAGTGGTGTTTCTGTGAAAGGCTGAAAATGACATTAATCTTTCACACCACACATTTAGCAGCATAAACCAATTCCAGAATAAATTGAACGTTGCTATTTACTTCAGATGCTAGACAACTGACATTAAATTTAATAACTTAATTTAATTTAATAATTGAATGTAATAAGGTTCACTATAAAACAGTGTTTATTGTTAATTTATTATGGCTAGCTTTACCAAGAAGTAACATGTTGGGAATCCTGTCTTGCACAAAGTTTTCTAATGAGCTTTTGGGAACCAACCAACAAAGCTAGGTAAGTACAGGTTACACAAGGGCAGTCAGCTGGAACACAGGCACCTAATGAAGCAGACCTTTATTTATCTCTTTGACACTGAGTGATTAGTGAACAAGAGGACGTCCGAGCTCACAGCATTGCTTGCCTCTACCACAGAATAATTTTTATTAATTTCATTGCTTTGGAAAACAGCTGACATTCAATCTGGCGGAGAGAACGAAGGTATTTCTGAACTGACTTCAATAATCTTTCTTTTTGACAGCTGGCTTGCAATGAATGAAGCTGAGTAATCAGCCACTCATGTTTGAAATAGGAGCTGTACACCTGAAATACATCTTGAACCTGTATTTCAGTGATGTTTGGAGCTGTGAGTATGTTACGATTTTGCATAATTTTAGAGACACTTCTCACATCTTGATTGAATGCTGAACTTTGTACAATCAATTACATTGAAGAAGATATATTTATAACATTTTCTTGCTGATAATGGAAGCTGCTCAACTATTTTCATTTGCATTTTCTGGAGAACATCTCTTCCTCTGGACGATGTGCATTTCAGCATTACTTTCCTTGTGATCCGTTTACCTCAGGAGCTCAGGTTTTATCATTTTGGGGGATTGAGGGAATAACATTTCCTTGCCAGTGTTTATATTTCTGAAGCACCCAACTGCTGCCATTGCCAATTATTCTAGTAATTTCTGCAGAGTATGAGCTCTGGATTGATTCTAAGGGGCCACAAATTGTAATTATTATTATTTTTTTAAAGCAAGCCCATTTTCAGTACACTTTCATTAGCTTAGAATGAGCTATGCCTGCAGTGCAAAATAGGTTTGATCTGCAGATTGAAAAGGTTTGAAAAGTACTTGTCTTTCCTGTGTGGATCTTTCCACATGATTTAGTAACAAAAGAGAAATTAAACTTTATAGTTCCATAACTAACCCTTAATGCTGACACAATCTGGGTGGGGATGGCTTTTCTTTATTACTGTGACATTTTTATTTAATAATTGTAAGATGTCTCTTAGATTATTTTATTTTTAAAAGACACTGTAAAAAGCATACCCAGAGGAAAAAAAAAGTCACTTTTTAGTCATATTGTTACAACCCAGTTGCTACATCTAATGCAAGTCAGTGCATGTAAATGATCATTATAAAATTAGTGAGAGTTGTTTAAATTCTGTAATTGTGAACAAAAAGACTGTCTCCACCATAGGTGATACATTATGGAAACTAGTAAGATCTTCATTAATATTCTTGTCAGTGTCCAAACTCAAAAGTATAAAATTACATACTGTGTTGCAAAAGTTGTTTCCTATGCCTATAAAGTCACTATCATGACATTTGAGTTAGACGCTGCTCTCCAATTTCATTATTTTAGTTAAAATAAATTGATTTATGAATGTGTCTTATTTTGTTCCCACTACTTCTCATATTTCAATTGGAAATAAAACACGCCCAAAAAAAAGTATCAGTTTCTAGTTAAAAGCACTGTGGCACAGTATCTATATGTTTTATTTATTTGCTGTAAGTTTACTGTGTGAATTTTGGAAATATTAGTAAAAAGTGACAACAGACAAACCTGGTTGTTTGCTTGTCTTGACAGTCACTGTATATTGTGTGGAATGCCATAAGAGAGCAGAAATATTTCCTCCTCCAGTGCCATTTAAGCATGGTCAGCCAGGACACAGTTCTGAACTTAAGGGCAGGATAGGTACAAGGGTGGAGACAGAGAAAGAGGGAGAGACAGGTTGCAAACAGAAAACTTGAAGAAAAAATAGAGGAAAGGATTCCATCTGAAACAGTGCAGACACGTGATATAGAACTACTCATGAAGACTCCTTTACAGTCAAAGGAAATAAATTAATCAGAATCTTCTAAGGTGAACTTCAAAACAGTTTTATGATTCACGCTATAAGAATCTGTTTCTTTCCACTCACTAAATAGAGAGCTTAGGGTGACTAAGAAAGATATACAGGACTTTATAGATATATACTATTAGGTGATATGACTACCAGTCTAAGAGATGCCTAAGAATAGAAGAAAGCAGATACACCATCAAATCTGGTGTGACAAAACTATTTTCTCACAGACCAAGAGGAGATAGTATAGAGTTTGTTGCTTAAAGCACCTCCATATTTCTATTAGACAAAAAGACTGCAGGGAAAGGTCCCACATGTAAAGATTCAATAAGTATAAAGGAAACTGATTGTTAGCCCCTTTCTTTTCTTAATCTGTATTAAGGATTTTAGTTTAATTATTTAAATTTTACTTTACTTTTTTTTTTTTTAATATTCTCATAAAACAAGGCATTAAATATGGAAAATGTGTTAGGAAATTTCCAGGCACATTTTTACAATGTTCAGTGTAATAGACTTGTAACACAAGCTGTTCTTCAGCTAACTATTATGTGTTATAGTATCATCATTACATATTCTCTCTAGTTTTTCTTTTCTTCCTGACAATATTGAAAACTCATTATGTTACTAGATGCATTGTGATCTTTGAAGAACATCAGTTGCTTCAGGTGAGGAGATAGCTTTCAGATATGTATCTAGCCTTTTCCACTCTGTAAATCCTCATTAAGCATATGCTTTTTGTGTGTTCTTTGTCTGAAGTAGTTTAGCATGAAATTCTGTAGAGCAAGAGTGATAAAGTATTCCCTCTCTAGTTTCAAAATAATGATAAATAATGATACCCTATCAAACGTCAAACTGGAGCATCCAATGTTTCAGTAATGACCTGTTTGAAGAAATAGAGAACATGATTATTACTGCAGATGACATAAAACAGGGATGGACAGTTAGGACACTGAAAGACAGGATTAGAATTTCTTATTGTTTCCATAAAGTAGAGAAATGGACTGGAATATAGGGATAAAATTAAGTAGGAACAAAGGCATTTTTCATAAGTTTAGACAAAATAATTATCTATTCAAATACTAGAATATTGATTAGTAGGTAGCAGAAAGAGGCAAACATTCTAAGACGTCTACTAGGATGTATGAACAGTGTTTTATCATGTAAAATATAGGAATAAAGCTGACAACATTTTGAGCACTACATTTTAAGAAAGATATGGAGAGAGGACAATCCCAAGAAAAAGTACAGGAATGAACTAGTAGATATGAGATATTAAAAAAAAAAAAAAAAAAAAAAAAAAGATAGAATTAAATGGCATAATTTTACCTAGAA
>JAOXJK010000001.1:175848039-175871473 GCA_025774025.1 Xenus cinereus | reverse complement strand
ATTTTTTCTAATCCTACAGTGTATATTTGCCTATCTATATATATCTCTATCTATATACATATATACATATAAAATATATTTGAATGATAGTGAATTGTGGTAGACAAGCCTCACTGGAAGGCCTGACATGAGCCTGCTAGCACTTAGTGTGAATGGATATTTTTTTAGTGAGCAGGAAAAATACTGGGCTGAACAGAGAAAACAAAGCACATAGTTGAAAGCCCTAAAACATGTTTGTTTGGTTGATTTTTTGCTTTGTGGGGGTTTCTTTTTTGTTTGTTTGTTTTGTTGTTGTTTTCTGGGTCACTGTCTGAAAGTTAGAATTTATTACTACTTCTGGAAGAGAAAGCTTGTAAATTAGAGGACTGAAAAATACAGATTTCAGAAACTCAGAGGTTTCTTTTTCCTCAGTACAGTTCTCTGAAGCTTCTATAAACTTTTAAATAAAGCCATTTTCTAAAAACAAAAACTATCTGATTTTTATCAGAGTGCAGATACAGTGATTTTTGCTTTTTGGGTTTTTTCCCCAGTTAGAGAAAGACTATTATACTTCAGCTGGAAGTCAGACTTGTTCCATATGCAACAGAGTCCTCATACTTTTAGATTTGAAATGATCCATGAAAGAGAAAACATTTTTACTTACTGTAACCCTCTGTTTTTAATCCCATCTTTTACAGTATACAGATTTCCAGCATTTGTAGGTAAAGAAACAGATCATATTTTTGTGAGATGTTATTTAATCACTTCCAGGAAACTACTTTGCCTCTCCTTTATTCTATAGGAAAGATACTTTAAAGGTACTTTTATTTTATTGAAACATGTATTTATACCTGCATTACAGCAACAGAATATTGTGTTCTCTAAGGTTTTTAAGTGTAAATCACACTGCTACCCTATACTTAGCCACACATATTTACACACATGCAGTCCTTGTTTTCTCTCCTCTTTCTTCTTCCTTGCATGTACTGTATTGGACCAAGTATTGTGAAATGGGATGTATCAGTGCACTGCCAGGAACAATCATTCTTTCTTGCCTTTCTCTGAAGAGACATTGTTCCTCATAATGAAAGGGAAAATGGGAACTGAAGACTAATAAGCCTTTATGAAAAGATTTTTTTTTAAAGCTTCTAAGACAGGTAAACTTAATAAACCTAATAAAATACTGTACTTTTTTGCTTGCTGTGCTTTTATCTAATCTTATAATACAAGATATTTTTATCACTTTGATGGGTGTAAGGTACTGTACTTAGTGACTAGAGGTGTTACACAATGACACATGGAGTACATTGTAATCAACAAAATAATCCTGGTTTTTTGCCTTCCTTTGAAGGCCTGTCACAGCACAAGGACATTTTGTCTATTCCATCTTAATACTATTTTCCCCTGGCTTTCATCTCTTCTGTAAACCACAAAACATAATGGTAAATGGCTTAACCAAATGGACATAAATGTTAGTACCATTATTTTCCCTTTGAGGGCCAAACTATCACAGCAGGGGTCCTGAATGAAGCACAGTGATGTAACAATGTGCGTAGCTGTACACAGAATAGGATATGGGAAAAACATGATGACAAGTATCAGGATAATAAAGGGAACAAAATATGAAAGGTTGGCTGGTAATCTGTTCTGATCAGAGCTGTACCATGTTTTAACTGTCAGCAACAAAACTTGAACTGAATAGACTTCAAAGGAAATGAAACCCCACAAAGGACGTAAAGAATTATCTAAAGGTTGCAATTTTATTTGTTTTCTGGGGCAGGTTTTTTTGTTTTTAATTAAAACAAAATGCAGCCCAAGAGAAGAAAGATTTCCGTCAAAGAGCAAGACAACAAACCCATACTCACAGTGAATAGATCAATTAATACTCAGTAAACTGTGAATTCACCTTTAAACTATGAGCACCTTGGTAATTCCCTTGGAAACTAATCTAATGCTTGCGAAGTAAAAGAGTTACTGTTTGATGCTTTGTTTAACAAGAATATTAATTATAACTTGTTCAATACTGATACTCTGGATAACTGTATGTATTTGTACTATACAAGGATGCGTAGAATGCATGCAATAAAGACACTGTTTTATATTGTTTTGTTGTGAAATAATTTTTCTTCATAAGAAAGAAAAATATAATATTTTGGGGGTGTATTTTCTCACTGAAGTGGTTACATTTTTGTTTTAATACTACTGTGTTGCTTATACAAGCTCTGACAAAATATAGCTATGGAGAGAAGAAAAACAAAACCTAACTACTCGTTAATAATATGCAGTTCTGTATAACGTCAAAGAACAGACAAAAATTAATATTATTTTCACCTGAAACTGCAAAGGAAATACACTTTAATTTAATAGTTTGCTTTCATGAGCACGCTCAAGTCATAGGCCTTTCAAAAGGCTCTCTTTGACATTTCAGCAAAAGGAAGCAAAATTGTAAAGGGCAGACAAGGTCTACCAATGTCAGACTCCATATATGTATAGAAATTGCTGTTGTGTGTACAGTCTTTTAAATGCTTTCTAATTCCAGTTGAATTCAATAAATTCAATTTTCTTAAGCTGGATTTCCCTGGTCTTCCACAGAAATTGAATTCACAGAGCTGGAGGAAGAAATGATTATGTTGGTCTGGTCCTTTTGTCCAACAGCTCAGGCTGTGATCCGGGTACACTACAAGATGTTAGTTAAAGGGCTTTTCCAGAGGTATGATACATTATAAGCCAACTTTTGCCCTTGATTCAGCTGGAGTTCATTTAAGTTTTGGGATTCTCAACCTGCAGAAAAGTTATCTCATTACCATAGTAAAGGACATTTTGAATTACTGTTTCGTCATGACAGAACTGTTTCACTTCATATATTATAAACACTTCAATAGTAATTTATCCAGAGAGCAAGCACATAGGAATTATTCTTTAGCTTGAAGACTCAGACTCTCACCCAGAAGAGAATAAAAAAAAGTGATGTGTTTTTCCAATATTCACTTTTTTCTTCCCTCATCAAAAGTCCATATTCTCAATAACCATACATGGTTTTGACAAGAAATTTAATCTTAAAACAGGATTAAGACTTGATCCAAAGTTGCCTGCAGGTAGGTCTGTGTTCTAAATACGTAGCAGCAACCTCATAATTTTTGATTAATTAGTATGTTATTTCTTTTCATTTTTCCCCATAATTAACCCAAAATAACTGATGTGGGTGATATGCTAAATTCCATGTGGAGAATTAACTATTTTTCACTTGTACAGAAAATACTAAATTTATTCAGCATTCAGGTGTTTTTTTCTAACTGTCTTCAGCTATTTAACTGAAAGATCAGTTACTCTTTCAGCCTTACCTACCACTAGAAGATATTGGTTAAAACCAGTAGTCCTTACCCATACTGAGTGGTGATCATATTTAACACTACGAATTTTAGTATGCCTAATAATAAGATAGAATTTCATGGTTTAGACTAGTTTGTCGTATACAGTCCTTCAATTGCAGTAAGTTAGTCCATGAAAATAGGTAATTTACCTTAACAATAGTATAATTTTGGATTAAAAAATGCAGATTTAGTATTCATATCTCATTTTCCTCCTTTAAATTACCAATTAAAATTCAAATATGCTTGTCTTTTTATTGCATTTACTATCAGATTTATGATATAACTAAGTCCTTTTACAGTGCCAGTGTCTTAGATTTCCAGTCTAACTCAAGGACAGAGCATACCCAGATATAGCAATAGTTGGTGTCCATCTCAAATACATCTGTTTAAAATATATTAAACCCTCCGAATATTTTAAAATGGTAATGCATTTTTCATGAATTAAATAAATTATTATAGTAGACCATATGTACCTGTACTTGTGCATTTGTAAATATCTGTTCTTTAGATATGAAGTGTGTTTAAGACTAAACAAATCCACATAAATAATAAAAGACAAGACATACATTCAATTACTGTTATCTCTGTGTTATTTTTTCTTTTTTTATGATTCTAAGTTGTCATATCTATATAGTTTTAGGTGGCACACTGAATGGTATATTAATTGTTATACTGTACTGTGAGCTGGTAATTTTAAAGTCCTTGATTTAAAATCTCACATGTTCCTTCTGAATTTTTGGGTCCAAAATGGCAAGAAGCCAATATATGGTTACTTAAATACATTTCTCAGCTGAATTTGGAACTTGAAATAGAACTCCATTATTCAAAGGCAAATGACGGGCATTTCTTTTTTGTGTCCTTACATAGGCTTTCCATAATGCATTCTGCAACTTCTGTTACTCCTAGTGAACAACGGCAATAGCAAAAGACTGTGGCATATAAAATGAGAAGTATTGAATACAAAAAACTGCATATGAATACCTTGAAGAATAACGTTCCCTCTGACTATCTTTGTCATTGCTTTGCTCAGTATATCTTCCAGGATGGAGCAAGGAATGGCTACAGCAGATAAACTATTGAGCTGACTGTGAACTTTGGCTTATAAATTTTTGACTTTTAAATATTAAGCAGGCCTCCTTGTACATGGCTACCTGTTACCTCTGGGCTTGTTACAGCCAAAATGAATGAAAAAGATGTTGCTCCCCCTCATCACACTTATCCCTGCATCCACTGAATGCAACGGTGGTCATTTCATTCACTTTGTTAACATGTGGATCCAGCTCCTCAGATGCATAGAGAGCTAGGAATGTTCTCAGCCATGACATTTTGCACAACCTCATTCAGCTTCCCATGTGAGCCCCAAAACTGTTTTTTTTTCAGTTGGTTGTGAGCTATAATACCACATCACTCAAAGTAACTTCTCTCCTGTGTGTTTCCTTACAACCTCTGTATAAAAGTTTACTTGATCTATCTCTGTTCTCTGACTATAAACCAAATTTATCTGCGTGTTCTTTGCTTTTAAGAATGCTTATGTGTACATGAAAATTAAGGTACTAAACAGGCAGTTGGATTCTTCTGGCATGTAATCTTCTAGTCTGCATCTACAAATGCTCACAGATGATTATGGTAACAAATATTCTAGACTCAATTAAAAGTAATCTATTAAAACATTTTTCTTTGTTATAGATGTAATAATATATGCTATTTATTTGAAGAAGTAGAAACTACTTACTGTTCATAATAGTTACATTTATCGTGGAAGTTCTGACTTTAAGTGTAAGATATACTGCAAATAAAAAGTACAGGAAATAGCACAAGGTAGGAAACACTGAGGTTTTAACATCTACTGTTATAGCTGAAGAAAAACTGATTATAGATCAGAACAAAATCTATGATTCTGTTCATCCAACTATTCAATACAGACAACACCTGCTGAAGTCACAGTGGGAGTTTTGTATTCTGAAAGACTGTAAGATGATCCCTTTGAAGTTGCCTTGATTTCTTTACATTTCTTTTGATGAGGTGATACCACTGACTTTAAGTGCCTTTATAATATTCATACTCAAACTGGAAGCAGTAAGACATAAGAAATAAACAGATGACCCATCTAGAAATTACTCATATATGCACCACACATTACATACATCAGCCGAAAGATTACTTCTTCCTATCATTCTTGATGCTGTCCATTAACTAAACCTTTCACTAAAGTAATTAGGATTCCACAGAGACTAACAAAGCTGATCTATGTCTGTCCACCTTAAGGACTAACACTAAATGCTCCTCATAAGAACAAGAAGAGAAAAAAAAAAATAGCATTCTCTGTTTTGATTCAGGAGATTGATCAGTAGAATACTAGAATACTGTCGCTGTTTGTAGCTTCAGAGACATACAAGAAGAGATATTCACTTTAAAGGTATCAGTTAAAAAAGAGTACTTAAAAGCTATTGTGGAATCATTATCAATCAGAAATAAATAAAGTTACACATTGATCTTTCCTCAGAAAAGACCTCAGGTTCCAGCTACAGTGTCTGCTCATCTAAGCTTCCACCGAATAGCAAGGTTTCCAGTGGGCTGTATTGCAGCTGGTGGTGGGTACAAAATCCAGTGACAGCATTTTTCAGTTCTTTCTGCAGTGAGTATTAGCATCAACATGATGAAAATAAGCTGCCTTGTGTCACTCTTAAAGACACTCTTGTGTCTTTAAATTATCTTCTAAAAGGTTGGAACTGTATAGGTGAACCACCCCAAGGAACTGCAGTTTAGTTTCTCCTTTCCTGGGAAAGTCCAATGCTGAAGCATGAAATGAGGGCAACTCATGGACTTTATGGAAAGGATTCCCATGATGAGACTTGGCAGAAGCCACATGCCAAAATACTCAGTGTACACAAAATGGTGTCACATCTGAAATGTTCACCAAAAGGATATTAGATGTTTAAGTTGCCTAATAGTAACTGCAGTGATTGTGCCACTGCTAGTACGTATCTCTGTGTTGACAGCTTTATCTTAATTATAACCTTAAGAAGGGTAAAGTTAAGTGATATTAATAATTGAGCTTCATTTCTTTTATTAAATATGTGCAAGTTTATCTTTACAGAATGTCATGATCATATATTAATTAGTGGCTGTGAGAAAATTGGATATTGTTTTAAGTACCATTAATAACTCAAAAAAGTGTTTAATAGAATTTACATTATTCTGAAGTTTATCATACTGTTTCAGTATTTTCTTTCCTGAATCTTTCCTGCTTAAATTGGAATGTGCATTTTATAAACAATATTTTCTTTGAAAATGTTTTGTTATAGATCATTGTTATCAAACATTCTGCCATTGCATTCCATGCCATCTCATGGTAGTCCACAGGACTAAAAAGGTTTAACTGATGCAAGACTTGACATAAAAACCCAAATTCAGGTAGGGTTTTTTTTCATGAATGCAAAACCTCACTAAAATCAGTGAGAATTACATTGAGATTATACAAACAATGTAAAGTACGTTTTGTTCCACTATCAAACTACATACTAGCCTCACAACATGCAAACAAGAAAAAAAGAGAATTGTTAGTCTCCAAATCACCGTTCATTCTCTGATATTCCTGTACTATTTTAATGCAACAAAATAAAAATTTCTTCCCTGTCAGCCGTCCTGTACAAAAGGACACATGCAATGAGGTGAGCTGGGATCTACTGAGTTTATTTTCATCCCTCTTCTCATTGTCTGCTGTTTGCTCCAGAAAAGATGCATTGCAGTTTGTGCTTTCCCCACCCTCTCACACTATGTTCAGTTATTTGAACAGCGTATAAAAACTGAAGGTACCTAAAATCAGGTAGCAGCTTAATCTGTGACATCCAATCTTGCAGCAGAAATATTAATTAACAAAAATAATGCCAGAAAATGGAAAAAAATGTCAATTAATTTTCCAAATAAGTTATTATAATAGGGATAAAAACTCTGTTTCTGTTGGTAAATCAGTCTTTGAATGTCTGAAAGGCAGAATGTACTTGCTATTTGAGTTGTAGCCAATCCATACATACTAGGGTAATGATAACAGTGCAACCTGCTGTCAATTTACTGCATCAACATCCATCACATGAAGTTATTAAATATACATCTATCATTTGGTGTATTAGAAATAAAGTCATTGTAATGGAATTTTGTCATAAGATCAATAACTTGGAAAATAAATGTTGTGGTTTCACCTCAATGTTTACAGTGTTTGGTAGCAGGAGAACATTACCTTTTGACAATGTTCTACAGTGGTGGCAATATCTCTTAATTTAAGATCAAGTACAGTATATGTCCTTTAGTTCTTATATTATTTATAGATTTTTGCATTAAAGTTACTATGAGAAGGTACAATGAAAAACCATTTGTTTTACTCTTTCTTTACTTTATTGCAAACCTGACTGCTCACACATTTGCATTAAATTGTTTCATGCTCCTGACTTATCTCTGCTGCACTGAAAATGTAATATACAATGAATGCAATACCATGTATTATTAAATGTATACCAAGCCTGCTGTCTGTCTTCAGCTGATATGTAGAATGTGTGTAGGAGTTAGTGACATGAGAAGTTCTTCTTCGGATTTAGCCAAGCATTGGTATAACTCCTTTGGCTACTGAACTTTTCTTGATTTACACTGACATAAATGAGAGAGCACTGTATACCTGCAAATATTTGTCATGACCACAGCACAGCTTTTAGATAAAGCCTATGTATTTTAGACAGTTTCAGTGGATTTTTCCCTCCCTTACAGGTTTTTAAATTATTTGAGACCATTACATATGCCCATACTGGAAATGAAGAACATAATTTACTATAAGCTAAACATCATTTGATTTTTTCCTCATGATATCTGTTATCAAATGTCAACATTAACATTAATTTCTGTTGACTGCTGATAAAAGAAGTGACAAAACGCTGCCGAATTTCAGTGCTGCTTGGGAAAAGCTCCACTGACTGGTGAGTGCTTGGTTTGCCTCTGTCCTGGAGAACAGATGACAGAAAATTCAGTAACATGACCAAACCCCAACTCTTCTCACTCATGTGCTTCAACTACTGGGCACACTGTCACCAATCTTAGAAGAGAGAAGAAGAGAAATAGAATAAAATCCAGAGACAGAAAGAGTTTTTTGGTGATATCGTGACTATGAGGAAGACCCTTCCTTTCTCCTTTTGTTGCCAGCTGGGAAAACTGGAAATTCTGGAACTGCAGTACTCCATTCAGTAATCTAGATGATGTCATATTAATATTTCATTGAACATTTTTAGTTCTTTTTTTTCTCGTTATGCTTTCACTAAGTCTTTTATTCTTACTAAGGCTAGAAAGCACTCATTTGGAAAGCAAGCAAGAGAAAATGCAGCTGTACACAAACAGTTCAAAAATCAAGTGAAATAAACAACTGAAATATATTCAAAAATAAAAAAAAATAAAAAAATAAATAAAAAAATAAAAATTATCCCTCAGAGAAGTTCATGACTTTCGGATACACCAGAACTCCTGAGCTAATTGAACCTATATGCAAAAAACACAATTGCTAGGAAATCATATGGATGAATTATAGAATTGCAACGTATGATTTATTATTTATGATATTTATAAGAAGATATTTGGAATGAAAACCTGATTATATTTTTCTTTGAAGAACATGAATTCCTGCAAAGATATTATCTGTACATATATTTAAATGTACAAATACACACACACATATATATCACTTGAATAAAAAAAAATCAAAACCATTCTGAAGATTTACTTATGTAAGATGACTTAAAACAAACTTAAAGAAAAGCCAGTGAAGTGATATGACTAAAAGTCTTTTGAACCCTAACTTTGTTCGAAATGGTATCATTTTTATAAAGTGCAAAGGACAACTACATTTTAAGATCAGACAGCATTTCTTTAGAGTTATAGAAGAGATATAAAAATGATCTTTTAGACCATCTTGGTCAATAAAATGCAGAATTGTTCCTTGATATAATTCATACCTGTGGAATGCATCTCAGTGGAAAACTTGAAATAATTTTAAACTAATGCTAAGAATAGCCAGGTATGAAATATACAATATTTGCTTTATCTGCTTATCTCTGGTAATATTTTATAAACATTCTTAGTCTGTGTTCACTTTCTTGCTGTCTGTCCAGTCTAGGCTCTATCTAATCTGCAGCAAATGTGTTTCCTTCCCTTTTATCTTGCAAGCATATAAAAAAATATAGCCAAAGTAAAAAAAAAAAAAAAAAAAAAAAAGTGTCCTTAGACTCTCATCTTAGAATGGCTGTATGTATTTCCTTTCATAACTTATAATAAGCTTCTAAGATGAATAACTCATTCTTAGATATGAATTTTGGACCCCAGAATTAGAGCAGATCAATCACTCAGTAGTACATAATTTTATTAACATCTATATTTTGAATGCCTTTACTGTGACTGAAGTTGACAGAAATAAAAGGAAATAAACACTATACCTAAATAAATAACTGCAAATATTATATACTAATCAAAAGCTGAGATGAATCTATAGTATGCATTGAAGTCAGCATTACTATGCTGATGTCCTGGTTTGAGGTAAAACAGAACCAATTTTCTTTTCAGTAATTTTGCTTTTCAGTAATTTTGCTTTTCAGCTAAGCCTGTGTCCTGGTTTAGCCCCTAACTGCAACAAAGAACCAAGTGGCAGCTGCTCTCTCTCTCCATCCGTGTCCCCCTGCCAGCCATGGGGAGAGAATTGGAAGAAAAAGGCAAAACTTGTGAGCTGAGACAAAGGCAGTTTGACAGAAGAGCAAAGGGAACAAGGAAACAACAACAGTAACACTGATAGTGGAATGTACAAACACCGTTATGGTACCACCGCTTGCCAACTGGACCCGGGATGCCACAGCCCACTCCCACTCAGCAACTTCCTGCCCTCTTCCCCTGGCCAGCTCCAGGCTACAGACTGGGCATGGCTTTGAATGGGAGGGAATACCTATATCCCTGCTAGATCCTGGGGAATATTAACCCTATCCCTGCTGGAACCAGGCCAACCTCTTCTAACTGACTGAACTCTTGGAAATCAACAACATATTATTTCTGACAGTGTCGCCTTCTAGCAGATAAGGTCTGATGTTTATAGTTAATACTAAGGAATGGTACACAGAAAAGCTATTGCTTAGACTTATTGCTATGAAAATCAAGGTCAACTAGCTGCTATTTGTCCCGTTGGAGGGTCAGAAGCAGAAATGCATAGAAGGGTCACACCTGCTTGGAGGAGCAGACAGCACAGGTGAGGCAAAACTGACCAACAGGGTATTCCATCCCATGTTCATGATGCTCAGTATAAAAGCTGAGGGATCAAAGGGTCAAGGCTCTTTTTTCAGTGGCCAGTGTCCAAGGAGGATTCTGTCTGTTTGTCTGCCTTTCATCCTGATCCATGTGTTCCTGAAACCAGTTCCTGAATTGAGCTCCCATCCATCACTGAGTGCAGTCTGGGACTTTCCAATGCCTGCCAGTGACGTGATTGTCATCCTGGGAGCTCAATACAGTTTTGTATATATTATATATATTTCATTATTTTCTTATTAATATTATTGTCTTTTATTATTATTATTATTTCATTATTAGTATTTCATTAGTTTAGTTTCTTTTCAACTCATAAGTCTCTCCTCTCATTTTGTCTCCCCTCTTCTGAAGGGAGAGAGGTTAATGAGAGCATCTGTCATTCGTTTTAGAGCCCAGCCCAGCCCAAACTATGGCTAATTAAGAATTTATTAATGTATTGGGTAAAATTATGTGATCACTGTTTTACTGAACTTTGAAATTGATAGCTTGGGTTTTCCCTGGCTTTCATCATCTATTGGTCTTATTTTATTGAATCTTGAGTAGGTTTGGACCTATTCCTTGCAAAGTAACTGCCAAAACATTTCAAATTTGTTGGTGAAGGAAAGATTATCAAATAGTATTTCAAATAGACTAATTTTTCATCTTTTTCATGGAGTATTCACAGCATAGAGACGCATATGTTATGTGGCTGTCTCCTCCTTTTTGTGCTAGCAGTACTACAGACTTAAGATAAAATTACTTCCCCATTCTGTCAATAAAATTCATGAAAGTTTGTTCAGTTGCATCTAATGAAATTGCTAATGTCAGCAATGTGGATAGAAAATAACAGGCATGAAAGTAGAGCAGCACATTATGACTGGTAGGTGTATCATTTACTGTACCGAAACTGGTTTTATATTGACCCAATAGAACATTCCTGCGCTATTTATAAATTCTGGGAAAATAGCATGAACCTTGTTAATTCAGAACAGTGAGAGCATCCTTAGCCTGGTATATACTTCAAGTATGTGTTTGCCGCTAAATCTGAACAGAAAACCAATTTGGGGTGGTTTTGTCAACTGGAAGAAGTGTCTCAAGCAATCAACAATAATGAAAAGTATTTCTGGCTTTTAGAAATGGACACTACAAGTGAAAACTGGTAAATTTGAGCTAGCTTTTTGTAGTTCCGGTTTCAACAACCAAATAATTGATTTTTCAAGAGTTCAGTTCTAATTAGGAACATACATGGGTAAATTTTGAAAATCTGTCCACCTATTATGATACTGTAATTGGAGTGGAATCTATTTTTTCATTTTCAGGCACAGTGACACAGAAACATGGAGATTCACTTGTGCTTTCATCATTGCAGAGGGTACTCAGTAAAATTACATGGTGAATGTTAAAAAAAAAAAGAAAGAAAGAAAGAAATATATTATCATGCTGTACAGTCAATAAACAATTTTAAAGTAATCTTTACCAAACTTTCACTGGCACCAGTGGGTCAGTGTGCATACCGCCAATATAAAATATTAATGAAACTGATAAAAAACCATGTATGGTCATGAATACGCTGCATAATGCAACATAGTGTGGGAGATCCCCAAACTAGCTCTCAGTGAGTTTGAACCTCTATGTGAAGTGACACACTGTCAAGCAGGGAGACACGAGCTTACATCCTGAAACAGCACTGAAGTGTCAGCCACAGCATCATAAGGAATTATCTCAAAGGTAGGAGGAATTAGCTTGTTGCAGCTCTACTAAAATGACTATACTGATTACAGGTCTACAGCTAATTCTTTCTTCAATAAATTGGGAAATCTCTGCACCCCCTGCAGTATAGACTACCATAGGATTTACCCTAAGGCCAGCACACATCAGAAAAAAAAAATGATACCATTACAAAAATTATATTTCTATTTCGGAATCCAGCAGAATTTATAATTATTATTAACATGGTAAAATAGTTAATATGACACAGTGGCAACATATAAAGTTGCTGAAAAAAAGAATTATCTCATAACCTGCAGTTTTTGGTCTCTTGATAATGCTTAAGCTTAGAAGAAGTAAACTAATCACATAATTGCTCTCACATTATACAGTTGTTCCCACATAAAGTAGTTGGCACTCAACTAACTAATCAGGTGTGATTACAACTGCAGTATTTGTGAATACTTAAAAAAAAGAAATCTTCCTATAAATCTTAGGAAATGAAAGGCAATATGATTGTAACAAAGAAAATAACATGTAATAAACATTTGTGACAAGAACAAAGTCTGAAAATTAATGTTTGGTTTCCAGGACAGAGTGGTGTAAACAATGGATTCTTTTAAAATTCAGTGCTCAGGCTAAATCAGAGATCTGGAGAACAAAGAACCTGGCCAGGAGAACTGAAATAGAGATGTATCAGGGTTTGGACCATAAAGAAACAGAAGGAAATGCAAAAATACGTATTGTAAACGTCTCCTCCTAGCCAGTATGTCCTCTGTTTAATTTTTTCGACTACTTAACTTTTTTTCAGTTTGGATCTTTTTTGTTCAAATGTAGATGAATCTGAAAATTAAAAATATTTAAGCTAAACAAAAAATCTGACATTTTTGTAAGGTAGATAAAATGAAGTTTCTACAATCTTTGTTATAAAATTTTGAAAATGTACCAGCATGTTTTGGACTCCAATATCTCCAATATTTGGACTGAAATTATTAATTTCATTTTAATCAAGTATAGCTATAGTTACCATCCCTAATTCATTCCACATAATAAGCTGAAGGAAATGTAAGTTTCCTAATAGTAACACAAAGATCAAAATGCTACTGATAGTTTGAATAGCCATTCTGCAGGCTTTACTATGATACATTGACACTCTTTACCTCTGTCTCTTTGCTTCTTTCCATTTTTTCATCCACAGAAATTGTAGGCTACTTGTAGAAAAAAATGGGTTTAGCAAAGTGTACACATGAATGAAGGCTATGGAAGTTTACATCTGACTCCTCCCTGCAGCCCCTCAGAGCCACCATCCTCAAATGCCATTTGGCCCTGAGGTTCCCTGCAACATACTGTAATGTGATTTATTTGAATGCACGGAGTCTGGTGCCTAAGTTAATCAAGATTAATTTTGAAGGTACCAGTGTTTCTAAAGAGGTGCTGTTTCCCAGAACTACGGATTTTAACCGTCACAGTTTTTAAATATGCGCATATTGTTAACATTTATTTCATTTAAATATTTGCATAAATTTTAGCAAACCACGACTTTGTTTCACAAGGAACTTTAGAAGCACTACTACCTTTAGTTACCAGCATACCTATTACTAATAGCTATCCAATAGACCTGTGTTAAGATTCACTCAGCGTCAAAATATCAGGATCTTACGAATTTTTACCTAGACATCTGTAAGTATTCCAAAATCCAGGAAAGAAATGAACGCAGAGGCAAAATCTGAACTGTTATGGCTTTTTAAAGTTTCTTTTACTGAGTATTATGCAAAAAAAAAAAAAAAAAAAGATAAGTACTCTCAAGCATACTTAATATTTCAAGCCAAAGGATTATGACACAGTGATGGGGACTTATTGGGTAATGGGGTGGGTAATTTTAGTGTGAACAGTTTCTCCCATATTCTGCAGTTAGTCATGGTCATAAGAAAAGGCATTAAGTTTGTGTATAATATTTGTATCCTGTCCCTGTCTAATTCTCAGAAAAGCAAAGAATTTAAAAAATATTGCGGGTTTTTTGTTTTCATTTTTGGGGGGGGTTGTTTGTTTGTTTGTTTTGTTTATTTGTTTGTTTGTTTTAAATGGTATTGCATAACAAAAGAGAAAAAAATACAAAACCATGAAAATCTGTGAAGGTTAAAACATAAAAGGTAGAGTATTTTACACATAGAAAAAAAAAAAAGAAACTTTATGGAATTCCACACATAATGAAGACCAAGGTCCTAGCCAGAAAAAAAATCAGTAAACTTTACTAAAAACTATGGCGATTCACTAGTTTACAGAACTGAAAATCAGCGCAACACTATTTGAAAATCAATCATAGTAAAATTAATCTCAGTATTTAAATTATCTTCAGCTTTATTTAAATCTACACAGTGTATGTAGCATAAAAAAACACTAATTGTAGCAACACCAATAATAACATTTACTCCAATATCTTATAAAATATTTTATCACTATTGCATAACATAATAAACCTAAGTCTTGGGTAGGCAAAGGGAGAATTAATTTACTTTCTGGTATATAAAAGTGAGTCGTTCACACACTTCTGTGTCTGATCTAGAATGGGAAAGTTTATTGTCTTTTATTTTTTTATTTACCACAGTGCAACCACAGGTAAGCAAACAGAATAAAACAGCATAGAAGAAGAATTTATTTTCTTTATTTTTCAGAGAGAAAAAAGAAGTTAAGGCATAGGATTATTAATCTTATCTTCATTAACATACTTTGCTGACTGACAAAATGAATGATCATTTTCCATCTGAAGTCATGAATTAATATTTCTCAAACCTGTTGTCTAAAGTGTCCTGACTTCAGACAAAATGTGAAACTCTTCAGTTTACCAACAGCTGGTTTGAAATGGGTTTAATAGAATTGTCCCATTTTAGGTTCTAATTACCCATGTGAAAAGACTATAATCAAATGTAAGGGTGAAATTAATCTGCTGGAATTCAATCAGAAGGTTGATTTGGAGGCTAGGTAATGCCAAACCTCTGAGCTCTCTCTTTCAGCCCTTCAAATTATTTAGTAATCAATTCACAGTTATGACTTTTTAAAAGGAATTTTAAAATGTCTTTGAAGTCTATTAGATTATAGGTAGTTTGTAAAGCAGTGAATAGGTTTTTTTTATTTATTCACTTGCAGACTTGAGGTGCTACAAAATATTCAATATAATTAAACTGTTTAAAACTTTTCATAGATATTCGTGTTTCTTTACACTGAAAGAGAGGTCTTCTAAAGTACTTCTATGATAAATGCTCACTCTGAGATTGCCATTCTCTGGAAAACTCAAACTCCCACAGATGTAGAGGCACATAGTTTGCCAAAAAGGATTCATACAACTTCATTTTTCAAATGAATTCATGCAACTTATGTTTCTGAAGCTGTCCTAGAACACCACAGGAAAAGATTTATAGAGTGAGCATCTTCTGAGGAGAGAAGGAGGCACTTTGTTACATAGTGAAACTTTCTGTATAACAGGACCAGCGCCAAATCAGTCCTTTTTCAAAGACAGTTCACATTTCTTTTTCTAAGGAAGGAGCAAACAATGATCAATAGCCCTTCTGCCTCTTATTGTGTCTTTGTCTGTTAATTTGGAAGGCCCTTTACAGTTTTGTCAAGTGGATCCGATCCCTTCTAAGCCGTTTTTGATCCCTGCAGAGGGGTCCATGGTTATAACAGCCAACCCCTGTTATCAACACCAGTCCAACAAGCAGATTTGACCCACAGGATCTCTTCACTACTCCTTCAAGCCTTTCCGCTTCACTGTCAGGATCAAAGGAAAGAAAGAAAAAAACATAAGGTCCTCTATGTCCTTGACCATTTCCCCAGTGTGTCAGAGAGAGAAGACAGGAAAGCACCCAGCTGTCTCCTGGAAACACAAGCACTGGATTTGAAACTTGTCTGTAAAGACAATGCATTTAACCTTTTATATAAAAAGCAGAGCCAATCCTGAGATCTGAAAACAGAAAAGTAATTCTTCAGTTTTCAGCAGGGATAGTCTTCTTGCCTGATATTAGTTTAGATCTCATTCTTTGCTCATGACTCTCACACCCACCTGTGGTACTTCATAGCCCCTCAGTCAGGCCCACAACTTCAATCGCCCTCAGAACAAAAAGGGCCTAAAGTTTGTAGTTCTGAGTGAGTACTCTAGTGAGAAGGCAATTATGCAAAAAGCAGGGTGCTGTGAAAGCAAGCTTGACAGTTTCTGTATCTGCACATAAGGCACAATTGGAAAGTAGGCGTCACTTGATCATGTATTTCTTTAATGATTGATTCTTCTCAGGTTGGATCTTTGGGACTCATCTCCTGTTCAGATGGACTAGATCTTAGTTTAGCTCTTCCTAGTTCTTACTGTTTGCCTGGCTGGATTGTATCACCTTATAAATACAATTTAATTTATTTACATCTAAATGCACGACTTCCTTTTCGGCTGTATTGAAGCAGATATTGTTTGATTATGTACAGCTTGTCAAATGATCCAGATAACTTTATAGAATAATACAGCCTCTTTATTATTTACTACTCTCTCAATTTTCAAGCCATCTACAAATTTCATCAGTAATGATTTTATGATTTCTTTTCAGTCATTGATAAAACTACTCCACAGCATGAAGTCAAGAGCTGAACTGAATGAGCCCTTACAGAAAAGAAGAGTTCCAGTATTTTTAATTTGTGGGCAATTTCAAAAGCAATAATACAAAAGAGATGTCTTCTCTTGTATGGAGTTTTTTTAAAAATAAATTTATTTTTCTTTTCTCTATAATGTAAAATACTATGGATAATCTAAATTAAATTATACAATGAAATTACTAAACAATGAATGTAAATTTTTCTTTTTGGAATTATTGCTATGCATTTGTAGTCCTTCGACAGTACATTGATTAAGCTTCCCATAGTTTGTGTTTGGTTTATAGCAAAAAGTAAGCATGTATGCATGGTAAAGAGAAAAATAATGCAGAATTTTAAAGTATGAATTTTACTTGGTTAAGATTTAGGTATCTCAGTTTAAGATTTGCTTTGCTCTTAAATGAAAAACATGGAATTGAACTGATAAAGGTGCTTTGAACATTATTTCACAGTTCATTTGTATTACATATACTGTCACCCTGAAAAAGACAGTTAGAATTTAAAAATCTCAAATACCTCTTTCTTCAACAGCAAACTAGAAGAAATATTATGTATTCTATTAACAAGCCAGAAGGCAGATACAAACTTGCCCCTACATTACTGAACCAGATTTTATTTAGAAAGAAAAATATTTCCCTCCTCCAAGATTATTAATTCATAGGTAAGCAGCTAACTGTAAAAAAGAATGAAACATTAAAAGTATTTCCTAAAAAGCATGTATTTTATTTGAATGATAACTTATGTCACAGCCATATCACTTATTTATTTCTAATATTTAAAAGAATAGATCTTAAATGGTAAATATACATAGAACCTCGTGAAACTCTAGTAACATTTCTCACAATTTTGCATTGAGTTAAAATGCTTTCTTCCTAGGACCTTTAACTGTTTCACTCCATATGCAATTTTCAGCCTTCAGGTGGAAAGAAAACAGTTCTTGCTTTTATATCTTCTTAAACTTTTTGGAAGCGCCATGTTTTCAATTTTTCCACTAGCTGAAACATAAAGGATATTATCCGTATCTAAAAATTAGGGAGAATTATTTTTGATTGGTTGTGTCAATGTGTGTCAAACTAATTCCTACAAACTAAAGTAGGTAATAGAAAAGTAAGAAATAGCAGAAATCTATTTATTTCATGTAATTTTCCATCTGCTGATAAAATTCTGCTGTTTTACTTTTGCTAATTTAAAAATAGTTTGAGTATGATGAAACTTTCAGGATTGTCATCACTTTTTCATAGCTTTACATGTATTTGATTTCATTTAAAATATTTAAATAGTTCTCTGACAAAATGCACACTTTTTCTTTTTTTGTCTCACTTTCTACCCCCTTATGTCTAAGGCTACATTTCAGTCACTTGAATCTGACATAGAAAATACACACCAATGAAAGTTATAATTTAGAGAAAACTTTAATTTAGTTGTCTCAATAACTCGGAAGGCAAGCTGTCAGATTTTTCACCAGCACCTCTACGTAACCACAAATAGTTCTACGTCGCCTTAGGGTGATACATGCATAATCCTTGGCCTTTCTTCTTACATAAACATTAAACTCTTGTAAAAGCAGGATATTATAGGTGAGGGTATAGAGCTACTAATCATAATTTATCCAATGTTTGGGGTTTTTAAGGTTTCTGTCTCCATAGGAACATCAAAATTCTGTAACAATTCATAGAGATAAAATGTCATTCGACAAAATTCCATGTAATTTTTAACAGATGACATAATACAAGTTAAAATACTCTGTTGCTCTCTTAAGGTAAATGTCACTTTTTCCTAAAAATTAAGTTCATCAAGATGCATCAGCATGCACGTAATAAGTCTTTTCACAAGTGTCAGTTTAGGTACATACTTACACATTTGTGAAGGCTGGAAACAATGACTCCTTTAATTTCTTTTTTAAGCTACCTAATCAGCAGATTTATAAAACCAGAAATAGAAGTTCCTCCAGTATACTTATGCTAAACATTTGCAATTATGTTGTTACATGAATAAGCTTTCAACTTTAAGAGAAGTCTGTATATCAACTTAGTCATCTAATTAGAGTATGGAAACACTTCAACAAACCTTAAGGTTCAATAACACCTCTTTTAAGGAAGCCTTCCTAGTCATCTGAAGTTGCATTTGAGGTTTCCTCTGTATCAGACTGCCTAAGATCTAAGACAAAGTGCTTTAAATTAAGTGAGCTAAAGTCATTTCTAAACTAATTCATTCAAGACAGCCTGTCAATATTGCTAAATTTAATCAGATAACAGTACTTTGTACAGAAATGACTATACATGAAAAGGTACAATGTTCTTTTCACTTGTGGTCTCAGGATTGCTCTGCGAATGCCAATTCAACACAAATACTCATAGTATTTTGCTGAGAATTGATAGGATGTCAGCAGCTCCCTCAGTCTAGTTTGAATATTTGAACTATTTGCTATTTGATAGGTAATTAAGGTATCCCTTATTAGTAGTTTGGAGCTTTAGCTAAACCGTAAAGTCTGTGTCAACAGTTTTGTGGGGTTTGTGTTTTGTTTTGTTTTGTTTTGCTTTGTTTTCCAATTCAACCTCCTCTCAGTTTTCTCTCTCTATCCATATATAGTCAATGGTTTCCCCTCTGCAAAGTGCCTCACTGAGATCTGATTTAGTGCGTGTGGACGTTAGATGCCACTGAAAACTTCTTGCTAATGAAGTTAAAAGAAAAAAACAGACTACAGTTCTGTCTGAAACATCCCTCAATTTGTGCCTATAGAGTAGTTTGTTTTGTACACAGTAAGTCTGAGACATTCAGAATGAATTGGGTTTACTGCACGTGGAAACCTATGCAGTGATTGCACAAAAGATGTGGTGCATCCTAGAAATACCATTCTTGCCATTGATAAAAATTCTGGAGGGAAAAAAAATATCTACTTGGATATTTACTTAAAATGGAAGTGTTATCATGTCTGAGGCTGAAGAGTGTTATTGAACGGTGTCCCTGGCGCACACATGCATTTAAATACTGACTGTGGTGATGACAGTGACACTATTAAAGCTCAAAAAAAAAATCACTAAATGTGAAGAAGAGAAAAAACCATAACCCTTATATTCCCCAAAAGGACTGTTAAAAGAAATGAAGTTAACATCCAAAACAAATGCAATAAATAAATTATTTATAAAACAGAGAGAAGGTAGGCTTCATTAGAGTCCAATGACCTGCACTATATTGGGTTAAAATAGCAATTTCTTACTGAAAAAAAAAAAAAAAGTGTTGGAAGAACAAACAATTTGCTTGAATTTTGGTAGCAGTTAAAGGATTTTGAGAACTGAGCATTTTTCATTGGTTAAACTACAGTCCACTCACTCCCCTTTCTTTTTTTCAGAGTACAACCTGTGTGAAAATAAAAGATTTATGAATTTAAAAACACAAAGATTCACCATAAAATATCACTGAATGATGATTAATAAGTACTAACAGATACTAGTCAGTGAATATTAGGGGAACATATATAATAAGACTATAAAAACACTACAATAGGACTAGGTTACACTTGGGAAAAAAATAAATGAAAGGACTAGGAAAAAATTGCAAGAAAACCCTGCTGAAATTCTGTCATCTAGACCAGAACTTCTGATGGCTCTTCAGTCATAAAAGCTGAAACAGTTTTTCCTACCCAAGTGTGTTTTAGAAGACAGAGTAGCGTATTCTGCCTCAATCTTGTGCCCACAACTGCTATCGACCTGTTTATGAGCTATGGCTATGGCCTGTGGTGACTGTGTGCTTGGCTTCCTATCTGATCCTCAGTGTCTGAGTGGAGTCCCTCACTAGCTCCAGATTGTGCCCTTGTTGTCCTTTGGGACTGTACCCATGGGTCAGTCTCCAGCATCAATTTCAACTTGCAAATTCTAGGCTTTTTTTTCCCTGCTGAGCATTTGTAACTTCAGTACTTTCACCCTTTTTTTCTAATCATCCCAGACAACCAGGTCTCTTTTTCCCTGGATAGTAAATTCTCTGAATGCCTCAAAAAATCTCATTTGATTACAGATTATGTCGGAATAAACGGTGGCAATTCTCCATTACTCTAAAGTACCATGGGAATTTTTTAAACTGAGTTTGTTATATACCTGCATTATGTTTCTGTCAAATGTATCTATAATATCTAAAATAATACCAAAAATGTAAAATGGATGTTTCTCCCTTGCTAAGACTGTATACCCTGCATGAAATTTAAGACTGCAACAATTTGATATACTAGTTATAAATCACTGAAATACATGGTTTATGATGAAAACTTTGACAAACCTAACTATAACTGCACAAACACATCACTAGCATGAGAAAAAACAATGTTTTTTCCAGTAAAAAAATGTGCTATTGCACTTGTAAATTTACATTTTTTATCTGTATACTGAAGTAATATAGTAAATTATAATACAATTATTAAATGTTGCAAATGTTAGAGATAATGATCGTAACCTTTACATTCTATGGCTGCAGAAATAAATTTATATGAAAACAAGGAGGGCAATAAAGCTTCAAAATTATCCTCTTTGATGATTTTTTATAATTAATTGAAGTAGAAAGTGTTAACCTTTCCTGAAAATTATTAGCACTGGGGAAATAACAAAAGAAATATTTTAATGTCTCCTAGAAAAATTCCATAGATGAAAAAACATTAAAATCATGGTTTACTTAAGAAAATAAGTAGCATGTGATCAGTAATATTGTTCACAAGCCTTCTGTTGAGGCTTTAAGTAATCTAATGGATTGCCAAGGTTTTGAATTGGCATACCTTTTAAGAATAATTTTCCTTCCTCTTAAAATCAAACACAAAAGCATGTGGTGTACTTGGCATCCCATTTTTTTTCATTCTTAATGCTTCAGTCCACGAAGTTGCAAAATTCAGTTTGTAAAGCTTTTTTTCCCTGTAGCAAAATTATATCTTCTCTGGCAATATCTGCTGAGGCAATTTCCTAAAGAGAAACAGACTTGTACAGGAGCTAAGGATGTACATTTGGAAAAGTGTTTCTGTGTTTTCTCATTTGAGGTTTACCTCCTCCAAGTTAAAGCAATTACTAGATTTTTAACCTGAAATTCCCATTGCTAATTTTAATGTTTTTTTTCCTGTTGAGTATATGGCACATTTATACAGATTCTTAAGCCTGAAGGCTTCTTGAAACACATTTATGTTGAAGCAGTTAAGTTTGTGAAAGACAGACAAACAGGTTTGGTTATCCTCTCTAATTTTAAGATTATAATGATGTTAGTGCAAATTCTCATGTGGATAAGAACAGAATGGGGCCACAGTCATGTCTCCACTGAAGGTTTGGCTTCATAGCTTCTGTGATGTGATTAGCTGTCTTCTATTCCAAATGTTGCCAGTAATGGAAAGAAAAAGGCTGGAAGTTTGTGGCAGTCCACCAGATCTTTTGAGTGCAACTCCTCCCTTTTTCCCTTCTACCATTTTTTTGTTTGTTTGTTTTAAGTGAAAATGTAAAAAAATGCAGAAGGACTGAAGGCTTATTATCTCTCACACCAGTGCGTGTCTGGAATACTAAAAGAATACACAAACCCAGGGTAAGACTTGGAGAGAATGTCAATCTGTTGGTAAGAAAGGTTTGAAGATTTGAGAATAACACAGCTCCTGAAGAACAAATATTTTACTCAAAACCTAACAGATCAACATCTTCTAGGGGCTTTCTGGGATAGGTGCTCTTCAACAAATCCCTCTTCAAAAATTTCTGCCCTCTGTCACCTCAGAGGCTTCACCATGCATGAATTAAATCCCTCTATAGGCATGTCCCTGGCGAATTACAGCATCTTTCAGAGTACATTTGTGCTGCCAGACATCTACTCCCAGATTCTCCAAGGCTGCTCGTGCTCAAAAGATTTCAGAGACAAAGCTGTCTCTTTCTGTCTCCAAACGGCCCTTCCCAACCCAGAATGAAGCATCTCTATCAAGACAAACAAGAAGCTTTCCTCCTTCCTGCTCAGCCTCCAATCTTTTAACAACATGTATTGAACTTAGAAAGTAAACTAGAAACAGGCATATTAAATACTTCTACCATCTGTCACAAAGCAGTTGCAACAGATTTACATATCTTGCACTGCCATAACAGGGGTAATGAACGCCTTAGCTTTTAGTAGTAAATAAGAAAAATATATCAGTGTATCATAGACTGAGTGGCACTTTTTTTTTTCCTGACTTTTTCACTTTTTTATAGACTCACAACCAAACATTTGTGCTTTGTAGTACGCTGCTAGAATAAAAAAAGTGAAGCAATTTACCTGTGCATTAGCACACTGGGTTTCATATATTTGAGTTACAAAACTTAGAAGTATTTTGTTTAATTCAGTGGCTTGGATTTAATGAATTATCATTGCCACAGATGAAAGAAAAAGAAAGAATAAAATAGAGTTCAAAGTATGTCATGAGCACAAACCAACATAATTAATAGGGCATGACCGGTTTTCACAGTAAC
>JAOXJK010000001.1:175803098-175835282 GCA_025774025.1 Xenus cinereus | reverse complement strand
CCAAAGAAAAATAAGTTACCTATGTAAGAAAAGGACAGATGAATTTTTCTGGGCCAAACTGTTTCTATTTATTGGGGAAATATTTCACATTAACTTGCTTTAAAGTAGCACCCAGTTAATATTGTTGCAGCTTGAAGTAATTTCTGAAATTCCAGGAGAGACATTTTCCTAATGACTTCTTTTGACTAAGTGCGATACTTGATAAGTAAAACTGCTTTGATGGTTTCAAACATGGTCTGTTTTCAAATATAGGTAAAAGAAGGTAAAAATACCCAAACATGATGTGATGAAATTATCATGAAAATATGAAATCAGAAAATTTTCCTGATCATGATGAACAAGTGTAATAACATAAGTGACTCCAATGGTACCTCTTTTGGACTTTGGACATAAGACTTTTTGGACATAAGTGTAGGTAGCCCTACAACGCAAAACCAGTTTTGAAAGCTCTAAGTAAGTTTTCCATCACGACTATATGTCAAGCTTCACATCCAACACAAATCACAATGCAGGATCCTTCTGTTCAACTTAATTATCTGTCAAAAGTCAAATCTGCAGACACAGTAAGACATGGGGTTCTGGTTTGTCCCTTTATGCATGTTTTAATAACACATCATTTATACAAGAATATATATAGTAATAAAGTTGTTTACTATTGACAGACCTTTCTGATAAATACGGATCCAGTGGAACAGCAGCAGGGTTTCTAGTGTCATACATCCAGGTATCTGAAGAAATTAATGTAATTTTAAAAGTGTAATTTTCTGTTTAAATAAATTGAACTTTTTAAAAGGCAAAAATCATCTTCCTGAATATCTTGTTTTTTCAATTCAGAAGGTGGAATACATTCAGTGCAATTCAGGAAAAAACATTTTCCCAAAATACTGGCATTCAAAGTTAAAAGAAAATACAGTAAGCAGGATGAACTGGAAAGCCCAGCTTTCTACATGAACCATGAGAAAATGCATGGCTACTTTTAAAATGAATAGACTTTCATGCTTTGTGGTATGTACCTGAAATGAGAAAAAATTTCTGCATGGACAGATTTTTCCATTACAGGTTTCCTTGTATCTTCTTCCAAAACATCCTTGGTCAGATAGATGTGCAACATGTCACACTGTGCACTAGATCAACTATTACTCTGGTATGATATGATTCTATGTGTATGTGAATAAATATAACCTACAGGTTTCACATTTTTGCAACCTCTGTCACTGAAAAAAAACCCTCTTTTCTATAAAATACTGAAGCTCCAAGTATTGTTATGAATGCAGGTAAGTATATAGAAAATAATACACATATAAGTGCTTTGCTTTGCCTCAAGGCATACTACTATTATTGTTGCTGCTACTCTTGCAATTATTAAAGACCTTACAAAAACAATTTTTAAGCTTCAGGACCAAAAGCACCTGAACCAAGGTACTGATACTCCTGCAAGTTTTAGGCAAAGTGTTTGAGAGAGAATTTGGGAAGTGAGGCAATGAGACCAACTATTAAATCATTTGAAATATGCTGTCTTGGGGGATGTCTTTGTGAGGATAAAGTGGAGGGAAATACTCAATAATAAGGATTTGTGCTGGCTAAGTAGTGACAACAGGGTATGTATGCTACCATGATCTGCTGTGACACTGAGCAAAGAGATTGTGAATCCCGCAGGCTGTTAAGAACTCTTCATTAAAGCCATTATCTTTGTAGGGATTTTGCATAGTATCCAGAAGTTAATTTATTTTTCCATAGCAAATAATTTTTAAATTAGCCACATAGCATATACCCTTGTGCATAGTTCACCTTCGGGCTTAGTTAATGCAATAAACGTGAAGTTTCTAGACCAAGCTGTTTTCGAGATAAGCTGTAGAAGCAGAGGTAGAAAAGAGCCTGTGCAACTTTTCTTACACAGACTTTCTGTGTTTAAGTACAAGTTTCTGGCAGCAGGCAGGAATTAGAAGGTAGAACTCTCTGCCTTATCTGTCATAGAAGATTAGACTGGATGAGCATAACCTCAAACTAAAATGAGGATCTGTTTGCTAGACCAGTGAATATTATCCTCCTAGTGACACTTAAAACTTGTATCTGAACTGGTTACCAGACCTTAAGGTAATGTGTTTAAATGTTGTAAAGGATTTTGTATTCACAGGAAAAAAGGGAAAAAAAATAGTTCTTGGACTAAAACTACCATAGTGAGCTTTTTTCCATTATACCAGCTTTTACCCAATCTAAACCAGGTAGTACATAACACAATGAAAAGATGAAAAAGGCAACTCACTGAAAATAATACCTTAATTATATCACTATTATGTGATATCTTGCTGTCTTTGCTAGTATATGGGATGCCACTTAAGTAAGTATTTCCTGTTTTGGGGCGGAAAATCACATAAAATGGATGATGATGATGCAGTTACTGAGGAAATTAATTCATCTAGACTAGTTAGCTATGTATGAGATATATATACCTTCAGTGTGTAGTAAAAAATTGTGAAAGGTGATTATTTCCATTCATGAAAATAATTACATTGTCTATCACCCATATGGCTAGTCTGATAGTCTGTTAATAGTAATATGATCTGCCTTGTTCTGATCTGCGGTTTTCTGGGTTGATGGGACCTGAGGAAGCTGAACATAGCTCCTGGGATAAAGAGCATGGCTTGTCCACTCAGCAACGAACTTTCTGGCCAATATATCAATGTTGACAGTCTCTCAAGAATCCCTGTGTGGACTTTTACCTAAAGCATGGTTAGCTGAAAGTTATAGGTAGGAAAGCTTTAGGAATTTTTACTTCAGTTACACTGGTGTTTTTCTAGAGTAAGGAGGGGATCACGTTCTCATAGAAAAGGAGTAATAAAGCATAAAAATAAGCAATCTCCTGATTACAGTACATCCAAAATAATCCATGTGCCTCTGGCTGCAGGGGTTAAGAGAGATGCTAGATGCTCTGCTGTCTCCCTGGAGGAGGCTGTCAGTAGACAGCATGGGTGAAGAGGTGATGTCGGTCATGTACCACACGTGATGCTGAGATGAGTTGGTGACTGAGCCATTCTGTCCACCATCACGAAGCAAACTGCCAGCTCCCAGATTCCAGAAAATTAAGAAAGTAGGAAAAATATGCCTAAAAGAGTCTTTTTGAATGGCAGTGTCTTTTCAGACCACGTGTCCAACACCAAGGTCCAGAACTGAGATCTACCTTTAAATCAGATTTCTTCTTTATGAAGCATATTTTGTACTTCAGACACTTTTAAAGTATGGACACTTAATACTTAATGGTTTTACAACTGAGGCAGGATTTGCATTGACAACAGCTAATACATTAGGCAAGCTTAGCAGGTGAGTTTTCTCATTTTGTTTTCAAGTTTCACATTAAAACCAGGACAACATCAGTAAGTGTCCCTGGGTATTGAATCAATATTTCAATTTCTATCTGGTATGCTGAGAGACTACGTAGATGTCTTTTTACTGTAGTCTACTGCACCTAGAAGTTTTCTTTGGTAGAATCTGTTGGTTAACATAAGGATGACTAAGTAATGCAAGAGAAAACATGGCTGCAAAAACAAGGAAAAAAAAATCCCCTCAGAAGTGACTTATTTTCTGTCCCAATTTTAAATGTTAAGATATCCTTCAGCATGATTTTTAGATAAAAAGCTGATTTTCACTTTGTTTTTCAAGCTGTGGGTGCTCAGAACCTGATCGTTATGATTGTTACTATTACTGTTGTGGTTTTGTTATTATTATTAAATATGGCAATTTATCTGTAAATCCATTTGCTTCTTTTCAAAAGAACTTGTTGGCAATGTCACTGTGCTACTGTGTCTTTGACAACTTACAGCTTTATGCTTTGCCTTATGACATCGCTAACAGTAAAAATACACAGTACTCGTACTAGTTTCATTCACAAGATCAGCAATCAGGTACAGTCCCCAAGGGAAGGAGATCAACTATTCAGCTAGTCAAATTCTGCCATCAGCACAAAGTGCAATTGTAGAAAAGATGCAATGTGGCTACCATTTCTTAGTGTTATTCTTAAAGAGTGACAATTTTGTTCTGTTTTGCAGCGTATTTTATATAGCGTATATTTACAGAGAAAATTCCTCCTTTACCATCTTTACCTAATCCCACTCTCTATCAAGTGCTGTCACAAAACTTATCCTTTTGTGATGAGTAAGAGTGAATCACTTCTTCAGAAGGGAATTTAAGTTCTCAGCCTAGCTGAGGAGATATAGCTGTCGTGCCTCCATTATACATTCAGCCTCACAGAAACTGAAATAAACAGCCTTGTATCCGTTACTTCATTTTCACGTTAGGTTTGACAATTCAGTTGTATGTGCGAAAGTCTACAGGACATTTTCACTTTCACTCCAGAAAATCAATAAAGGGGGTTCTGGACTGGCTGCCGTAAAGCATCTAAAGTAGTCCAAAGCTTAGTCTACTCTTTAAATTAACGAACTGCTGATCAGACAAGACCCAGATATTATACAACACAAAATTTAGACTGTGAGTATTTGGCCTTATTTTTTGTATCTTAATAGGACATTGGTCTAATTACCAGTAGATTTATTTGCAGATTTGTTACTAAATGAAGTTATTTTCGTCTTGATGAGAGCCAGTGGAATCACAACTGGCATTTCCATTATTTCATTTTCCAATTCCAAAAGGAACTGATGAAACCTTCATGAGGTGGAGGTTTTTACACTGTCATTAACCTCTGTCAAAAGTTCTTTACTAGGATTATTATTCTCAAATGAAAAAAAAAAACCAAAACACAACAACCCAAACCACACAGTTAAAAAGCCAAACAACGTGCCCCCAAGTAAACAATCAATTATCGATCTAGAGGTTTTCTTCTGGAATGATATGAAGCATCCCTACTCTTTTGTAAATAAAATTTGAAGGGCCTGGAGGAAATATCCCTTTAGCAGAATAAATAAGCATATCCAAAGTGAATGGATATAATTTGGGAGGAAAATCTGTGTTTGCTTGTGGTTTGTATTGCTATAGTAATGGCCAATGGCCAATTAGCAATCACACTGCAAAAGTAACATTTCCATCATGTATTTCTGCAGCAATATATGCAGTGACAATAAAAATTCCAAGATGTAAAAGCTTGAGCTGTTTTGTAGAATTTGATGAAAGTCTGGTGTCGGGCTGGGCGAGCCAGAGAGGCAGATGAAGACGACTGCTATGCATTGTAAGTTTGCAAGAGAGCACATTCCCTTACTGCATTCCCTATGTTGTGATGAATAGTTCTAAATAATTTGCATAATATATATTCCGTTGCTTTTGGTGCTATTGAAAATACACAGTAGACACTAGATTTTAACTTGCCTGTAATGAACTTGCTGCAGGGTTGAATTTGTTTGTTTGTTTATTTTATTTATTTACTGTTTCAATGAAAAAATGGCATCAAAAGCTGATTGCTTCTAGCTGTTGAATTTATAAAATATCATTTGTAGAAATAAACTTCTCTCTTGAACAAGAGTTAAAATTTAAAGCAAAATTGTGGATGTAAAATCTGTAGACATGAAAGTATAAGAGAAGGTGTTATTTTTTAAAAAATATCTTAAAAAAACCTGCAAAAATGAGTTCTTCTGTTAAGTGTACATATCCATTAACAAGTTTCATAATGGAGGTTTCTGTTGAGGATCTTATTCATTTGTTTGCTTCTGTTTCTGAAAGGTGCACATTTGTCTATGTGAACTTTAAAAATTAATAAAGCTGTACATAAGGAAAAATCAATGCTACATGTCAGCATGCATATATTATGCCTGAGATTACCGTAGAATGAAAGATATCCTGCATGGGTTTGTGCTCTATTTGAAATCTGAAATCTTTCAAATACTTTGTAATCCAGACTACATTATTCTATAAAATATTCATGCTGTATTTAAATATATTTTAATTTTTTTAATTTTTTTTTCCCCTGGCTAGGCAGTAAGTATGACATTCTATTTGAAAGCTGGGTGGTATTGATTTTTATATCTATTTGAGTATGTGATTACACTTGGAAAACTCACCATGTTTTCGAGTCAAAACTGAGTAGACATTATGTTCTATATGACGTTAACAAGCTGCATTATTTTTTTGTTTGATCCACATAATATTAAACCTGGTTTTTGAATGTCAGTAACTGCTTATGGCCATTTGTACAAGGCTAAACTTTGGCCACTAATATGAATTTAGTATGCAATAAATTTTTATTTTTTTTTATGAAAGGTTGTCTATGGGAAGCTTGCAACCTTTTCCTGTTGAAATCTTGTATTTATTCCTAGTAGCATTTGTTTTAACGTATCATGAATATTGTAAGATTTAATGTTTTGAATTTCCTTTCACATTTTTTTATTTTTCTTCCTTTTTAATTCCTTTCCCTCCAATTTTCTGAAAGTGACTAAATTTCAGTTAATGATGTTTTAACTGTTGTCTGAGATCCTTTGGGATCTTCTATCTGCAAAAACAAGCAAGCAAGCAAACAAACAAAAACCCCACCCCCGAATTCTCAAACCTCAAGCAGACAAATAATCCCCCACCTTTTGCTATTCTTCTCTACATGTATCATTACTGAATCTCATGAAAAGTCACACATTAGGCCAAATTCAATACATAATTAAACAAAATTAAAAAAAAAAATGGCAATTTTAATACTTGTGCAATCATCTGTCTGATCGTTTGCCCTCTAGTGGCAAAAGATACACCATAGGTATGGGCTCTGCAGGTGTTTCAGTACAGCTGGATACTGAACATCAGCAGATGTCAAGTCCTACCTAAAAGGCGGTATTGCATTGCCACACCACCAGCATCTAGACAAAGGCTTTAGCTTCCTCACTTCAGATGCCACAAACATTTGAGTTTTGGCAGTTTGCAAGATTCTTCTTCCAACCTGACAGAAACTTGTATTTTGTTTGGTAATTGGATTAGTATGTCAGTGTTGTGGCACCTGGCTTCTACTTCTAGTATGCAAAGTATGATGACAATTTGTGGATGTGATAAATGCCACTGAGTCTGGTGACTGTTGTTCAAGGAAATTGTGAATGCTTACATGGTAAGCCATAAAAAAATTCTTTAAAAATTACTCTTTAAGTTTTCCAAGTCAAAAATGTTTGACTTCAAATCTTAAAACACACCAATGTAATTTTTCAGTGTCACTGACGTGTAAAATATGAGCTAGCTGGAAAGCATTAATTTGTATAGAAACAGTACTGGATTATTTATAAAAACGCCTCTTTGGCAAGCACGTTCTTGGATGGTTTTGGAGTTCTGTTAGCTTATAGACTAAGGGGAAAGGAGGAAAAAAGGAAAAATGGAAACCACAGAGATCAGCCCTTAAAGTCTGCAACACTGAAAAATTTGAAAAATCATGAAGCTACAACAAGCCCAAGGTTTCAAAACTGCAGGACTCTGAGGTAGGAGAGCGAATATCTACTGGAGCTAATCAGCAGAGCAAGCTAACATTGCCATCGGAGCTTGTACCTCATCAGCTCAGCAGGGTGGGATGCACTAGAGAGGAAGTGGCAGCTGCTGCAACATGTCTACACTATATATTTCCTGAGCAGAGGGTCTTTTCTAAGAGATGTGAAAAAACACCAGTATCTCACAAGGCATAGAATACTGCCCATGCTATAACGATAAATCAGGTAAATAATGAAAAACTGAGAAAGCAAGAACAAATCCAAACTTTTCTGAAGTTTCAGAAAGGTTTATTTTCACTCAAAATCAAAACTATTTCTTACAATACTTCCAAATATGACACTGCTCTTGGGAGCTAATCTATTCCTCCCCTCTTGTAAAGGTCCTCTCTTTGTGTTTAATAAACTGAAACATGGTCTTCCCTTCACTGGTTTTAAACAAATTTCTCATCTTTCTGTGAAGATGTTTTGTCTCTGGCCTGCTGACCTACTTCTCACCTTCTGACATAGCAAGTGGATTTAGCAATATAACTAAAGAATACATTAAATCTGAAATAATGCTTAGGCTCCTGTCTGATCCAAAGCCCGCGGGAGACCATGCAATTCTTAGTTTCTCTTGGGTGAGCGAAATCTCCCATCTTTCATTGTGACCAGCTCATTTAACACATAGAAAGTATCTTTTTCTACTGCAGCTCAAGAGAGTCTTACCCATACTGGAGGGGCCTTTGGACTATTCATCTTGATCAGAAAAAGAGATGGGGCCAGGAAAAGACACTATGTTCTCCCTCTAACAGTAAGAAAACAAGGCAGCCACCGGTACAATCTTACAGCTATGCACATCACTCAGGAACAGCGAATGTTGTCCCTGGTTGTGTCACAGTCTTCCACTTGGATTTTTTGCAGTTATTTTAGATGCTTTAATCTTCACCTATGATTTAAAGAACATTTGAGAATCCGTGTTATGGACTTTCAGGGTCTCAGTTTCCTAAGGTGAAATGTGAAAGACAAGGACTCTCAACTCTCTCCTACATTATAGCTTTCATCACTATTAAAGGAAGATATTCCAGTGACTGAGACGACGTAAATATAATTTAGAGCAGCTCATGTTGTGTGTTTGTGTGGAGAGCTACTAAGTTAGGGGGCGGGGAAAGAAATAAAAACCCAATATATTTGAATAGGTTGGATCCTGGACAGGAGTCTGAACCATTTTATTCTTGTCTTATCTTTCAGTCCTTTAAAATGTGGACACTGTTCATTGTAATGTCAAATCTACCTTAACTTCTTAGGCTTTGCAAAGGTTTATTGGGTTTTATCTTGGGTTTATTACACCAATCAGAATAGCTTTGACTTTTTCTCATTTTTTTTTTCCTTAACCTGCTGTACTATGTATGGCAGGGATGGATTTATTTTTATTATTTTTATTCATAGCAACATGTATGATGCTGTGTTTTTGACTGGTGACCAAAACTCTGTTGGTAACACACCAATGTTTTAGCTGCTGTTGAGCACAGTGTCAAGGCTTTCTGTTTCTCATTCTGCCCCACTTCAGGCAACACTTCTGGGAACAGATAAGAGGTTAGAAGGGGACACAGCTGAGACAGCTGGCCCAAATGGACCAAGGAGATATTCTATAGCATACAACCCCATTCTCAGCAATAAAATGGAGAGGGAACCTTTCCAAAGTAGCTGTTGCTTGGAGACCGGCTGGGCATCAGTCTGCTGGTGAGAAGTGTTGGGTGATTGCCATTGCATCACCTGTTGTTTCGATTGTGGAGGTTCTTTTTCCTTCACTTATTGAACTGTCTTTATGATGACCCATGAGCTTTTTTCACTTTTGCCCTTCCAATTCTCTTCCCCATGCCACTGCAGGGAGAGTGAGCGAGCAGGTAGTGGGTGCTTAGTTGCTGGCTGGGGTCAAACCATCACACCTGTTGTTCATTCAGTACCATTCAACTGCTTGCCTCAAAAATCAGCTTCTGATTCTCACAAAGATCTTCATTTTCAGGACACAGGGTATTGTCTTTATGGATATCACAAAAATCTGATAGGATAATTTTTAACCTTTTTTTTTCTTTATAGTGTGAGATAAATATTTCACAGGGTCTCGCATCAGGTATAAATCACTGTAGTACTGATTCAGAACTGGTAAACTACTTCTGCCTAGGACTGTTTTTTCAATTACTATTGGAACATACACATTGATTTTACACTATTGCAGCCAATGTCTTACAGAAAATATTTAAAATAAATAAATAGTTAAATCAGTACATGAAAAAAATGATCCTTTTAAGTCTTTTAACAATATCTACAATTGACTTTCTTAAAATGCACATCTGAAGAAATTATGTTTAAAGTATTGTTAGGAATTAGGAAATATTGCTAAGCATTTCTTAGAAGTATGTTCTTATTAACATTCAGACCTGATCAACTTGTTAATAAGATTGTAGGGAAGCAAAAAGAAAGTCCCAAAAGATAATTCTCAGTGAATGACTTTTAAGTGAATTATTTGTTGTTTTAACGTAGCCAAGATGCCTGAGAAGCAGAATCAACAAAATGTCCCTATAATATAAGTATATAGGTCACATTGAGAGTATGCACTCATTTGAAAACCTGAATTAAGCTTTTAATACGGAACAACAGACAAAACACAGTCTTTTTTTCCTGATGATGCCTTTCCTATTGTCCAAAAACTCATCTCATCTTCAGCACCATGAATTTAGGCTTGGGAAGACCGTTCACTACAGTTATTCACATGTAATTATGAAATAAAGCCACCAAGAAAGGAGTTGAGATATAAACTCCTCAAAACAAAATTCTCAAAATTTACTTTGAGATGCTTAGAATTTCTCTCTTTACATTCCTTTCAGTGTAATTTCTTTGTATCTGCATCTATACTGTTCTTGCTAGTTTAGACTGTTAAATCTTATTCTGTCACACCTGTATGAGCTGTTTCTTTAATGAAATATAGTGCCTTGAAAAACTTAAGGTCAGAAGGGAGTTATTAAAGTAGAATTAAAAGAAGGATTTCACACACTTTGCAAGGCAGAGGTTTCATCTACCAGACTTTTCTTTTCCTCTCTCTACAGACTTTTGCCTTTTAATCCTTCATAAAGATTATTTGATTGGAATTATATTAAAAAGCGTAAGCATTTGTTCTAACGACATGCTTGTAACCGTCATTGGAAAATGTATTAAAGCTACTGTCAAACTGGCTAACTGATGTGAAAAATCCTTCTTCAATCCAATGAGTGATGAATTTCACCACAGTTTAGTTTTATGATGAAGGTTGAAAAAAAGCACATAAAAATTAACAGGAGTCTTGGGAGAAGATAAGTGGCTTGAAAAGATTTTAAGAAGAATAAATTTTAAAATTCCAGTAATAGCAAAAAAGTTTTAAATCTTAAAGATGGTGCATTTTAAAACAGCATAAGCAAGAGCATTCATAAAATTTAAATAAGATTAAAAATCAAGAGCGCTGTGATGAAAACACATGTAACATCAGAAGAGACAAAAAAATAACATGTAAGCAATAAAACTAGAATTAGACTGGAGAGTGATCTTGGTTTACTTTTTTTTATTTTTCTTTTTTGTGTACTTATTTTTTAAAGACAAAATGTGAAAATGTTTATGGAATATAATATAGACATGCAGTTTGGTAACAAGTTGCTGTGCTAGACTGTCATACCAAAACAGATCAATCATAGAATTCTCTAGGTTGGAAGGAACCTTTAAGATCATCAAGTCCAAACAACAACGTAACACTGCCAAAGCCACCACTAACCCATGTCCCTAAGCATCACAATGATCCATCTACTCCAAAATACTACGTGAAACACTGATAAGTACTACAAACTGCAGAGGTAGGATGCAATGCAGCAAAGAACAATTAAGAAAAAAAACATTTTTGTTCATATCATCGAGTTAATGGTTTTTGTCCTGACACGCAAACATTCTCTTAACTTTTTTAAAGGTACGCAGTGTAACTGGGAAATGTTTGAAAGGGTGTCATAGTTTCAGCTGGGATGCAGTTGACTTTCCTGCTGTCAGCTGGTACAGTGCTATGTTTTGGAATTGGGATGAGAATGGTGTTGATAACACACTGATGTTTTTAGTTGTTGATAAGCAGTCAAGGCCTTTTCTGCTCCTCACACCACCCTGCAGCAAGTAGGCTGGACAGCTGACCCCAACTGACCAAAAGGATATTCCATGCCATATGACATCGTGCTCAGTACATAAAGCTAGAGGAAGAAGAAGGAAGGGGGACACGCACATTCAGAGTTATGGCATTTGTCTTCCCAAGTAACCGTTACAGGTGATGATAAAGCCCTGCTTTCCTGGAGATGGCTGAATAACTGCCTGCCTATGGGAAGTAGTGAATGAATTCCTTGTTTTACTTTGCTTGCGTGCACAGCTTTTGCTTTATTTATTAAACTGTCTTTGTCTCAACCAAGTTGTTTTCCTTTTTTTTTTTTTGATTCTTCTCCTTATCGCACTGAGGAGAAAGAAGTGAGCGAGTGGCTGTGCGGTCCTAGTTGCTGTCAGTGGTTAAACCACAACAAAGGGGGTAGTGGATAGGTACACAATTAGCTGATACAGGCTAATATATTAGAAGCTTGGAAAATAAAACTTGCAATCAACATGCATTGAAGATATAAGCATTACACCCTACTAAACTGCTTATTCTATACCTCCGATCCTCCTTTTTTTTTATGAAGTTCAAGCAACAAAGGGATTTTTTGGTATCAATATATATGACAAGTCTCTAAAGACACAAATGAAAGCATTGACCAGTGTAAGATTTTAAAATCAAACCTTTACATCCCTAATTGGCTTTTCCAAGATAAATTTCTGCATGGAGACAAGGGGAATAAGAACAGAGGAAGGATGTAAGGATTCACTCCTTTAGGTCTGAGGAAAACAAGAAAGAAATAATGCACCTAGTAGACTGGAATAACCGGAAGCCTTATAAGAGTTACTCTCTTAACAATGCCAAGATCAGTGTCTGTGTATGTAATTTGCCATATTATCAGCTGTCTTTACTGGAAATTTTCTCAGTGTTGCGCTGATGAGCTGCCAGATTGTCCCCTTTCTCTTCACTCCATTTGGGACTTACTCAACCCCAGAAAGTACTAGCTAAATGTGCCATTAACCTGCGAGTAACGGCTGTTGGTTAAAATCTGTTTTGTATGAGGGAACGAGGTAAAGAATGTTTTTGTTGCAAGTTCATCTTTAATAATACCAGTTTTTATTTAAGATCCTTCTTATCTAGGCTCCTGGGTCTGTCTTCTACTTCACTGCCAAATCAGGTAGCTATCATTGTAATGCTTCTGAAAACAATTCCTGCCATATATGAAATAGATTTTTTTATGATATGGAGATAAAATGCCAGTCAATGGACTAAAATAGCATTGACCTGAAAATATGAACGAAAATTTTTAAAAGAGAAATAGTTTCTTTTTTTTTTCCCAACGCAACAGTCTGAAAGTTCACATGAAGAAAAACATTACATTAGACTGGCTTTGAATTTATTTCAAACTGAAGTTTTGAGGTTTTTTTAAACTGACATTTCTGAGCTAACTGCTTATGCTAATCATCTTACAAATTATGTCATGTACCTGCAACACTAAGATAATATGAATGAAAGATATGATAAAGCAGATCTTTATCCAAACTTTATGAAAATTTACAATCAGAACAGGAATTTTAATGTTTAAAAATTAAAGATCTTGTTTAAAAATTAAAGCATTTAAAGTCTTTCTTCTGATTATTTTTAAAAAGCACAGAAAACCCAGAAAGAAAACTAGCTAGCAGGGTTTTTTTTTTTAGTTCTAAAGGTATTAGTATCACAACTGATGTCACTTTCAGCAACGTGATTCTGACCAGCAATTTCCTGAGAAAAATCCCTTGTAATTTGTGTTATATCTAAAAGTTTCAGTTGCTTCACTATAAACAGTATTTCTCATACTTCAAATTTATGGAAAACCAAGATAAAGAGAACAACAAAGATGCTTCTGAATCTTTTGTGAAGTGAAAACTCAAAATTCAGATAGAAATTTGGAAAAAAATTAGGATAGTACTCATGGGTAAATCATGGCTCTGTGATGGAATTTATATTTTGCAAACTTTAAAAATCAATATTACGGGTAAATAACTTAAATCCAACAGTAAGCTGAGGCTGTAATTATCAGTAAGACATTCCTGTGAGGTTTTTGCTGAATTTGAACTGGTATCAGAATACAGTGTTTTTTCAAGTTACTGTTTAAACGGGAAGTAAGATAAGATGAGGTCAAATACTATCTGGGAAACCCCTCAGAGCTCGGAGAGTCCATTGATCTCCTCTGAGTCAGATCTAGTAGCATTTTATAGGGGTAAGTTCCCTAAACAGGAACCTCTAATGCCATTTGAGATTCCCTAGATTATCGCAAGTAGCATCCTACTGACAGTCCAGAAGGGAATGCAGGTCACTCATAGGTTTTATGGCATATTTGCCAACTTCTTATAGATACCTTAGATACCCTAGGGCTTCTCGGATGCCATTAAGTGGTTTTGCATCTGGGGAACTAAGATGACCCTCATTGCTTTTCTCTCTGTAATCAGTTTTGAAAGAGGAAGAAAAACACGTTTAAGCAATAAGCAGCTGTAGCATTATAGGAGGCTTTTACCACTCCTTTTTCCTTTCAGTTCAGACTTTATTAAATATTGTTATGTTAAAAATCTTGTTTAAGGGGAAAAAGGAAACATACCTTATGTATAAAGCCCATAATATATTGTTAGCATAGTGGCTATTTTAACAATTTAATTCAGGAAGAGTTATTAGTTAGGTCAAATTATTACAGAAAAGGAAATAATATTTCTCTATAGAAAAAAATTCTCAGTAATAGCAGTAATACAATTAAAACTGTTACTGACACATTTAGGTTTTGTGGGTTTCCTGATGTTATCCCTTCTCCTGCTACTTTGAGTCCTGGGGTCAGTTTCATTCTGGTGATGGTGGGTGGGGTGCTACAGTGAGTTTTCAGCAGCTGGAGTCCTTCGCTGGCAGGAATATGGTTGGTGTTCATGTTGAAAGCATCCTCTCCTTCACTCTGGGATTCACTAAGAATAGTTATTATGTTTTTTGTAAAATTATTTTACAAATTTTTCTTTCTTCATTGCTCTGCACCTGCATATTAGATCTGAATATAATATCTATGATAGTTTTCAGGCATGCTAGATAATCATTATTTTTAATTTGTTACCCCTAAAACCAATTTTGTCCAGCTCTAGATATGCATTTCTGTGACTAACCGTGGGTGAGTTATTTACAGCCATGAGGTCTCCAGTGCCATCCTGTACTCCCTCTTTTATCATCCCACTTCTGTGCTCTTCTGTGCCGCATCCCCACTTCCCAAGGCTTCTGCTATCTGACCAGGTCTGTATTTCTCTACTCTACATCATTATCTTAGAACCATAAATATCTCATTCTGCATAGAAAAAACTACTTGTCTCTACTATTTCTATAAAACTATGATTGCACCATATAATGGTAAGGAGAAAAAAAATAGCTGTAACCATCTGATCAGAAGAAAAACTGTTGTTACAGCTAAACCAAATAAAAATAAATCTGCACACAGGTCAAGAAAAGTTCACACAAAGCAATCCTGACAAACCTCAGTCCTAAGACCTCGCAAGCTTATTGCAAAGCTCGTTGCCTTTACTAACTGTGGGTATATTGTATTATAGGTTACAGGATTACAGTACTTGCAGAGAAGGAAGTATTATCTCACATATTGCATCAATCTTAGCCTCATGAAACATAAAATTCAAATTTTAGTTTCTTTATTTTTAAAATATCACAGTGAATTTCATATTTATGACTGGACCTGGAATCATTCATAAAAGAGAAGCAAATATACAGACTATGGATCTTAAAGCACCTGACTTGTCTTTTGAATCTGGAAAGTGAACAAACAACCAAGACTGCTGTTATCCTGGCCTGAGTCTACTACCAGAACTGAGAAGACTTTGAGATGGCTATTGCAGATAGCTTCGATGTGCTAGTTTGGTTTTGTTGGTTGGTTTGTTTGTTTTGCCCCAGCTGTACATAGGGAGTTAGTATCTGGGAGGTTGTGAAACCAGTCTGGATAGCTTACTTCAATCTAAACACTTTAATATTTTTAAAGTTTATATTGATTAAGTTCAGTAAAGACATCATGGCAGGAGGTCAGAATATGGCTTAAAGGTTTGCTTATTGCTGAAATATGTAAGGACCTTCCACAAAAAAAATCTGTGATCTGTGATCACATAATAGAAAATCTTGTGCTGTTTTGCCATTGTATTTTGAGGCCTTAAGCAACACGCAGAAACCAGTATTGTTTTAAGACTACTGAATCCATAACAGAGGGCACTGGACAGCTCAGAAGCAATTTCTTTATTGAATTTCCCCTGAATAGTCTCGAGGAAAATGGCTTAGTAGATGTGGGATACATCTATCAAAGCTTGCTGCTATGAAAGGACAGCAGGCATGATTTTGTGTTACTCTTGTCTACCTTTTTAATCCTCTTGTCACACGTAAGTAATGAAATAAGTGTTTATTGAGCATTCCATTAACAGAAGGAATTCTAACAAAACCTTGTATAAACATGTCAGAAGACAGATAACATTGTAGCTCCAAAGTTCTCTGGCTGTACCTACAATACAAAGCCTGAAGTAGACTTCAGAATAGGTTTACAATAGATAAATTCAGGCTCTGTATAAGCTGATAACTAAAGACAGGCCAGGGATTAATCCCTGGTCCTGAAATCATCTGACAGAAGCTTGTTTTAGACCCACATTGACTCACTAGATCATATTTGTATTGGAGAGATCTACTTGGAGTAAACCAAACCTAAGCTTTGTACTAACATAACAATTAAGCAGAGTGAACAATAGCATTTCATGAACTGCATGATTGCATGACAGGGTCTTAAGCCTGAATAGCATGGCATGGCTTATAAACATAGACCTAACTCTCCTACCTTCCCAATCAGGCTAGCCACAATGCATTGCCTCTTGTGAATAGTCCTTAGCCCACGTGAATGACTAAATTGTGGTCAAGCACTGTGGTAGAGTGGTGGCTGGCACAGAATAAACGATGAGATGTACTTACCTAACACTTTAACACTGTGGATTTAACAATTGTGTGCCTGTACGCATGACATACCCCTTTAAACTTTCCTGGAATATGTACTGCCTTGCAGGTTAGATGCTCAAGGTTTCTCCTTTCTCCTCTTTTATTTAGTAATATAGATGTACACTGAAACCCGGGCACTTTTTGCCTGCATTGTTGTCTGTTGAATTGTTTGTAACTTGGCTTAAAGTGTTCACATTATGCTTGGAAAAAGACAATCTGATGTACTGCTGCATATGACAATCAGTTTTTACTGACCTAGCAGACTGCAAGACTGAGCATCTGGGTGAAACTTAAGACAATGAGTACACCAAGAATCTGCCATTTAAGAGGGATCAGAGCTCAACTCTGCTTCAAATTGAGCCCAAGTTACAGATAAAAAATACAGAAAATAATCAAGCTTTAGACTCACACTTGACTGACAGTACGACAAACTTCCCATGTTTAATCTTTGCTTAATGCAGAAACATTTTCAACAGTGTGGTTATAACTGTAACATGAAGCCACCACGAGCAGAATACTTATTTGCTTCAAATGTATGACTGATGATCCAGTTGTGGTCTCTCCCTTTTCATACATGTTTGTCTACATCGTAAAGGCACCATGTGGCTTTTCAGACATCTGGTAACGGCTGATCATATTCAGGACAAGGGCAGCAGGACTTCTGTTTGGCCAGATTGCAACACAGCACTAAAAGAGCAATGAAGAATCTTGCATTTTACTTGACTCTATCGAGTATTATCATCCTCCTCCTTTCAGGAGCATTCAAGTATTAAATGAAAACCAGAGCCCATTTATGAATACATTGTTCCAGCTCTATATATGCTGTACAATTAAAGAGCTATTACACCAGTAACTGATTACCCAAAGCGACTGCAGCCAACCGTAAGGGAACACACAGAACTGTATTCACCATTTGTTTAGTAATTTAAAAAATAATAATATAATAAAAAAAATGTTCAACCAAGTCTAAGGGTGAAGAGAAGGTCAAATTTCAGTGGATTTTATTGATTAGATTTTGTTTACTGCTATGGGGCACACTCTTATGAAACGTGCTATACAGAAAAAGAATTAAACCAAGCTAGAATGACTCAGGGGCCTCCCAGGGCTTTTAAAGCAATGTTTTAAAATTATGTCTGGGAAGGGTAGCATGGGACTCAGCATACACCTGTAGGCTGTGGCAAATTTAGGCCTAATAGCTCTAAAACAATGTAAGCAAGACAGTGCAGATAATGAATCTGCCTTCTGAACATGTGTTAGCAACGTATTTTCTAATGTAAGGATAATGTAAATATATGTATGCTTAATAAAAAGAATAAAATTAAGAGGCTGAATATAACTACTAACAGCATATCAGGTGACTTAAGTACCACCTGTCTGCTCAAGAGTAAAATATTTTCTGGTTGTTACATTGTTTATGCTTGGAGAATTAGGGCTAAAATTTTCTTAGCATTTAAACAAATAAAACTCCACTCCTCCACTGTACCCGAGTACTTTTCTCACAAACCTATAAAAAATTGTGGTGGCTTAGTAAACTGGGACTCTGTAAGCACTTTGAGAATCTCTGGTTTACTGCCCAGTCTTAAATAAATTTAAATTTTTATTCTTTACTTCTACCCATTTGAGCACTGAATACAGATACAAATATTGCATCTAGAATAAACATGACAGACTAGAAAACTAGTTTTGTTCATTACAGAGTTACAAGGATAAATTTCAAAGGAGGGATGTTTTCACTAAGTACTAAACTGTATTTCTGTGAAAACTTGAGTTACTCTCTGAATTGTAAGTAACTTTTGGAGTTAATCCTCTCAGATTCAAGGAGGCTTAAGCAGTTCTAACCATTTTCCATTAGTACGGAAAATTCTGCTGAAACAGTTTGGGTCTGGTTGTTGTTTTTTTAAAAAATAAATTCCCACAGATATAGCAAGACACTTATTGAGTGTGCAAGTAATTCAGAGACTAGTCCAACCCTCAGCTAAGCCAATGAAAGTTTTGCCATCGCTTTCAGTAGCACAGGATCAGGGATATTGCATTTGGTGTGCAATAGGAATTAAAGCACGGTCTTAGCATTTCAATACAGGCTCCAGCTATGAAAAGCATCGTGCTGGTTCACTGCATCTTTTAGGTCCCCTTATATGACTCTGAGTAAAATATATATTCATCTTTACTGAGCAGCAATTCCATGTAAGACACTGAGAGTAGAAATGGATCTCTATTAAAAAAGGCACTGTTGATACAGAATTGTGCCTATTTCTGGCAGTTTTAATTAAAAGAAAGAAAACTTTGCTTCATGGCTTTTTATCTGTATGAGGTTGTACTAAATTGTCAGAGTGTTCATGGGAAAACTGAAACTTACTGAAAAGCCTAAACTGCATATATCATTACTAGGTTAAAATAGCATCCTGCTGTACAGCTAAGGACATTAGTGGGATAAAGTCTGTAAGGAGATTTGGGTTATTCAGCCTGGAAAAGAGGAGGCTCTGGGGATACCTTATTGAGACCTTTCAGTCCTTAAAAGGGACTTATAAGAAAGATGGGGACCAACATTTTAGCAGGACCTGTTGCAATAGAACAAGGGCTAATGGTTATAAACTAAAGGAGGGTAGATTTAGACTAGATTGTGTAAGTCATCCCACCGCGTTTCTGTGATGGCAACTATATCGTAGTTTTCCTGCTGTACAATGGCCTCCAGCTCGTCCTGTTTGTTGCCCATACCAAGTGCATTTGTGTAGATGCACTTGAGCTGGGCTCCCAATCTCACCCCCATCCTTGGCCCTTTTCCCCCAGGCTCATTACCATTGGGTCTGGTTTTATTCCCTTCCCCCTTCACTGTAAAAAGGGAGTCCCCATCTTCTTTGTAGCCACCCTTTAAATACCGAAACATGGTGATAAGTTCTCCCCTAAGCCTTCTTTCTCAAGGCTGAAAAAAACCAGTTCTCTCAACCTTTCCTCATATGGCAGGCTTCCCTGTCCTTTGATCATCTTTATGGCCCTTCCCTGGTCTGTCTCCGTCCTGTCCACATCTTTTTTGTATAGCCAGGACCAAAACTGAACACAGTATTTCAGGTGTAGCCTGAGAAGCTCTGAGAATGGGATCATGACTTCTTTGTCTCTGCTGGTGATGTCCTTGTTGATGCAGCCCAGAATCCTGTTGGCTTTCTTTGTTGCAGCAACACACTGTTTGCTTGAACTTGTTGTCCACCAGGACCCTCAGATCCCTTTCCACAGAGCTGCTCCCCAGTCAGGTAGATCCCACCCTGTGCTGCACTCCTGGATTGTGTTTTCCCAGTTGCAAAACCCTACATTTTCCTTTGTTGAACTTTATAAGGTTCTTGTTAACCCACTCTTCCAGCCTATCCAGGTCTTCCTGCAGACTGGCTCTCCCTTCCAAAGTGTCCACCTCCCTACTCAGTTTGGGGTCATTGACAAAATTCACCAGGGTACACTTGACCCAATATCATCCAGATTATTTATGAAGATACTAAACAGCATTGAGCCCAACATCAATCCCTGGGGGATCCAACTTTTGACAGGTTGACAGTTTGAAAAGGAGCTATTTACCACCACTCTCTGTGTGCAGCCTGTCAGCCAGTTCCCCACCCACCACAGAGACCATTTGTCTAGACCATAACACACCAGTTTTTCCAGGAGGAGGCTGTGGGGAACCGTGTCAAAAACCTTGGAGAAATACAAGTAGACAACGTCCACCGTTCGCTCCACGTTAAGCAGGTTATAGGAGTTGATCCCCGAACTTCAGTTTTTTATATATTTTTTTATTCTATTCTATTCTAGAGGGCAATGAAATAACAGGATGAAGTCACTTGACTTCATAAGGTCACAACAACTGTGACAATGTATTGCATATTACATTGCAATATATCTATATTGACTTCTAGTGCAGGACTGGACCTTTAAATAGTTGCTCTTTTACCATCCAACAACAATTGTATATATAATACGCAGGTACAAACGTGCATAGAAGAACCATATATAGATGGGCAAACATTGCCATTTGTGGTTGTATTTAAACTTATTAACCCTGAATTTGGGACTAGGACAGAATAAGAAATGTTTTGAAATACACTATATATTTTGTATGTGTCTCATAAACTAACAGAGAGCTATTTAAAGGCTGGTTTAGATATCTTAAATGTTTTAGTGGAGCGGTTTTTCATTTTTTTTCCCACCTGTTAAACCAGGTGTCACAGTCTCTGTGAACCCAGATGTCCACAGCTCAGAAGGAGCTGTATAGTTTCTGATAATGTGCTAAAACAGAGACTATGTACATTAAAAAGCCAAGTCTCTAATACAAGGACAATCATATTACTTATAAATATACAGCACATAAATAGATGACCAGTATCAATGGAGTAAAATCTGGGGGTTTTTTCAGTGTAATAACTAAAGACATGATCATCATTTTATTAAGTCAAGATCATTACCCACTTTGTTTTTATGGTAAGTTGTTTGGCCAGTTTACTTTGTAGTGTTCTCCCAGCAGCAAACAGTAGTTCTGCCTGAAGAAATAAGTCCTCATCTGCCAATGTACATATGTATTTATATGTTGAATATATATGGGAGCATATATGTATTTATAAACCTCTGTGTGTGTGTGTATCTATGTATTTGTAAACTTGTGTATACATATGTAGGTACATATATATGCAAGTAGAAGCTCATAAATATCTAGATTCATATAAATATACATAACACATTGTAAATACTTAAATATTCTAGCTCTACAGTGAATATAATCTTTCAGAATATCTGAGATTTCTCTGTGGTGCATATAAAAATTGTTGTTGGTCTTAGTTTATTATGTACTGAAGCAGTGTCCATAACTTACAAACTCAAAAACCAATGGTATTGACACCCTTGTTGTAGTCTCATAAAAAAAAAAAAACCAAACATACTTCTTCAAAAAGAATTACAAACTGAATCCAGCCTGTGTAACCCTTGGCCACTGAGACATGAGCCTGCGGCACTTATCTGTCATGTATCCCTTTACACCTCTAAATCCCCACAGTAACAGACCATCTGCACCCGTAATCAGATGGCCAGACTTTAGAGCAATACACCTTGTTTATAAAGGGCAATTCTAATTTACAACCACCTCTATTTTAGGAGGTACTCTGGGAGCAAACCTCTGATGCTTTCAGATCAGCCATCTGTCTCCGCTCTTGCCAATCTACCTCTAGGTTATGCTCTTTCCCCTCTTCAGCATATTATCCTGTCTGTTGCACACTCAAATAGACCGAAGATCAAGAAAAAGAGCATTTTGAGCAGGTCAAGACAAGAAGTATAGTCCTACAATATATGTTTACATACTCTTCTAAGCAGATATGGTTTCAACAATGGCATGAGGCAGGCAGCTTTAGGCACTTTCTGCTGTGCTATTTGCTGCCTCTCGTGGCCCTGATTTTCAAGGGGAGATGGGGTAGTACAGGGACAGACCCTTTGCACAGCCTAAAAACATCAGCACTGCCCACCTGCATCTGTGCTGTTGGGCTCATGGGGCTGGAAAATCCCTGTGTGGCCTTGGGCACCTCTGCCCAAATCTATCACATCACCCTCAAGCGGCTCTCCAGAAGAAATCAGCTCTCTTCCCTTGCAAGACTAGAAGAATGGTCTACCAGCTAAGTTTGATGCCACTTTACCATTCTGCAAAGTGACTTATTCTGAAGATAAACTCAGTATACAGCAAGCTAATTGGTACAGAGAAGTGTATCCATTAGGCAAATCCAGCACTTTGGACCACACTTGTGCTTCCTTAAAGGTGTTTACCTGTAAAGTGCCCAAGCCACGGCAGGCTGCTCATTGCCCCTGCTGCCTTTGAATGTGCTGATGTGTTGCCGAGATGCAGCAAGTTTTGACCAGATAACACAGGCTAAATTACTTCCTGGAAGAGGCCAAAGTAGGACCAAGATTTCAGCAAAACTCCAAACAGCATGCCATTTCACTGCTCAGAGCATGTATCCCATCCATCAGTGAAAGCGGCCACAAGGACCAGAACTTCTGCTGTGCTAGAAAAGATGTTAGCGCTCATGTTTCTGGGAAGAAAAACAGGAAGGTGGGAATAAAATACATAAATTTAGGGAAAAGATAGCTAGATTAAGTATTTTGTTATTTGCGAAGAGGCATGAAAAAGTTTTTGCTGCCTTCTTTCAGCAGGTTGATAGACCATGACCATTGTAAAACCACTCCAATACAATCCACACAGCTATGCTGAAAATCTGTCAGTCTCCGGAGCAGCACAGTTAGCAAATTTCATGTTTGCTAAATTCACATTTGTATCAGCTGCATAATGTAACAACCTGGGGAAAAAAATAAAAAAAGAAAAGAAAAAAAGTTGAAAAATACCTTTAAGAACAGCTACAGTGAGTGGATTTAGCAGTCTGAATAATATTGATAGAATGTTGTAAATACAAAAGTCGGCATAATCACGTCAGCTCTGGGAATATCTATCATTTTTGTTTAAATAGCCACTAAATCTCTATAGAGAAGTTCTGTGAAACAGTACCAGGGCAACATAATGTTTGTTTTGAGTAAACTATTACAAGTCTTTTTGAGGAAATACCTAAATACTTATGTTGTTATTCACAAAGTACATGGAATATTCAGATAAGCTTGGGTTTGCTCCACACAATACCTGCATTATCCAATTCCCGTAACAGTTTCAAACACCATCTTCTTTACTATGGTGTCAGGGTATGCTGAAAAAAGTATCAGCTAAATTACTCTTTCAGCATCAGTCTTGCATCATTTTCTTGAGAAACCTGCCTAGTCCCGGTATACTCTTTGTATCAGCATTGCTACTTTGTTTATGGGCTTGACTTTCTAATGGTGTTTTTATAGAAATATATCTTGCACTGAAGTAATGTTGATATAGCTTATTTTTGGATAATGAAATAGATGTTCATTCTAGAAAAAAACTACTCAGCTGAATGCAGCTATTAGATAAGCTATCTCCCTCCCAGATTCCACCTGACACCTTCCTATTGAAAGCACTTGTGGATTAGTAATGCTCTGGTCTACTTCTGTCTGAATGAAATGGGTTGGCAAAGGGCTGTTATTTAAATAGTTCGGGTCTGTGGACAGATATCCTGGGCACACCTCCATTGTTGAGAGATATCACCACCCAGCACAGCTTTTTTTTTTTTTTTTTTTTGACATTTCTCAATCAGACTTGATTTAGAACTGTTAAAATGTTCCCAAAGTTTAGTAAAAATCAGCCAAGTGAGGTCAGACCTTGTATTTAAAATTCTTGAGCTCAACTGAAAAGACTTAGAGAACATTCTTCATTATTTTCAGCATCTGAAGTTCAGACACTTTTCACTTTCCATGGCAAAATTTCAATTTCTTTAACAAGAGTTAATGAAAAATGTTTTTTTATTCTTTTTTGTTTCTTTGAAAATAATTTCAAAAGAATGGAACTTTTTTATTTACTGTAATTTATCTCTTCTTTAAACATTCCAGGAAAATCTGAGATTTTGCTCTAAGGATATTTCAAAGAAGTGGGAACTCATATTAAAATATGCTTCTTAAAGCAATAACTGGCTATGAAAGTTGCATTTAATTGTAAGTAAATAGTAGAATATTCCTGGTCAAGCGACTTTTACTGTATTAAGAATCTGAATAGAGTTCATATGACTGCTGAAGTGGATATATTTCCAGAATGAGAGTAAAGGAAGTCAGGGTTTTTATGAAATATTGATGCAATTAATGTCTCAAACTATTTCTGAATGCCACAATATAATTCTCTGAATTGTCATTTTTTTGTGGTATCAGTGAACCTGTTGAGTCAGAAATGAGAATTCTCTAACCTTTGTCTACTTTTAGGGCCACACTCTGTTTAAATCTTCCTGAGGTGCTTAAGCACTTGGGTAAATACAATTTCTCTTCCATTTTCAGGAAGCTTGAATTGGAAGTGCCAAAATGTTATGATATAAGTTGTTCTTCAGGGATTTTGGGTTAAAAGTGCTACTGGCAAAGTGGAAAATATCTAAAGATCTGTAATTTTCTGTCCCATTTCAGTGGTCAGAGATTCAGGAATCCAAATACTTCAGTTCCTGTAGAAATGTTCTGGACTGTCCCATTTCCACCAATTATTACATTGTGTTAAGTATTAGTGTAGTTCTTATTGGTTTTGACTGCCCTCGTCTCTTCTTTGCTGCCAGAACTGAAGTTCAGATGAATATTTCATGTCGAAGCAAAACTCTTATTGCCTATATATCATAATCGGCTATAGACAGTGAAAGGAAAATCAGCTAGCTAATTGATTCCAAAATCACTTACCAGCACACCAAATGCTGGGACCTGTTTCTGCATTTATTTTTTTCAGGCATAGATCAAAATAATAGATGGATGCTGATTCTGTGAGATAATGTGTAATGATTATTTATGCAACATATATCTGTTATAATTATCTATGTATCTATCTACCAACATTTGTTTATAAAATAAAATTTTAAAAAAGATATACATATAGATATAGATAATTAAGGTATACAATGTAATAAGGGTTTCTGTTTGTTCCCCTCTTTTGAAATTTTGTCATTATTTCATTGCACAAATGCTGTCATACAGAGCTCATCAATATTCATTGCACAGGTCAAGTACCATATACACATTACAATCTATATGGAAAAGTTGACAAGGTGCCAAGTATTATCATCTTCTATGATGAATAATGACTACCAGTGTTCGTCCCTGAATTATAAACTCTTGCTGCCATATTCTATATTGAAAAAGCTGGAAAGTTGCAGTTTATGAGAAGCAATTTGCTATGGCATATGTATAGAGAATATGCATCCTTTATCCTTGGAATTAATAATTAGAAACTGTGATTTATTTTTTTCCCTATGAATTGCAATTTTGCCAGACCATTAGGTTCTGAAGCAATGATTCATCACCCTGAAATCTGTAGACTAGTTCTAGATTCAAATATCTAGAATCTTGAATGGATTAATATACTTTGTCTTCTTTTGCGTGAGTCTGTAGAAGTAAAGTTATCATGTTTTCCCCTCTAACAGTAGAACTAACAGCATTATTTTATGTTTTTTTAAGAGAATGTTGAGATACGTTATTCTTGCGAGGCTGTAAAATCACCACTGAACTTGAGTAAACACGCACAGAAAAAAGCTTACTTCATTCTGGAAGCTGACCAGGGTGGGATTTGAAACACACAGAGCCCACTGTAGATCTCTCCCCTTGCTTCCTGAATTAAAGTAACAGGAATCATCTGTGCATCAGATCGAGGAAATAAAAAATCAGTCAGATTTACAATATAGGCATTGAATTCAGACTTTAAAGGCATCTCCCTGACTATAGAAGGAGCCAGCTAACAGCCATAGCACGCATTGGCTGAATTGCTCATTGACGTAAGCCAGCAATGTCAGAGGCTGAATGCTTTATCTTGCCAAAAACTGTAGGTCTGTTTGTTGCTTGCATCTATAGCTTTCACCATTTTAAGAGACTTTCTTCTATTCCCTGGAAAAGCCCAAACTCTGTTTGTCTTGTTAGAGAAACACATATTTGTTTAGTAATAAAGACTGAGCCCCTCCTGAACATGTGTAACCTGCAATTTTCCGAGTCTTGTGGCTTAGCTGAATTCCAGAGTTCTCTCAGAGATGGCAAAAAGGGGTATTCCAGATAGCAGGGCAAGCATGCTGCCAAATTTAAAATTGTTTCTCCAAGGCATGGACTAGTTACAGCTTTCTGCCAAATGACTGTATGATTAACACAAAGCAAGCAACGTATTTTTTCTCTAGACTCATACTGAAATTTACCTTTTTCTGTCTGTCAAAACAGAGACCCAAACAACTGAAAATAATCTAAGACAGACATATGAAAAACACATAAGGAAAAAAAATCTTAAATCTTTGAAAAAATTTTATAGAAAGACCTAAAAATAGATTTATAAACTCTGAAATAATGTAGGTATAGACAGTTCTGTCCTCCATCTCTTTCTCCTCAAAATTTAAATTTTAGTAGGACCATTTTATTTTAATTTCCTTCCTTTAAATTATTATAAAGCTCCTTTAGTGAAAAAAAGCAGGGCGAGGAAGAAATTGAAAATAGAAAAATATGCAATCTTTGCATTATCACATATGATAGAAAGAAGGCAGCATATTACGACAAGGTTTTCATCTCATAAAAACCACGTTCACGTGCAGATGTGTCCATTCCTATCAGATATTCTGTACAATCATAATTTTTAAAAAGGAAATAAATGTCCCTGTAAATCTGTATCTTATGTTTACACTTAATCTAAAGTTTCTTCATGTACTTTATCTAATACTAAAAAAACATTGCAGGGAAAACTTGATTCATTTCCATCAAGGAATGACTGTTTCATTTGGAATGATTAATTTAAAAGCTGAGTAGCCCCAATTTAGAGGGATAAATCTCTGCTTCATTAAAAAGGAGGGAAAAAAAAGAGAGAGAAAAATAGAGAAACGCTCAGACCATACTATCAAGGAGATAAGAAAAAAAAAAAAACAGACTGAAAGTATTTAGGCTTCATAAAAGATATAGTTTTTCTCATTTTTTTATGATTTATTTCATGTAAACTGCGTTCAGGTGCAATACAACTTTTGCTATTGTTTTAATAAATCAGAACTATTGGTTCATGTCAACTATGATTTACCAAAACTCACAAACTCTTCAGGTTTGATCCTAATGACTATGTTCCTATCAGTAAAATAAATAGAAGCAGGACACAGATTTAAACCCTTGGCATTTTCCTCTCTCTTTAACAGTGAACTCTTGCCTCTGGCATGTTTTGGCTTCTGTGAGCTAGCACTCTTCCAGGTAATGTATAGGCCATTGATGAGTCCCAGCAGGTAAGATGGAAAAAGCCACCATATTCTGGTGTGATGTGGCAATAGTCCTTAAAGCTGGAGAATGAGCCTGGTTTCTTTAAAAATATAGATGTATCCAGTGAAACTCTGGACGCTCACAATAACTATGTGTCTTGTACTAGAGTACCTTGCCATCCTGGACATAAATCCAGGAGCAAACTAGCTCTTATTTCTATCTCTACCAGAAATACTGTGGAGGTCATAAGTTTTACTGAACATTCATGTCCTTATGGGTCCTTAGCTTTCCCATATACAGTTTTCTTGGGAACCAAAGAGCCAAGAAGTAGCCATAAATATAGCATTTCCCATAATGGACTCACACCTTTTCCACATGGAACCCACAGGCAGTCAGTGTTCATGGGTGCCTAGTGGCAAACTACCCATCTAATTGCACACTGGTGTCCTGTTGTACCTCTTGGGCCTCCACATAAACTATCTGGAGCCATTGTGGCCTTCTGTCATGCCCAGGATCTTGCCTCTTGTTTTGTGGCTTGAATTAAAAGCAAGTCTCAGAACTCAGAGCTGACTGAGCAATCTCTTGGAAGAATGAACTGGATGTACGGAAGTTTTCAGTATTTAATATGGTATAAACAAATAACTTTAAACTTAATCATTAAAACTTACTGAAATAGTTAAATTCCTTAATTGGTATCAACAACATCAAATGAACAAAAATTGGGGTTGAGGTACTTTTGAAAGGTTATAATCCATGGAAATAATAATAATTAAAAAAACCCAACCTTAAATAATAATAACTTAGCTTCATATTATTCTTCCTGAGTAATTTTCAGTCAAATTAGCACCTGACAGTCCTCTGAACCTTTGCTTTAGTAGAAGGATTTAGAAGGTAATTTAGGCAAAATTGCTCTGTTCTGAAGCAGTTATAAATGTGTTTTTAAAAAAAGCCAATATTTGGAAACTTGTAACGACTTAACTTTGTCTGCATCCATTGTTCAATAATATATTTAAGTAAGTCTTACTGTACAGTATGTAAATAGAAGTGTCATATACATGGTACTATATTTTTCTGTTTGATTGTAGTATTCATAATCTGTACCTTTGGGAAACAATACCTTTAACATCAGTCAGGACCATAACTTTACAAGCTGTAAAAATAAAAAAAACTAAAAACAAATCACATCAATTTATTCCTAGGAGAGTCACTATAAAAACCAAACAAGGCTTTTTTAGTGTTCCTCCCCCTGTGTTTTTTGCTTCCAGCTGACTCTATGGATATCACATATATTGTTTTCATTTCTGTACATTGTAACCCACCTGAGAGTTCATAAAACATGTGCATGTTCCTTGTGATTTGGCAAACTCAGTAAATGGTAGAAATATATTAAGTTTGCACATCCCTGGTAGAACTATTAGGGAATAAGAAACAATGACCCATACAAGAAGTCAGAATTCAACAGGGATATAAAGTAGATTGATCATAGTAAAAGAAACCTACCAGAAGAAAATAATACAGTATTCAACTTTTTCAGGTCTCAAGGTAGATGCCTAGGCAGCTGAAACTGCAACCACAGCTACTTTTTATTATTACTATTTTTATTTAAATACGTATTTAAATAAACTTTGTGAGAGAATTTTTTTCTTATGGACAGTAAGAGTTGCAAAAACTTTTTTCCCAAGTAACTGCTAATGGCTAGACAAATGCCATATGAAATGAATTCCATTTAATATGTGAGATGAATTTTGGAGTCATCCAAGTCCCTACATGGGGAATATAGATGTAGGAAAATCTTCTCCTAATTTAGATGCCTCTGTCAGGTGCACAAAGTTAGATGAAATTGACTTGGGCTACAATGGCACTTTGTCTTTTTCCAGCTGAGGCTGAATACTTAACTTATTTACTGCCCACAGATCAACATTAGGGACTTCTTTTCATTTTCTCCTCAACATCTAGCACTTATGCCTTCCTGAAGTACATATTGGTTATTTAGTTACCAGTTTTTTGTTCTGTGCTTAGTTCTACATGGAAGAACTTGCAATATATGAAAAAATATTTAAAATTTATAACAACATTTTCTTCCCTACTATATTAGTCTATTAAAAAATAATTTTGACAAGATTTTCATATAAACCTGTGACCATTGGTTCTTTCTGTGATTCTAGGCCTTTAAAGGTAACTAGTTAGAAGGAAACACCAGTTGTGGGGATGTAGGTGATTATTAAATGAGCTGAATCTCAGTCTGTCAAGCCTAATCTTAGATTTTATGTCCAGAAAATTCACTGAGTAGCCCTAATTTTCAGAAGAGCTAAATTCTAAGTAGTCCCTAATCAACTTAATGGATAATGTTTGAATAATACTAAAGCACCATTAAAACCAATCAAATATGACATTAATGTTTTACTACCACGGAGAACTGCTGTCCATGCATACACACACAAAAAAAAACCCCAAAAAAACAGAACACCAAACAAAAAACAAGAAAAACAGACCAAAAAACCAAACAAGAAAAAAAAAATCTGTGGTATTGGACTGATTTAGATACTTAATAAATAGTCTTCACAAGACACACTAATATCTCCCAAATTTCTGTCACTCATTGCTGATATATGCTCATATCTGTTTAAGTACATTAAACTAGTCATCAATAGCAACTTCAAGAACTTATTAAGATCCAAGTGTTTAATCATCATTTTGGCTCATAAGTTTTAGTGAAACCTTGAGATAAAAATCCTCAGCCTGTCAGCATACTGATAAATACTTAACTTATTGACTGTCTTTTCCAAATCACTTCAGGAAGGAGTAAATATCATTATATCCTTTGACAAGCTAGGTAGAATGACTGGCTGAACAACAACCAACAAGTGAGAATTCACTGTCTCCCAAAACAAATGTAGCACTCAATCTAGAAAATGACAGCAATGTTGTTCCCATTGGCCCAGAAGGAGTTATTTATATGCAAATTAAAATTTGGCCCAGCAGTTCTGGTCCACAAACAAGTTGGATAGAAAGTATAAAGTTTTCTATATTCACTGCCTTTGCCCAGCCCTGTCCCTGGGATCATATTACCTGGTTCCTGCCAGATACATCTGTGCTGATGATTAAAGGAGATTCACAAGCAAGCTTGACCCCTTGAGTTCACACCATTTAGTTGCCAGCTCACTGCAAAAATCTGTTTGGGATTTCTCCAATTCACATTCCTTAAGGCACTATCTGGAGGTTGTCAGGGAATAGTTTGCTTCCTAAACCTCTCCAAAAGGCAGTGGGGTGGACACTACACTGTGTTTGGTATGCTGTAACCTCTGCAATGATCTGATACTCCTTCAGAAAACAATCTTTGCAGCCTCAGTTCTCCCATGTTCTTTCATGTGCATCCCAGGGCATGTAGCTCATACTTCCAATTTTATTCTGCCACTGTTGAGAGGAACAACATAACACAAATTCAGACATACAGAGCTGACAAAACAGCATAAGCAACTAGGACACAGGGAAGTCCCATTAGATTCAGAACACCTACAACAAAAAGATAAGGCAAATCACTTTAGGAAGGGCTTAATTGATGTGTCAAGGATTGGACCCTCGTCTTTTATTTAATAGCTACACATAGTAAACATATTAACACTGTGTTGAAGTAACAATCTAAAGTCACACATAAATACTTTTTTCTTGGGCTCTCTAATTCCAAGACACATAGTTTATGGCTTGCATAAACTAATCTGAATTGCATAAATAATTTTCAGACTGTGCTGCTTAGGAGAGTCAAATCTTAGCAGTGTGGGACACCAGAGTACTAGAATGCTATCAGACAAATAAATTGTGATGGACTTCTGTTAGTGTTGCCTATTGTCTCAGGGTTAGTACAAATACAAACTGTAAAATATGAACTGTACAAAATGTTAGGCAACCCTTGATCAAGATTCTTTACCTTAGCATGGCAGTAAGTGATCTCTGTTATAAAGTTGGCAGAACTAACCTGAAATTCCAGGATTCTCATATGTTACAAAATCAGAGATGCCTGAATCAAACAAAGTTGTGAGGTACCAGATGTAGCATGGAGAAGAAATGTGACCAGTCTAGCTTTTTTGATCAGTTGCTTCTCTCTAAATCTTTGGTCAATAATACTCTAATTAGCTTTAAAGTGAGGAAGGGAGAGGGGAGGAAGGAAGATAGAGGAAAAAGCTCTCTTATTTATTTATTTTTATATGTTTCCTTATGAGAATATTCTTAGCCAGCATCAGGGTTAAAAATACCTTTTCATTAGTGATGATAAAATGTGTCAAGCACTTAATGGCTGTCTTTGAACTTTACAATTGAGAGAGACTTACCTCTTCCTTTATTTGACACAGAAAGCCTCTTATTCACATTAAAGAAAGAATCAGTAAGATCTTTCCTGGCTAGCAATGATATGCTGCACTGTTTTACTGACTATTAAATCTTCCACATCATCTCACTGAGTCATAAAACATTTGACAGAACATAGCTCTCAACTTTGGCTTCTCTTTATTTTTCTATTTCTAACCCTCTTACAACACAACATTTATGAAGCCTCTTTATGGCTTTTTCTCCATGTGATATGACTTAATTGTTTGTGTCTTAGTTCTTTTTTTATTACTTCTAAAAAAATATCTGTACTGATTGATTTTTTTTCCCTTTTTCACTTGTAATGTCAGAAACATAAAAGAGTGAAAATTCTATAAAAATACAAGGAATCCAAAGAGAGATGTAAAATGTTAAAGTTTCATAACAATCGCTATTCATGGGACAGAAGAAGATGAATCAAAGTTGATTATTCCTCTCTATCCTAAAATACTTGGGCTATTGACAAGT
>JAOXJK010000001.1:175773640-175789168 GCA_025774025.1 Xenus cinereus | reverse complement strand
ATAAAAAAAAAAAAAAAAAAAAGAAGTAGATCTTAAAAATCAAACTCTTGAGGGGATTTTTTAATAAAAACGTCTATTTAGAATTTCCAAAATCATCCAGTCAAGAAAGAGTGGAAAGAAGATTGCTGACAAAAAACCCCAAACAAACGCATCTTGAAGGTGAACTAGGTGGATAGAAGAAAATCTTCCCAGTGACTCCATTCCTCCCCACCATACGCTTTTCCCATCTTGTTCTCCAAAGACAGCCTCACTAACCCTAGGAGGCAGGAATAAAGTGAGAAAGGTCCCAGTTCCTGAAATGTATAAAGCACTCTCACATTTTTGTAGATGCTATGAGGTTTCGGCATAATGGAGTGTGCAATCAAGATACTTAAAGTCTTTCATACAGCAAGCTGTCCCTAATCAAGTAAAGTTGCATAAATTATTTTCATGACTCAGTTCTATGGAAAAAATTGAAGTTATCTCATTACAATTGATTGACCTTGTCCTAGAGTGTCACAAAGAATATATCTTTGTCTCTAGACCATGAGTAAAGAACATTTTCATGAACAATCAAGAAAGCAAAAGAAAACAATGAAAAGAGAAGGGGGGAAAAGATTGGTATATTATAATGATACTTAAGAAACTTAAACATTAAGTATGCATAAATGAATAATAAGGATCAAGTATCACAGAGCATTTTCAATAAGAATAATAGGACATACAAATCAGTAAGGAGAAAAGAAGGTTCTGATAAGAGCAGATGCTAATTGTATGTGAAAAGAAAGGAAAGCAACATAATCCAATCACTTCCTGTTTAGTCTAACAAAATCCGAAGTGCACGTGTTTAAATCAGTGTTCCTTCTTTTTGTAAAAATAGAACAAAAATACATGCATATCACTGCATAATTTTCATTATTTGCATGAGAATAAAAATAATATTAATATTTGACTTGCATTGGGTAAGAAATAGCTCAATATTTAAATATTAACACAAGCAGTATGGAAATAAACTGCAAACCTGACAAAAAATAATCAGTAATACTTTGTGTATAAAAAGAGATATCTGGAAGAAACAGGTTGTATTATTTCTGATAATAAGCACCATGTTGTCTGAAATCACACTTTCCTAATCTTAGAGTGTAATTTTGAGACAACACTGCATATATAGGGTAACTTCTATGTTTAGATAATTAGCTGGCTTGCTCCCTGATTCCATTAAAGCTTTATTTCAGTGGTGCTCCTCAAGACAGTCTGTTATTCAATACTCTTTGCAAAACTGGGGCTATGAAATTACAAAGTTTCCAGGCAGATTTCCAGATTTGGCTTTCCTATCTGATCCGATCTGAACTTTGTGAAATGTTCAGTTTCATTTGAAAAGAAAGATAAATTAGTTAGAGTGCCATAGTCCAGCTTCCACCTGGTACATCATAGGAAGGTACAAGGAAAATGGTGAGTATTTTTATCAAGCAATAGAATTAATTTGCAAATATCGATGTATAAATTCCTCCTGACACAAATAAATTCACTCAGTATTATAATGAACTTCAGGTTTTTCAGGATTTTTCAGGAATATATACCAAGAAAAAAATGGGGATATGAACAAAAGTGTAATTTGAATTCAGAGACAAAAATATCTGACACATTTAGACAATCAGACTTTGGGAAATATGCAAAACATGCTTAATTTTTGTACATAATTGAATACATATTGGTCCAAACTAGTTAATTGGTTGAAATAGTCTAAATTACCACTACAAAAGTACAGCCATCATTTTTCTGGAAAATCCAAAGAGAAACTGAAAACAAAGGCTAATGATATGGCACACCTTTTTTGTCAAAATATTGAAATAACCTGGGATGTAAAGTTAACATATTGCTTTACTTACCTAAATAAATTAAAGTTCTTATAAATATAGACTCTAAGAGAAAGTTTATTGAATCCATTTACACAGATAATGCGATAGTTTTCCAATAAACGAGATACCACATTTCAATTCTTTCTCCTAAGATGACAAATAGAGAGTGTGGTCAAATAACAACAGATTTCAGTTCTGCAGGCTGTATCAGTAAATGTTGATTGCAACATATATATTTTTTTCTTTTCTATTACATTGGCTATATTTTCCTTCCTATGTTTTCCTTTTGGAACACTGAATCACTTGCTGATATATTTTTCTTCACTCTTATTTTATTAACTCTGTTTTATAGTGATGTAATTTCTCTTCAGTTGTCCTGGTTCCAATAGGAATAGGGTTAATTTTCACAAGGAGCTGGGATGTGACACAGCCAGGTCGGCTGACCCAAACTAGCTAAATGGATATTCCATACCTTGTTACAGCCATGCCCTGTATATATATAGCTGGGGGAGCAGGCAGCGGGTGGGGAGGAAGGTGTCCCGGAGGGGTGGTTGGGTGGGAGGTTGGAGGAGTTGCTGTTAAGAGCAGGCTGGCCTTCAGGTTCCAGTCAGCGAGAAGCTCTACATGAATCATGGTTTGTGTATTCCTCTACTAGTATTATTCTTGTTGTTTTCCTCTTCACTGTTCTGTTAAACTACCTTTATCTCAACCCATGAGTTTTGCCTTTTTCTTCTGATTCACCCCCTGGTAGGGGGAGTGAGCAAGCAACAGCATGGTTCTTTGTTGCTGGGTTGAGTTAAACCATGACATCTGTCAATTTGAAAATCTAGAACTAGTAGGACTGAAGATAAAAATGTTGACAACTAGGTATGTGCTGTTAAGTACAGTTTGAGAAATTAGTGATGTCAGAAGGCTGTCCTGGTTTCGGTTGGGACAGAGTTATTACTAGCAGAGTTCTTACTAGCAGCTAGTATAGCGCTACATTTTGTATTTGGGGTGAGAATAATAGTGATAACAGACTAATACATTAGTTATTGCTAAGCAGTCAAGGACTTTTCAGCTTCTCATACTGGCCTGACAACAAGAAGTCAGGGGGTACCCAAGAAGTTGGAAGGGGACACAGCTGTGACAGCTGACTCCTACTGGCCAAAGTGATATTCCATACCATATGATGTCATACTCCACACATAAAGCTTGGGAAAGAAGAAGGAAGTGGGGGACAGAGTTATGGTGTTTTCTCTTTCCAAGTAGCCATTATGCGTCATGCAGCCCTGCTTTCCTGGAGATGGACGAACATCTGCCTGCCTATAGGAAGTAGCAAATTAATTCCTTGCTTTGCTTTGCTTTGCTTGCATGCGTGGCTTTTACTTTACTTATTAAACTGTCTTTATCTCAACCCACAAGTTTTCTCACTTTTTCTCTCTCCCCCATGCCACTGGGGAGGAGACAGAGAGTGGCTGTGTGGTGCTTAGCTGCCGGCTGTGCTTAAACCACAACAAAGTCAAGCAAAAAGAGAATAAATCAGTAAGTGCTAAGAGGCCAAACCTTTGGCATACTGATATAGACAAGACATGAGTTTTACTGCTGGAAAAATATCTATGAGTACCTGTATCCAGTATCAAGGTTACAGTGAACAAGGTGAAGATGATGGACTGTGTTGTTAAAGAAATAGTGTATAAATCCAGCAAGGTTATATAACTATGGTTGTATACTGCAGTATTTATATGTCACATTGAGTAGTGTATATAATGCTGGTTACCAAAGCAAGAAATACAGTAGCTATACTTAAAAGTGGCAGGTATTAAAGATTTATAAGAGGTTGAAGAAACTGATTCTGTTTTGATAGAAAAAAATGTCCTAAATAGAGTTATTAAAGTTATGAAGTGCAATGATGAAAAAGATCCCAATAACTTTTGAATAACACTGACAATGCATCTGTATATAAACATATATACTTACATGTACGACCCTGAATGTGATGATTTTACTGTCTACCAACTCCAGACAGCCTCAACTGTGCTGCTTTGCACTGCTTCAATCTCAGTTCAGCCTTAAAAACTTTGGTCAACTATTGATCCACATTGGCCCAAAACGAGAACTAATAAATTCAGCGGTTTTGTCTGTTAGAATAGAAGCCTTGCATTTGGATACGTTTCATTCAATGCTTTTCTTTTTTTGCCTCTATCAACGTATTTCCTGCATAGTGTTCGAACACCTTATAAGGAGCCAGAAAAGCAACATAGGAAATTAGTAATTCCTTTAATGTCATCAAAGTAGAATTTAGCAACATTAGCATAACTTTATTTGTATAGTATAAAAGATTATGATATCAGATTAATGCATAATATATAATTAAGAAACAATAGATGATAGCATATAAATAATATTTAATTAGATGATAGTTTCAAAATAACATTAGATATATCTATATACACACACATACAAGTACTATGAAATGCTTTATTAACATTGAAATAAATCATATTCTGCATGGGAGAAACAGATAAAATATTATATTTCAGAAGTTATATTTATGTGAGTGAAATTCTTTGTTTTTACAGTAAATCAGTTCATGGAGTGAAAATCAAGGGTTTCACAATATTTTATTTCTGAATGTCTGGTTTAGACTGTTATTAGAGTACACAGTAGAGCTAACACTCATCTAATAAATAGCTGCATAAGATTCTATTTCAGAGTTCCTTTATTTTAAGGTCTCTAGATTTTTAAGACTTTGGGATTTCTTATTTAATACTGAGCACTTTAGAACTTTCTTAGAACAATATGTGTAGTTACAGTGTTATATAACTAAATTATAAATGACATTTTCTTTTTATTAAATAAGGGAACATTAAATGCCTATTTTAGAAAGTTTCATATATTTTTAACTATAAAATGAGAAATTCAGCAAATAAAAGGTGAAAAATGAGATGTAGTCTTTCTCCTGTAAGAAGAAAAGGGAACAGATCCTTGCCCTTCTCATTATTTTTGACTATTGTGACAGCAAAGGGCTTATCCAATATCGAGGGGTAATATAATGCAGAAGGAAACCTTGACTAGACAGCTGTTGAATCAATCAAAACCTCACCTCCATCACCAATGAGATTATTGTCTGGGATTAAGTATTTTTTTTTCTTCTTTGTAAAAGGAAGTAACCCACTTCATTGCAGATATCTGTCTGTTCTCTGTTAGCATGATCATGGGGGTAGCTGGTTGAACTCAAGGGCTGACATGGACATGTTCCTATGGTGAGTCCTACGTGGGAGCAGTTGAAATTCCAGTTTTCTAGCTCTTAGAGAGCTTCAGCTCTTCTGCAAGAACAAAGTGTTAATGAAATGAGAGTGTGTTCTTGTTCCATACTACCTTCAATCCTCCTTTAGGGATAGAAGAGTTATAGAATCATAGAATGGCTAAGTTTGGAAGGGACCGCTGGAAGCCATCTTGTCCACCCCGCCCCTGCTCAAGAAGAGCCACCTAGAGCTGGGGGCCCACAACCATGTCTAAACAGCTTCTGAATATCTCTGAGATGGGAGAATCCACAAGCTCTCTGGTCAACCTGTGACTGTTATCAGTTGCCCTCACAGTAAAAAAGTGTTTCCTGACATTCCGACGGAGCGTCCTGTGTTTCAGTTTGTGCCCATTGCCTCTGGTCCTGTCACTGAACACCACTGAAAAGGGCCTGGGTCCATCTCCTTTACACCATCCCTTCAGGTATTTATGTATGTTGATAAGATCTCCCCTGAGCCTTCTCTCCTCCGGCTAAACAGTCCCAGTTTTCTCAGCCGTTCCTCGTAGGAGAGATGCTCCGGTCCCTTTATCATCTTTGCAGCCCTTCTTTGGACTCTCTCCAGTGTGCCCATGTTTCTCTTGTATTGGGTAGCCCAGGACTGGACATAAGAATCCAGGTGTGGCCTCACCAGTGCTTAGTAAAGGGGATCACCCCCTACCTCTTTATTTGGATGGACCAGACTTGAGTTTGGAGGAGGTGACCTTTGAATACTAAGCAGCTTTCTTGAGTCCCTCTTCCTTCCAGAGCCTTAGCCCATGGGAGTCTTTCAAGCAGACCTTTGAGCAGGCTAAAGTCTGCTCTCCTGCGTTACAGAGTTGGGAGCTTGCTTTTAACCATTCTCCCTGCTCTCAGGAGCCTGGATTCCACCATCTCATGGCCACTGCAATATAGGCTGCTTTCAACCTTGACATCCCCCAAAATAAATACAATAAATTATAAGATATGAGACCTGTAAATAATTTTCAGAGGCAGAAAGATCATTGCTTTCAACTCTCAGCCACCACAAGTTTCTATAATACAGGTGAATTCTCTAAGTCCTAATTAGAATGATCACATGGACTCCTTAGGTACTAACACCTATCTTAAAACTTTTTTTTCTTATCTGTTACTTTGGAGTAAATGGTAAGTAACCCTACTATAAGTCAATGAGTATACATTAGGAGTCTGTACTGTTACCTTTTAATTAAAAGGTAGTAAAAGGTATTAATAGCTACATGGTAGTAAGTGCTTGAAATCATCACGGCTACCCATCTGCTATAGTGGAATGTAGCAAAAGATTTTTTTTTTCTTTAAAAGATCTTGTAATAAATTTATGAAGGACTTAACTTTTTTCTCTTTTACAAATCCTTTTATAGTGAGAAAATGCTTTCAATTGATATAGGGCTTTTTTCCTAGATCCATACCTTTGCCTGCTTACTGTCATTATGACAGTCATTACTTAGACTATGCTGTCATTAGAGTCACTCCTATAGAGTTAGTGGCTTTTTCCCTTTATTGTCTAACCTAGAAAGAGGTTGGAACAGACTTTCCATAGAAAGTAGACAGTTTGCCAGAAGGTACATCAGGAGACACTACTGTAATGTATGCCACTTTAAGTCTTATTATTGCAATAAATTTTTCCTCAGCTTCCCAAGTGAGTGCTTTGTGCCTGAATATTCCTCCCGGTTCTCTTTTATTCAGAGAACAACAGAAGTCAATGTGTAAGTCAACTGAAGATCCTAGACAGTCTTAGTCATTGATACTAACCTTTATGAACTCTATAGTCTCCTGTTTAAATAACAGCTCCTTAAGGAGACATAAGCCAAAGTTATGAACCCTTTTAAAAGGGACTATTTATTACAGACGTTGGAACAGGAGAGTATTTTTTTCAGTATTTGGGAATGTCTCATGCAATACTATTAGCTTAGACTGATAGAAAAATAAACACATTCACTAATTTTATTATCAAATGTGTCAACCTGAGTTGCTAAAGATAAGCTTTTAAATATGTATATACAAAAAAAAAAATAATTACTGCAGTTCCCTTTCCTTTTTTTGTTTGGGTTTTTTAGGGGTTGATTTGGTTTTTTTACCATAACCTTTTCTATATAGAGGATATTTAGACTGCCATGCCCATATATAGATACTATGTGTCTAGCTTTCAGACACACATGTTTGAAAGTCTTGTCAATCAATCCAAAATATAAATGGATTCCATCCTCCATTCATGTTTGCTTATAGACTTGCAGGTTTTTTGCACTTGTGCATTTTTCTTGTCAAATACAATTGCAAGAATCAATTTTGTAATGAAAATACTATATAGATGGCTATAAAAATGTTCAGAGTTCACATTTAAAATTTTAAGCCATGTTGAAACATATCAAGCAATAACAAATCTTTAAAGTCAACAAAAGGAATTTCATTCATGTTTGTATCCACTTCTAAAGAGCTAAATTACAGGTATTTCTCCATAGTTCATTGGACTTTTATTTTGGATTTATTTTGGACTCATTTTATTTATTTTTTTTCACAGTGTGAAATGGTAGTTCCTCTACACAGAAGCTTTATACATTTGCTCTTAATTTAGGTTTTTAATAGTACTGTCAAGGGTAGTGAATACAAATTCATTAATGAGTTGGAAACATAAACATCTGAAACCATATCTTAAGTTCAAAATCTTTTCCCTAGAGAATCTCTGGTAATCCATAACTGGTGTTCTTCCTTCTACACAAATGAACTAAACTCCCAGTTATATGTCCCAGTCAGATATTACAGATTTTTTGTTTAACGATATCTTAATTTGAGTTAACAGTGTTTTGGTTTTGGCTAGACTAATTTTCTTCATAGTAGCTAGTATGGGTCCATGCTTTAAATTTGTGCTAGAAAGAGTGTTGATAATACAGGACTGTATTATTTATTTCTGAGCAGTGCTTACACACAGTACAAGACTTTTCTGCTCCTCATATGCCCCTGCCAGTGAGTAGGCTGGGGGTGCACAAGATGGTGGGAGGAGACACAGCTGGGACAGCTGACCCCAGCTGGCCAAAGGGATATTCTATACTATATGACGTCATACTCCACATATAAAGCTGGAAGAAGAAAAAGAAAAGGAGGGGCAATCGGAGTTATGGTGTTTTGTCTTCCCAAGTAACCATTATGTGTGATGGAGCCCTGCTTTCCTGGAGTCGGCTGAACACCTGCCTATGAGTGGTAAGTGGTGAATAAATTCCTTGTTTTGCTTTGTTTGCATACGTGGCTTTTACCTTACTTATTAAACTGTCTTTATCTCAACTATGAGTTGGTTCAGTTTTACTTCAAACCGGGGCAAGTTTTCTCACTTTTACTCTTCTGATTCTCTCCCGGATCTCACCCTGGCGGAGTGAGAGAGCCACTGCGTTGAGCTTAGTTGCCAGATGGGGGTTAAACAACGACAAATGACTATTTTCGTCCCAGGCCCTCCTTTGAATATGGAAGGAGAGGGGACATCCCTCATTTTTCAGTCAGGGAAACATGACAATATTGTAGAACTTTATTGCCTTTCTGTGAATACCTGCAGATACCTCCTGAGGTGATCTACATGTTCTTGAGTTCATCACTTTTCCATAGAGTTGTTTTTTTGTACTATCTCATGCTCTTTCTTTCTTGCTTACTTTCTTGCTTTCTTTCTTGCTTTGTGTATAGGTCCCTTGGTGGAGTCGCTAGATAAAATGAGGAAGCTGCCTGAATCTTTGCGGTATGTTTGAATGTAAGAAATCATTTCTGCCATATGCATGTGAGGAGTAAAACAGCATATTTACAGTCCTTTACTTTTATGCAACCCTACACCAATATAAAATCTACATATTAGTAACTACTGGCTTAGATGCTTCTTTTAGAGCATTTTTTCTATGGTAATAAGATGTTATTACAGAAGATATAAAAAAACATAGCATTACAACAATATTGTGTATTTTGATAAAGCATTTGTTTGTGTCATTTGCTAAACTTGGAAGTATGCTATATTGCCTGGTTTTGATGCCACTAGTGTAGGAATAGGAATAATGAAGAAATAAATTGATGACAATTATATAAACTCTTGTTTGATGACAGAACTTAGTCCATTATTAGCAAAAAGACAGAATGGGATTAAGACACTACATTTAAGTGCATTGAGGAGGGAAAATGTGTAAATATAAATTATAGCTATTAATTTTAAAGTTAAGTGAATTATTGCACGTTATTTGAAACACTTGAGCTGAATTTTTGCAGCACAGCATACTAAGAAAACTAGTTAATGAATTTAAGACTCACTTCTATAAATTTCTGAATATGTATCGTGACAGACATCCTAAAATTAACTACAATGATTGAATTGCTCAGCCAGACTCACTGTATAAGTTCCAATTTAGGTAAGTTCAAAATCCAGCCATAACGGTGGAGAATAAATAAATACAGTTTAAGCTCTTGAGAGACATTCCTGAAAGAATATTGCAAACTGGTTGAATAATGCTGAAAAACTATTATGATCTCACTTTTTACAGAAATTTGAGAAAAAAATATCCTGAGAGGAAAAAGAATTACTTACTGTTATCTTATGTTCTCTGAACACACTGCCTAATATACAATGTGGATCTCCGGGGGTGACTTTTTCTTATTTGTGTCAGACTAAAATGCTCCTGCAATTTTTTAGCCACAGTTCTTTACGAGGGGAAAAAAAAGCAATTGTTGAGTCTTCCTCCCAACCACACCCACCCATTCTCTCTTAATTTTCTATTGTCCATGGAAACTACACTTAAAGTAATGGTCCAGAATAGCAGGTGGAGGAGGCAGTCAACACATCTTCAGCAACAGTTATTTTTTGAGTATAGTCAGAGGACAAAAATAAAAAAGTTTTAAGTAACTCATTTTTATACTTAACAACATTTCTTCCAAAGAGCTTCACTTTTTACAACCAGGTTGAAAATCCCCTGAGGAGACAGCTTGAATGAAGTATATATTTAGTTGAACACAGACTGAAGTACTTGCTTTCCAAGTATTTCCCATTGGTACTGCAAGGATAGAGGAGGAGGAATACATGAGGCATGAGGCTATTTCATGCAGAAATCCAAGATATTGCAGGGAATGCCATGGAGGTCAAAGATTTGAAAAATGTGAGAAATTCAGCATCAACCAACTGCATAGTTTTTACCTGTTTCAGATCAAACTACTTCAAGGTATTATTTATGAAATCAGACACTCTGGTTGGCATAACAGAATTACATGAATGATAGTTATTTGCTGGTTTATCTGCCAGACATACCTAGAGTCACTTAAGTTTTTACAGTTACAGTAGAGTGATTTTTTTCAATAATATACTGTATGTTTTCATTTATGTCTCAAGACTACCTTAAATTTATTAATGTCATTAAAAAGTGAGAGATCTGTAATACCAGTATTCAAAGCTCTCCTAATCAATACAAAGGTTATGATGACAATAAAAGGTATAATCTTATAGACAGCAAGAACTCGTGGGGCAAGCTGGTCTCTCCATGAGTTTCTATTAGCACAAAATCTTAGTGTGAGGGTCACCGGGCTCCTGGATGGAGAAGTACAAGTTTTGAAAGGACTTTCTGAAATTGTTTTGGAAGGAATGAACACGGAAGAAATGAGCATTGTGCAGTATGTCATAAAGAAATGGCTAAAAGGCTAGATAACATAATCTGAGCCACAGACAGGGAGTCTGCCAGGAATCTGCATGAGGAAGAGGAAATGAAGGACAGTTACAACCAGCAAAATTTCCTGAAGCAAAAGAGTTTTAAGCATGACAGTATGTATCACAGCACATAGAATTTATCCCTATTATGATATTCCACAGGTAACAAAAAAAATAATTCCTATGCAAGGAAAAAAATACATTTATTTCATAAATTTGAAGACAAAAAACGTTCTTAGAGTGTGTAAGACTCAATCAGGCATGTAAAGTTTGTTATAAAGAGACCTATGGGTTCCAGCTTGTCAGTGGTGCAGAAGACACAACATAGCTAATAACAGCAACCGTAATACAAGACTTGGCATTTTTTTTTCATAAGCTTCAATAGGTTACTTATAAATAAAATAGGAATTTTATGGGAATTTTGACTAGCCTGAAAGGTAATAACTGTTATTAACACAATCATTTTCCAACTTCATTTCAAGAAATTTCATTCAAAAAGATGGAATAATCCTGCCTATTGACAGTAACGAACAAAGATGATGTTAGGCAGAGAAAACATGCAGAATGTGACTTCTCTAAAATGAGCACAGCAAGCTACAAAAAGAAGTATGTTATAGGCGCCTATAACCATTTCTATTTCTCCCATTGAATTCTTTATCAAAATGTTCACTGTTTCTTCAGCCCTGAAGATATCTTCTCCTCCATTTCTCTCATAATAGAAAATATAAATATTAAGAAATGCCAGGCAAGCTTTAAATTCCTATTCTTTAGAATATTCTTTAAAATCTTATGTTGTAGCAAATCTACACTAGATGCATGCTCCTGCTAAGGTTACTCAGTACTAATTTTGATTAGTCCTCTTTTTTAACTCTTTTGTTTTCTACCTCTTGTTTTCTTGTGTTTTGCAGAGATATTTAGACAAGCTGACTTCCACTTACAGTTTTAATTGCAACTATTAGAGAGCCCGCTATTGTGTTTTTTTGCTATAGAAAACTATCATTGCAAATATTACATATTATGCAAAGAAAGGTTCTAAGAATTATTTTTTATGATTTATTCAAAAAAGCCCACAGCTTCTATGCCATTTTTCCCAGTTCATTACAGGACCTACATTCAAAACCCTTATTAAGTTCTAATACAAATGGAAAATCAGAAGCAATACATAATTCCTTGACAATCTCTGACTCTCTTCCTTTCTCCCTTCTTTTCCTCAACCTCCCATTAATATTTAAGAAATACATAAAAGGACCAAGTTATTAATTAAATAGAAAGGGATTCAAATGCAATTTTCCACATTTTCTAACTGTATTTTTATTGCAGGAATTTCTACAAAATGACAATTTTAACCAACATTGCTGGGAACATAATTAAGCCTCAAACAGACTTAAAATTTGATTATTTTGTTTCAACATCCTCATTTCGCTGTGCTTTACTCCATTCTTACTTTAAATATTTATGTTAAATTCATATTGGCTATATGTTTTATTGTTTTGGGTCTGGTTTTTTTTTTGGTTTTCCCCTAGATCTCCAAATGCTTGAATACCTTTTTTGGATAAATATAGAAATTTCATGCTAAAATCATTGTACTCCGATATTCTTAGGATCATAGAAATTAAAATAGGAAATGACCCTTTGGGATAAATGTGAATTCCACTGCTAGTAAAGTCTAGATCAGCTTAAAGACCCCCACATTTGCTTCTACCTTGCAGACTAAATATCCCATTTAAATATACTTCACAACAAATGTGGAAAGTACATGAAGACCAGTTTGTTCCTGAGTCCCTGTGACAGAGACATTTTGGGGACATAACTCCTAAAGAACTGATATGAGAAGGGAAGGCATGAAACTGTGCAGGTCAATATCCTTCAATGTGAGTGAGTTCACACTGTTGTCCTGTACAGTCAGAAAGAACTGAATGTCCTTAAAGTTAAAAGCCCTTCTGAAATTCTTTCTGGTGAAACATATGTCTGCTGTACTCTCAGGAGCATGTCTGTGCCAAAAGAGCTCAACGTAACCTAGGCCATTCATTTTAGTCAATATTTAGTCAAGTTGTACGCATTTAGCTCTTTTAATCTTCACTCATAAATCAACCTGGTTATTTTTTGCTACTCATATGTAACCTTCTTCAAATTTGTCACTATCTTTTTGGTGTTTTGGTACCCAGTATTGCACACAACAAGTTAAAATAGCTTTCAAATAGCTTTATTATTATTGTTGGTTTTGTTGTTGTTGTTGTTACTATTACTACAAACATTTTATCTTACAAATATACCCATAGGGGCAAAGTTTTCATAATAGACTTTGATTTAGCATCCACAATCAATTGCAAGATGAATCAATTGTAGATATTTTGAGACAATTAAATAAATAGTGCTGAGTTACCCTTGCCTAAATACTTGGAAATTAGATACCTAGGTGAAACCTCCTTATGAGAGAAGCCCTCTGATATTATGCCTTGATAAGTCTGGATTGCCTTTTGATTCATATCAAATCAAACATGAACAGAAGAACAGACTAGAAATGAAAAAAGTCACAGAAGATAGTTTTAGAGCTGCAGTACTATTATGAAACAGAGCACACAGAAAACATCTACAAAAGTATTTTACAAAGTCGTTTTTAACACCTTTCATATTAATATGTTTAGGATGTGACAGATGTGAAATCTCTTTGACTCAAAGAGTATTTCAGTGACTTTGGAAGTCCTTGAAGGCTGTAAGAACAGCTATGAGCCGGGCATGATTTAATTTTTCTAAGCATCTGCTCTACAGGCAAGCTGCAGACAGCTTCTAGGAGGGCTTGGCAATGCAATGAGTCTCCTATTCATCCTTTAGCAAGCCCTTTAACAGCATTTAAGAATTTTTCTGTTTGTTCAAGAAAATCATATTCTCATGACTCACCAATGCGCTGTGTATACATTCTGGCTAACAGGCCTTCCAAAAACCTTTTATGAAAAATTCGCATGAGGTACCCAAAAGGTTGGTAGAACATTAATTGGAAAGGACATTTATGCGTACAGTTGTTACTGACTTTTTATTTCTAAGATTTAAGCAGAAGATTTAGCTGATCAGCTTCCTCCTCTAGAGAATAGTTGTAGTACTTTTATTCTAACAGTTTGGGAAAGTGTCACAGCACCAGCTGGTAAATGGGTAAATATCAAATGTGAAAGAGAGTCCTACAGGTCAATATGATACACAGCAATCCTCTGCAAGCAGTTAGCATGAAAAGTATTGATATATAAACATAGCAAAGATACAACAATGAAGCCCAACACTACCTAAACTACTGGACGCAGCAATAAGTCTTGAAAATGTTTCTGTAAGCATGTAAGCCAACAATTCCTGAAGAAAGGTTTGTTGCAGGGCAGTTACGGTATGAACAGAATGAGTCTGTGAAAGTGAGATATAACAGAATGTTACATTCTGAGAACAGTAGATGCAGGTAGTCTTAGCGTCACTAAGATCATCAAATAGAGGTTTCAAGATAAAGAACATTAAAACAACATGTGCATATAATTAGAGTTAGTTGGAGAATTTCTGAAATAGTTGGGTCACAAATCCTCTAGTGTTCAGTGTTCCATCAAAATGGAAGAGAAAATGTCTTTGAACATTATTCAAAGTATGGTATGAAGGGTGTTCCTGGTTCTTTTCACAAACTGTTGTAAATCAAGAACAATTCTATTAAAGCTGATAAAGTTAAACACTGATGAAAGGAAAACAAAAAACGTTTAATAAGAATCCAGCCCAAAGTTTTACAGAACCTTTACTGTCTGTCAGTACCTAGAAAATATAAACAAATTTAACTGTGAGAAAATCAGTGACAGGAGCGCACGAGATTATGGAGTACGTGTTACAAAAGGTCATGACATTCCTGCTTGTTGATGTACACTGCGAGTAAAATTAAAACGAAACTTTTCAGAACTGGCATTTTCTTGGTGTTTAATGTAAAGCTCATTCTCAGAGATGAAAAAACACTTATCAAGATGTTCTGTTCTTCTGAATTTAAGCTGATCCCATTCCCAATAATCCAGATCAATCAATGAACATACTGTTCCTGGAATTACAGATGGGGATTTTGATGAAACATCTTCATTGGAAAAATGTGGGTTGAACAGTAGATGATCTGATATTAGCTAGTCTGAAATGTGATTAGCATTTACTTGTGATCATGTGCATATGTCAGCAGTAATGGCTCCAAGTTAGATTACTTGGGGTGTCTGATTACTTTGGGTGTGTTGGTGGATAAGAAGCTCAACATGAGCCAGCAATGTGCTCTGACAGCCCAGAAAGCCAACTGCATCCTAGGCTGCATCAAGAGAAGTGTGGCCAGCAGGTCACGGGGGGTGATTCTACCCCTCCACTCTGCGCTCATGAGACACTATGTCCAGCTCTGGAGCCCTCAGCGCAGGAAAGACATGGGCCTGTTGGAACGGGTGCAGAGGAGGGCCCCGAAGACGATCAGAGGGCTGGAACACCTCTCCTATGAAGACAGGCTGAAAGAGCTGGGGCTGTTCAGCTTGGAGAAGAGAAGGCTCTGGGGAGACCTTATAATGGCCTTACAGTACCTAAAGGAAGCCTACAGCGGATGAGGTGGGACTCTTTATGAGTGTAGTGACAGGACGAGGGGTAATGGTTTTAAACTGAAACATGGGAGATTTGGATTAAATAATAGGAAGAAATCTTTACTGTGAGGGTGGTGAGACACTGGAACAGGTTGCCCAGAGAAGTTGTGGATGCCCCATCCCTGGAGGTGTTCA
>JAOXJK010000001.1:175736482-175761371 GCA_025774025.1 Xenus cinereus | reverse complement strand
CTTCAAGATAAGGAATTATGAGCAACAGTAAAAAGTTGATAAACAATGAATATGTTAATTATGCTAATTTACAGTGTATAAATGGATGATTGTTCGAATGTTGGGTGTGCTAGCTTTGTGGAGATATCCCCTAGCACCCTTTTCTGCTCAGAACTGCTAATAAATATCTAATACCTTGACTCTGTGTGTTATTGGCTTGCACACTGGATAAATGATCCCATGAGTTTTGGGACATCACAGGAAGACAAGGATATATGAGTCATGGATCCAATACAAACTTCCAATATAGATTATTAAACTCTCCAAAGCCAAGTGATCTGTTGCTGTAAAGAACATACTTTTATAACTATTTTATGCATACTTATAGTGTATATAATGGATAGATATTTTCTTTATCCATAGCTCTGGGTTCCTGTGGTCCTTGATGTTCATTATTAATTTAATTAATTATTTATTATTCTGATGGAAAATACAGTTATCTTCCAGAGGAAACATTTTTAATGCATACCCTGGAATAAACAGCACAGTGTGATGGTTATGAAAATGTGACGATCATCTGATTTTCTTCATATTAAAAAAACGATATTGTGTGCTCTTATAATAAACATGCAGTGTTAAACTAATTACCCATTAATGTGTCCTTATAAAATGTACGGGTGTGTGCCTCTGTTATTTACAAGACAGTTACGTAAAGTGGTGTTACTGTATTAGTTGCTCAGTTCTGAGCTAGCCCATTGTGGGTTAGCCCTGACTGACAGCCAAATTCCCCCATCAGCTGCTCACTTACTCCACACACCCTCAAAATAGGGAGACAAAATAGGAAGAACAAGAATAAGAAAGTTCATGGGTCAAGATAAAGACAGGGCAATGGCTTACCAATAACTGTTTTGGGCAAAAAAAGTCTTGACTTGGGGAAAACTAACTTAATGTATTATCAGTTAAAAAAAAATATGTAATGGTGAATTCAGGTAGTTGGAAACAAAAAGAAAAACGTTAAAACAACACCCTTCCTTCCCCTTTACCTGGCTCAGGTTCAGTCCTTCACACCAGACTCCTCCACCTCCACCCCATGAGTACAGAGGGACAGGGAATGGGGGGTTGTGATCAGCCAAGAACAGGTCCTCTACCACTCCTTTCTACTCACACTTTTCACCTTCTTCTGTCCTCTCACAGGCTGCAGGGCAATCTCTGCTCCAGTGCCATGGAGCATCACCTTCTCCTCCTCTTCTTACCTTGGTGTTTCTTCTGCTGTTTCTCTTTTTTTTCCTCTCCCTTCTTTGCCTGTGTGTCATTTTTTACTCTTTCTTAACTATTTTTTTCCTGAGGTACAACCATCTTGGCTGAGGGATTCAGCTGTGCCCTGCAGTGGGGTCCATTGGAGCTGGCTGGAACCATCTGGCATGGGACAGCCCCTGGCCTCTCCTCACAAATGTCACCCCGTAGCCTCCCCTCTGCTGCTAAAATTTTGCCACATAAACCCATGAACCACATATGATAGTGAGTAGTGTCTATAGTAGTGTGAAAAGAAGAGATATGTTTGCAAGTGCCAGCATCTGTTTTGTGCAGTCCTCTAAAAGCTCTGAAAGCCTGATTCTCAGTATACCCTCCTCCTTTTTACCAGAAAAATAAACAAAACACGTAAAGTTATGTCTTTTTTCATTTGCTCACATCTACTTTCTCTGCTCATAAGGCACATATTGACAAGGGGTTACCTAACAAAAGAATTAAACCTGACTTTGTGGGTTTTGGGAACTACTTGGGATTGTGTATTATTATGGAATAATGGAATATTTTTCATCTTATGTAAAAAAGAGCAAAGGAAAAAAACTGAAACATTTACTTATTAACACTGTTGAAGGATAAGGACTGTTGAAGTGTAAAGACTGCAATTAATTCTTTGTTTTAATAAGTAAAATATAACTGCAATAAAAAACTGCAATTTTTTTTTTCAGTTGTGCTTGCATCTTTCAGTTGCTTCATCAAACAGAAATTCCTGACTAGCAAAAGTCAGGCATTGAAATGTACGTATTAGTTTAAACATTTATACCAGTTGTATGTGCCTACATACAGGTAGTCTTTCATTTGTTCATTGTGTAAAACAGAACCTTAACCAAGTTGCATAATTTTTCACTTCTGAAATTTCACAACAAGAGAGAAGGAGAAGTAGGAGGAAGAAAGGAAGGGAAAGAGGAAGGGGAATGGGAAAGGCAAGGAAAAGCATCGCAACTGCTTTTAGTAGCTATTTGCAGTCCTCTGCAAGCACTGAGGAAATCTATATCTATCCAGAAATATGGATATCTATAATCCTGTGTTAGCCCGATGGTTTTGGCTTCCTTTGCACAGAAGGCTCTCTAGCTGATATGAAGTTGTCAGAACATATTCTGACCAAAAAAATAAATAAAAAAAAGCAAATCAAACTAAAGCAAAACAAATCAAACAAAACATTTTTTCCCTATTTCACCATGAGTATGGAGGCACTGGTTGGCTTCAAGCTCAGAGATCCCAATATATGGAGATAAGTGGTTATTATAGTTCTAGGAGTGTGCACACCAGCAGGGCCATTAAACTTTGGTACACTGTAATTATATTAGAAAGAAGGAAAGACTACTGCAAGATGATCTCTAAAACCAAAGAATTGGTGCTGAGAAACTAATGTTTACACAATGCCCATATAGGGTGGGTTCCCCCCTTCCCGTTTTCTTTTACTTGAGTAAAAACTGGAATTAGTCTGGCCCCTGAGACAGAATGCTCATCTGCAGCTGGAAGGCATTAGGTGTGTTCCTGAAGGACATCCTCCAACAACTTCATCTGAAAGAAATCCAACTGTGTACTCCAACAGTTTCCCTCATAGGAACCAAATCAAAACGAGCGCAAACCATTGAGAAAGTAAATTGAAAAGCACATTCCTGATCCAAAATAAAACACCAATGCAAGTGCAGCCTGTAAAATAATTCTACTTCATTGCATTAAATAAAAGAAAGTAATTTACTTGCCAACATGCAAAATCATGTTACAGTGTCTTAAATATTACAAAAAAGGCAAACAGAGAGACAAAAATGGTCTGTTTCATGACTTTTAATCTAACTAAGAATTCTAACTATTTCTTTGCAAATTTTGGTTATTATTTCTAAGTGTATAAACAGTTCTTCCTTGGTATTAACACTATTCATTGGTGTTAACACTGTGAACTTCTGAAGACCATTCATATGTGTAATGATATCTGGGCTATAATCCAGAATTTCTTACCTAATTACTGTAATTATGAAGAAAAAAAAAAAAAAACAAGAAGAAAGATAAAGAGGAGAGAATAATAACTCTTTTTTCCCCTACTCTTTGTCTCTCTAGATTGCTAGTCTTTCATAAGCCAACTCTTTTTAAATCTATGAACTGTAATTAGCACAACTGAGCTCTGATCTCAGGTCTCTACTTCCATAGCATCAGCAGGAAAACAGGCAAGCAAAAGACTTCTATAGTACTACTCCTACACTTAAAGTTATGGATGTACTTAAGTGCTTTGCTGATTTTGACCTAGATAAGGAGCTGGGAGGGAACTTGCTACTTGAGCCATGTACAGTAGTTGTTGAGTGTCTGTAAATTCCACCTCATTGAGCAGCATATTTCAAGTAGTCATATTATCTCACCACTTACTAATTGGTATTCACCCTCCAGTGATGAAGAAAAAGGCTTTAGATGCAGTTTTGTTGTTGCTGTTGTTAATTTTTACCAATTTTACTAATTATCTTCACCATATTATAGATAGCTACATTGCAATAAATGTTGGTCAACCCAGGCATTTGGCTGATAAACTCTTTTAAGTGTTTCCTCCAGCCACTGAATTTTCTTGAAGTCTAATAAATTGGTGTATATTTAAGATGGCCAGCACTCAAACGCTTCACTAATAGAGTTGCATGCTTTACTGATCTTAACAGTTGAATGGTATATTTCATTTGTGTTCATTTGCATAATTTGCTGATTAAACTACATGTTTAATCTGTTAACCTTTACTCTACACTTATCCCACATTTACAGAGATGTAATCAATGTGCAGACTTTACCGGATGTAGCTGACATCTCAAAGTTTACTTACACCTTGGGAATTCCATTTAAAGCTATTGGCACACTGTCTTATTGCTATTTGTTGGTGTTCCTTCTCTTCCTTCCTAAGGTGCACTGACTGGAATATCAAACTTATCCACATAGATAATAAAGAAACAATATCTACACTTGCCACAGACTAGATCTTGTCCTGGAGTGAAGGATGAAAAAACACTGAACCCAAAATTGTCAATTGGTTGTAAAATCAGCAACACCAGATCCAATGAGGAAAGAGTGCACAGGCATGGGTTTTTATCTTGGGAGGGTGAAAAGATAATATAAGATTAAAAAAATCATGTAATCAGGGCTTCCTAGGGGCAGCTATTGAGCAGACTAGCATCTGATCAAACCAATCTGGAGCAGGAAAATAAACCTGCTGTTCTTACCATACCATGCATGCTTGACTCACTTCTGTGAGCACTGGCTCCTGAAATGCTTTCCCTAATGCTGATGATGAGACACCTTGGAGGGGAGAGCGGCTGAATCCTCTTAGAATTTCCTTAGAAACTTGCTTGCTGAGAAAGAACTAAACAGAGTTCAACTGCAAAGCGAGTCCTGGCAGAAAGCCCTGCATCGTCACCATCATCATCATCATCCTCTCTCTTTCTCTCATTTTGGTCTCCATCTAGGGTTAAAATGCAAGAGAAAGGAAGAAAATTTTGGCAAGACCTAAATCCAAATCACTCGTTGTGGATGAGTCAGGGAGTGATGTTTTTTACAAAATATCTATTTCATCCTCGACACACTGTTATTTTCCTATAACCAAAGATTGAAGTGTTCAGAAGTCTCCATTCTCAACATCAGTACATCAGTAAACCTAATGACATTTTTTTTCTACTATTTGCCATTTATTACATGAAGGATCACTTCTTGGTGCTGAAGGCTAGATGAATTCAGAGAGAAAATAGAGAGCATGTGGCAACTGTCCGGTATTTAAGAAGAGCAGTATGAATCACATTCTCGGTACATCTAAGAACAAGAAGTCATGTTCTACACGTCTTAGAGCAGCCCTGGCTGCAGTTGCAACATATCTTCAGGGATTTCATTGATTGTCTGAAGAGTGGGTTGTGGAACTGGATCCAAGACAATATTGTTGTGTTATCTTCGGAATGTCATCTGCCAGCCTCCTGGCCAGTACTATCCTGATGCAAGTGATACAATGAGTTTTGGTGTGGGAGTTCTGGGGAGCTGCCTGCAGCTGGAAAGCCACAGACTACCACTAAGTGTAAGAATGAACCTTTTGACAGTTATGGTGGGCCTAATGACATTGTTGATGAAATTTATCTCTTTTATCAGTCAGTTTGAATCATGGCCTGTCACTGACACTGGTGAGAATTTGCCTTTCTGGTCTAGTAGAGAAATTGCTAGCTTTAAGCGCAAGCATGTGCCTCTTTCAGAGAATGAGGTGGACATTTGCGGTGGAAAGCCATGGTAAAGGTTTCAATTTGTTCGGTTGAAGAATCCACTTTGGTTTTGCACATCTGTATTCTGTCTGTGAGTAAGGTTGTATAGAGAACACTATAAACCAGGGAAGCAGATACTGTAAGTCCACCCGAATAAGGCAAGCTAGCCTGTTGTGAGCTTTTTGAGAATTTAGCAAAAATGAACATGAAGAGCTTTAGAGGGGAGCATACACTGTATTGGAGAGACCCTCAAGGAATTCATATCATAGCTGAAGCAACATGACCAGGGGGAAAAAGAGGTTGCTGAAACAAATTCAGTCCCAGATGGGCAGCCCAAGGCTGACCCAGTCAGTAGCAATCTGGATACCCGAGGGCTGTTAGCACAAATCGCAGTGAAACAGAAGCTACTGGAATTAAAGCTGAAGAAACAGAATCAGGAGGTGGCCTGAAAAAAAATATCTGGAAGTTGCTGAAATGGAGACCCAGAGGCAGACAAAACTGATAAAAATGGAAAATGTGCTTGAACTACTATGGAGGCAAGGCAGTGAACAAGACCCCAGGAACCTCTATGAGCTGCAATTGCCATCTTTGAAAAACTGCATCCACCTTTAGAAGAAGTTTCATATCTAAGTAGTTTTTTTATGCCTAGTGAAAGTCTGTACAATTGGCTTAAGGCAGCAAAAGACTGTAAAGTAGCTTTTTAACTGTCCAGACAGGAGGGACAAAACCTAGTTGTTTTCAGCACCCTATTCCCACATGAACTTTTTATATTACCATCTACACAGGGAAAGCTTTATTTAGCAAGTTCAGTATCACTCTGGCTTTGTACCACCAGTAATTATGTAACCTGCAGAAGCACAATGGAATGAGCTTTAGGAAAATATCTATTAATTATATATTTACATACTATAAAAGGGAGGAACCAGTGGTCAACAATGCGTTACCTATTTTTTTACCTTTTAGGTAGTTCTGTACTGTGACAAAATGAAAGCAAGAACTTTAAGGAACTCATAAAAATTGAAGAAATAAATACAAAGCCTGCCTTACCTATAAGAATTTAGAAACTAGTTTTCAGGAACAGAAAACAGGAAAAAAATAGATACTTCACTATGCGTGAAAAAAAAGAGAAGAAAACTAAAACTAATCAGACACAAGCTTAGCTTTCATCTCCAAAGTCTTATAATACACAGAATTTGTGTGGATCAGCAAAGCTTCTGGAGCCATAATGCCCTGTGTTGGTAAAAGAGAAAATCTGAACGTCAGGTTGTCCAGCCAAGTGCACAACAGAAACCACAGTAAATTATAAGTATGCTTAAGGTGGAGGGAGTCAGATATTTCTTATCAAAAGAGTCATAATCCCAGGTGAAGCAGTAATAATCATTGCTGTGAAAGAAACAGCAGTACTGACAACAAGATAGCAAGAAAGTATAAAAAGCCCCTCAAAGTAAGAAAACTGACAGCCAACTATGTGGCGTGGTAAATTATAGTGATAACTGTGCGAATTTCATAAGCTACAGTGGCAGAAATGCTCAGTGAAAACTTTAGCATCAAGGATATAGAGGAAAGAATTTTGGGAAGATATTAGAAAGGGAAAGTCTCCCTAAAAGGATGAAAAAGAAAGAAGATTACTAGGTAAGTGGCTGCACCTGATGCATCCCACTTCATAAAATTATTCTTACTAATCTATTTCATAATCTTTGCCTAGAGTATATGAAAGGAACTCCTCTTTGAAAACAGGTGTGTGTAGAGGGAGATCCACATGAGGAAAGTTGGTTTTCCAGTGGAGATCCATGAGTTACCTGTTCTAAGAATTAAGCAAAAGCCCATCTACCCTTTTGCAGATTGCCTAGGGCTATAGCAAATTTATGATTAGTTTGAGAAACATTTTTACTGGTCTAATAGGCAGAGTGAAGTAAATGACTATTGCAGACTGCAATATATTTCAGGGGCAGAAAGGGACTGTAGAGATTTGTTTCTTTTTATTAAGAAACAAATCTCTGGAGCTGAAATGGATATACTCGATCCATTCTTAAGACTGACCAAAGCAGGGAAATGTTCATGTCTCTGGCTTCATTTTCTATCTTTATATATGTTTCTCATACAACATTTACACTGATATTGTCTCTATGTGAATTGTAAAAACACACAGCGAACTGTAAATACATATTCCATTTTGAGGTGCGGTAATTCTTAAAAAAACAAGCCTTGGACCACTGTTGTAGCGCACAGCATCCCAACAGAATGGATTTCCTAAACATAAAAGTGAATTTTCACCATCAGTGGAATATTTAAGAGACACTCTTAATAACTCTGGATATGTTAAATAAATTTAGAAGTCTTCTAAATTCTGTGTTTAAGAAAGACCAGAAAGTCTTCTGATAGCCTGATTTGCCTAAAAAATGCTTGGCAAAGTGCAGAACACTAGACAGCCTGCCTGAATCCAGATGCCTCCAAACATATTGATGACAAAGTGATCTCTGTTGCTATTGTATTTTCATTATAACTAAGAAAAATTTCTCAATTTACCTAAAACCTCCAGCACAGTTTTCCATACTGTGAAAAAAGAAATCTCAGGTTTTAGGTTTGGGGTTTTTAAGTTTGGTTCCTCAAACAGAGTATCAAAATATTATAATTAGTTTAATTAACATAGAACACAGTGTGACTACCAATTTTATTGAAAATCAAGAATCCAACTGGATCATCAAAGTGTGCAGCTGGATCTGTAAAATATCTAATTGGAACATCAGACTACAAATTGCAACACATAGGCTACAGTTGTGCATTTTGAGGCACTAAAATCTGCAGCTGAATCAATAAAATATTGTTTATCAGGAGGGGATATGAAAAAAAATCAAAACCAATGAAAATGTCTGAACAAAGATGTTAAATGTAAACAGTAAAAAAGTTCAGGCATTATGTGAACACTGTAAGTACTATGGTCTAAGTTGAGCAACAGAAACATGAAAGCAAAGCTAACATTTGCAAAATAGTGTTTCAGAACACCATGCCGAGCAAAAAATAGCCTAGCAGGAATTTAAGTTTGAATGGCATTTCTTTGCTGAATGTCTACGAATTGTGGCTGCAATGATGTTTTTTGGCTATTGCTAACAAAAATTGTAAAGAGGAGATAAAGAAAAAGACGACCCTTTTTAATAGAACCTTCAGTGATGCCGTGTTCTATGTTTTGTTTCCATGGCGTAGATCACCTTGTCTTGGCAGCTCATGAGGAGAGTCATTATTTAACAAAATAATGACTAAAAGTGACAAATATTTTTGAGTTATCTTCCTACTAGACACTGCTGTTGACTGTCATCAGTACATTGTCTCTATTCATAATTTCACAAAACAGGATCTAAGACTAGACCTGAAATTGATGTAAGTCATATGTAAGTCAGTCCAGCTCCACTGAACTCATGATTTACACTAGCAAAGGATTTATGTCACCTGTGGGTCTGATCTTCCCAATGCAAGTCTGAGACATTTCTATGAAGTTTCAATTCCTGCACCAATTTGCATCAGATACGGGGCAGATGTGCCAGAGTGCTCCAACTGCTGTTCAGTGATGTAAAGCAGTTATAAACCCAGCTACACCTGCCAGGTTTATGGCTACTTTGGCATGCTTGGAAGAGTGCAAAGCAAGGATAGTGTATCCATGAATGTAAACTCATGCCTCCTGCAGCTATGTAATTTTGATTTAAAGCTGATTACTCATACAAGCCTTCATATTTGGTATGTTTGTATAGTATGATTTCCTTCTGTCCCCAGCAAATCCTTTTTTTTTTTTTGTTTCTAATTATACATAATGACTATAAAGATTTCTTTAGATTATAGATGAAGAGAGATCATCTATAGGCTTTACAGACTATAGTTGTGTAGGAATAAGACCAGGAATAACTCCATTAAAAGAGAACACCGTTAAAGTCAATGGATTAAAGTAATGACACCTTAATACTGTTACAGAACAGGTACATAAACATCAAGAGGGGAATAAAAACATCTATCCACAAAACAGGAACTGCACAGACTAAAAAGAAAGATAGTGAATCTTTTGGAAGTAGATTTACTGTAAATTGGTTGCATCTAGGTGGTGGACCAGAATCTATGTTTTAAAATGTTTTGTATTGCTTCTTAGATCTAGGTGACTAGAAAACACAAGCTATATAAAATAAGTTTTAGATTCATTGCATTGTCAAATTTCTGTCAGCATGACGTTTCTTAAAAAATTAATAGCTTTTTTCTGGACATTCTTGTAATCCACAAACTTTGCATACTGATACACAATTCTTGATTTATATTTTTTTTTTATTTTAAGAATCTAAAATAATTTACAAATGTTTATTTATAATCAAGAAATAGTAAAGTGTTATTACGCCACATTTTCAGAGTGAAACTTCCTGAAAAGAAAATTAAGTGATATCGATGTTGGTTTTGTTTTTATTACTATTGGTATTGTTTAGCAATTTATGTTAAAACTTGGCATTTTTAGGGATCTATTTCAGAAATCTACTTTATGATGAGAGAAATCATGCCTTAAAATCTCTTACTCTTGCTACTGACAAAGGAATTAGAGTCACTAGCCCAGATGAGGCCATATCCATCATAAAGATCCAAGGTTAGCTGAGGTTAGTGCCACTTGGAGTCCTAAAGAGAAGGTACTTTGGTGTACCTTTGGTGTTTCATGGGGATAACCATTAAAAGTCTTCCTCCAACCAGGCTACTATGGCTGAAAATTTTCTTCAGTCTTCCTCTGTCCTCTAGTATTTATTTTTTGTCCCCACAGGTGGCTCATCGGCACCAGGGTTTCTATGGATAACAATCTGAAATTCCTACCCCCTCTGTGGCTGTATCTACATCTAGGGGTGATATACAGTGTCTTTTCAGAGAATTTTGTCTATCACTTCCAAGTTCCCTGCAGGAAATTATCTTAGCTCACTTGGCCAAGGCATTCCTGGCTTTTTTCTCTGTCCTCACCCTCCCACTCCAAAGTTCCATTTGGATAGATCTTTCACTGACTGCAGGTAGAGGTATCATCCGGGGAGTTGGTGCTACATTAACAACCTGCCGCAAGGATGAGTACCTCATATTCATTAAATTTTCCAAGTGCTTGAACCTAGCTGGAAAGTACGTCAGTTATTAGTATGAGCTTTAGTCTTGTGGCTCTTCACACTATGAAAGTTACCAGCTATCTGCATTTTGTATTTATTAAATTTTATAGTTGAAGTTTAAGGACAAGAAAATTCCCAGTAAAGTGCCTGTTTAAATCAAGAATGTTATAAATTCTGTTTCCCAAGCATCTATTCTTTTCATTTCTTGACTGACATGACAGCACTTCTCAATGGTCACAACTTCTATTCACACCACCAGACTTTGCTGGCTATCAGTCTGGCACAATGTTTCCTTACCACCTGCTTCCCATTGGTATTCCTGTTCTGTATCTCATTTACTCTGTTTCACCACTTACCTAATTTCCCATTATATCACTCTTCTTATCTTTTCATCTTATTGTATATGTCTCATACCAGGTCTTCTTTTTTGCCCACTCTTAATTTTTGCCTTTCTCTAGTAGTTTGATTTAGTAATTTCTCTAGTAGTTCAATCTGACAATCCTCTTGTTGTTGATCCCTGAACCTTTTTTTTCAGTTATCTTCTGCTTTCATCCTTCATTTTCAGGAGGCTCTAACATTATCTTTTCACCTCTTCTCCCATCTGACACACTATCCTTTCGGAATACAAGAAAATTCCCTGTGACTCCACTTCTGTCTTTAACTATCAGACATTCACATATTCATGCCTCCCCAGATAGTCCTTGTAATATCAAAAAAGTGTTACATGCAACGACATATTTTTAAATGCTATGGAATTTTGCCCCAGATTGGGCTAAATAATGTGATTGGAAGCTGGAAGTAATGTTACACTTTTTTTAAAAAAAAAGCAAAACCACAACAAAATCATCTTTTATTATGATTATCTAAAGCATATAAAAATCAGAAGACCTAGATGTATCAAATTAAAAAAATTAATCTTCAAAACTCACATTATGAATTATTTTGTTAATAAAGGTCCTTAGGTGCCCCAAATATTCACCTCTGGGCATGACCAAAAACTGCCTGACACAAAGCATACCTAACACACATCAGCATTCATGAATTAAATGTTTCTGTCTGATTGATAAAGTGCTACAGATATACTAGAAGCCAAATAACTCATTACTCCATGAAAAATACCACTGCTTAAACAGGAAGATTTGAGTGGTTGTTCCAAGATGTCCTTTCAGATTGAGATCAGAGCCTCTACTTGCACAAAAGATGTAAAAAGTCTTCCACAGACACAGTACCTGCATATAGGTGAAGGCTAGGGATTATGAACTGGGGGTTTCAGTCATAACCTTCTATTAAAAATTTCATGTTGTCTGGTTTATAAGAAATACTCAGCACTTCCTAATGGCTTTTGTGAGCCCCTCAGTTCTATGCAGACATGATATAGAAAACTGAAAGCTTTAATTCTCTAAGAAATAAGACATATAAGGCTGAGGCACTGCAAAAGCTTTAATATTTGAGGAAAAGAGAGAAGACAATCTACCTTTCACTCCTGATTTAAAGATTTGCAGATTAAGGGAAGAAAAAGATATTTTACTTTACATCAGAAGAAAGACTAGTTGGTAAAAATCAGATATATTAAAAAAAAAAAATCCAAGCTTATTACTAAGTGAGGAAATTAAATTAATGGAAAACTAAAAAAAGCCTAATTGCTATGCATTTCTAAAATCTCTCACTGAGAGGTAATAAATAGCAAAGAATAACAAGACTGTCAATAGCAACAGGACCATATGTACAATTTCTGATGAACTTTCTAAGGGGACATTAAAAAAAAGTATGTATATCAATAGGAGAGTGACTAAAACTAGGCACAGGCCCTGGTCCAGTCATTACTGAAGCTGGTGGCAACAGGACAAAAGGGCCTAATGATTTCAGTACTTAAAGGCCCTATGTGTCAACTGCCTGCAGAACCACCAGATCTTTCTGCTGCATTCCACACTCTTGCAGTTTCCCTACCTTAGCTTTGTAATATTTACTGAGCTATCATATATCTTTACTGCGTCAATAGATTACTTCCCAGCACATTCATTCTTTTCTGTAAGAAAATAAGTACATAGATCACATCACGCTATACCAGGAAACTAAGTGGTATACACAATAATATTCAAATAGTTGATGTTCCATAAAAAGAGTGTCTTAAGCAAAGAAAGCACTGTGAATAAGTGACTGTCCAGATATGTGGTAAAGTGATTTCACACATTTTCTAAGCCCAGTTCCTGTTGTCTGTCAGCACTCAGCACACAACACCAAGCAATAAAGCTTATCTGATAAAGAGGGAGCAATATGAAGTGTTATTGTTGTTGTTATTATTGTCATTCTTTGGTGGAAGACTGAATGGAGTTGGTATGTGAAGGAGGTTGTCTGAATCAAAAATATTGCCCCTGTGTTCACAAGGTAGAATGTTAGCAGTATCTTACTTGGAGTTTAAAGCAGGGACTACTGAAGGACAAGATTAGCATATTTTATAAAAGATGAATACAATATATGAAAGACATAAACGGGAAAAGAAGAAGAATACTAAAAATTATTAGATGAATGGAGTAGGAGGAAGCAAAAAAGTGAAGGAGGTGTTACTTAACCCGTTAAGGGATCGGAATCTTTCCAAGTAAAAGAACGCCATCTGCATTAAATTGTATTATATTTGTTTCAATTTTTATGTTGTTCCATTAATATCACATAGTGCTATGTTTTTATGTTACCCCACCAATTTATTACTAAATCTGCTCAGAATGACTGGCTTGTTCCTGGTCACATCATGTAGCATAACTGAGTGTATCTCCAAAATCACAGGTTTCTTTCATTGAAAACTGTTACAAACTCAGGCTCCAGACCAGACAACATGTAACAGGCAAACAGAGAACACAGATGGCTTTTCAGGACAAGACAATAAACCCCCATCCATTCCTTTCATTTATAGTATTATAGTCTAGCATGTGTAAGCATAAATACAGCTACTTTATTCATTCCTCAGGTCATCCCATTCATACCTTAGAAGAAATATTCTTTGTACCAAAGCAAAAATTAATAAATGAAAATAATGATGCCTTTCTTCAAAAAACAAATTTATCCAAAACAGCAGCTACATAACTTCCCTAAAAGTGTTTTTCTGCGTAATCTTCTTTTCCACTGATAAAAATTAAAATGGTTTCGCCAGCTTATTGCATAAGCATTTGACATTTCCTATTCAATGCCAAAGCTACCCAGGAGAGTTTCAACAAGGACAGAAGTCTCTTGCAGCAGGAAAAATGTAAATTTGAACGTTAAACATAAATATTTTTCCTCTCAGAAATATATTATTTCTGTTTCTATCCATAACTTCCATGAAAATCACTTCCTAGTTATGGTAGTCTAAAAGTAGTATGTTGATACTGAGCATTTTAAATAATTCTAACTTAAACTGACTTGCTAAAATTAGCACTGAAAATGGATCCCAGAGAGAGGTGGAGCACTCAATGGAACATCAGAAAAAATATCCTTGACAACTAATTTCTCCTTTGTATTTTACACTTCTTTCTTCCCTTCCTTCATTTTTAGTCCTCCTTTCAGTAAAGTTGAAGCTCTGAATTCAAAAAGTTTTCATGATGTGCTTACATGAATTCACTTAACTAGGGCAAGATCCTGAATCAGTTCTTAGTCTTTAATACAATGTAGGAGAACACAGGTCTTAACTTTCATGATGATTATTACTGGGTATTGTGGTTTTCTTTTCCTTTCCATTGTTAAATCTTTATTCTCTGTTTTTGACATAAAAATTATTTCTACAAAAGCTAATGGTTATGTCACAAATATTATATCAAGCAGTGAATAAATAAAATGACATCTGTTAGCTTTGGGAACCATCTGTTAAGCTGGGGAATTATGGATGTGATGATAAATTTAAATTATATTAATTGTAAACACAATAGGATGGTGTAATAGGTGATATAAGAGACTAGTAACTTTCTTATTTCTCTTGTGAAATGCAGGAAGTGTAGCCATAGCTACACTTTGCAACAAAAAAAAACATAAGGGAGAGGTTTTCCTCAGGAAGCACAGAAAAATAAAAACAAAAAAGAAAAGAAACAAAGAATAGTTTGCATAGTCGTAGGTATTGGATTATGTACATATTTTGTAGATCCTCATTTAAGAAGACATTTAAGCACACACTGGACTAGAAGTACCCACTGAAATGTCAGGTAAATTACCAAAATCTGAGAGAGATTTCAAGAAATTGAAATTTTGTAGCACAAACCTTTCCCCGGGAGACTCTGCTTTCTTAGAGTCTGGTACTTTCACTCTTATTAGGTGCTTTTGACACCCGACTTACATCATAAGTAAATCTTATAGGTAAATACAAGGGACAGATTTATATACAATCTAAATGTGGCAATCAAGAGTGTTGGGGGCAGGATGCTCAAAGAAAATACTGCTGTAAAGTCAGGTTATATGTGAATGTATGTATAACATAATATATGTTAACGTGTATTCACACATAAGCTCTGTCTGAGTTTGAAGCATATCCATCCTGGATGTTTTGATCAGATACAAAGTACTTAGTTTGCTTCATGAAGCTGATTTTTTCCTCAACCCAAATTCACAGAAGATTATCCAAATAGCAAAATGTGATTTGCCAAACAACCTTGACTCTGGTTAGCTATCCATACTGTGTTTTAGTAGTCTTCTCTCTTTCTGCTCCCTTGAAAGGTGTCAGGTATGCTGGTTAAGTATTTTCACTGCTTTCACTTCACCTTTGTAAGAAATTTAAGCTCCTGTATGTTTTTCACAATCCATGTTTTGCACAGTCTTTCTCTTTCCTACCTCATATATCCTCATATATGTTCTCATATGACTTTCCTCCCATGTTTTTCATAATTGTCGCTTCCGGCAATTAATGCAGTTAATTCCATTTTTATTTTCTTCAACTGCATTCTTCTCTGTATCCTCCTGCATAGTACCTATACATTTAGGACTTTACCTCAGCTATTCTCACTTAGAAAACTCTTTTCACATTTATTTCTTCTACAGAACCCATTGAACTCTGTTGACTCTTCCTTTCTGTTGGATTTAGCAATGGTAAAAAAGCAGGAAAGAGAGTACTTTTGAGAAAAGCAGGGTTAAAATAGCTAGTAAAACATCATCTCAGTCATTATCTTGAATTCCATTTCATCCACACTTTCCCCATTCAGCCATTGTCAAATCCATTTGCAGATTCCTCAGAGCAGAATAGCACTTTTTCTCACTCTTTTTAAGACATTCTAACATACTGGAAGTACCCTGTAAATAATTATAAAAGATATCAGGAATACGATGATTTTCTATGCATTGATTAATATTGTAGTCAGAAGCTGTGGTAAGATAAGATTCAAGCCATATCCCAGTTTGCTGAGACCTAAACTGGTGACTTCATTTAATTTGTTCTAATGTGATTGAATCAGGGAATTGGATCTTGCAAATTTTTTTTTTTTTAAAGTAATTGACAGGAAAGAAACTTGAACAGTTACAACTGTACTCTACTAATTAATTTCATTTTTGTTTAAATGAAACCAAATCAAACCAAAAATGTCTTTGTTTTAACAGATGAGAGTAATATTTTTGAAAAAAAACCCACAGATTTTTTGTATTTTTTTACCTCTATTGAAAGCTTTCCAATAAATATTTGCATCTAGATTTAGTCTTGATACAGAACTTTAAAGAAAATTTATAAACATAAGTAATGTTTTACCTCGTGCCCCAGAACTTTTGGATTACTCTATCATCTACATGCTTCCCCTTAGTAGCAGCAGTTTTGTATATTTTGCATTATTTTTTTACATAATCTGTTGTAGTTTATTAGAAGTTATTGTTAAACAGACACTGTATTTGAAAGTTGCCTGAGATGACTCCCAAGTAATGTCTAAGGAAATTTTACAGAAATTAGAACAACAGAGCAATACAAGATGAGATCCTCCTGTCTTCGTATTTGCTTTTGAATCTTCTTGGAAAATGTTAGGAAAGGCCAGACTTGAATAATTCTATGTGTTCTGAGTCTTCAAAACATTTCTCATTTTAAAAACATCTTTCATATTGCAACAACACATCATTCTTAGAAGTTCTGGCAGATCCCAAACCTATCATGAAATATTGCCAGCTTATACACAGTGACACCAGTCCACAAGGTTGTGGTATGAATTAATACATGCTTATCAATAATAATAATCTAACTGAAAAATATACTTTCTAGCAGTCAGAGTAACTAGCTTCCAGAAGGTCTTTAACAGCTTTTACAATTAATTAAATCATCCAGAGGCAAAAATAAACCAAAACAATCTCCAGCCATCAGTATTATATGAACCATGCTGAGAAGCCTTCAGGCTAGGATAAAATAACGTTATATAGATGATAAAAAAGATAGAAACAAGTACTGCACTGAAGTATATAGGTATGAATGAGAAGTAATTCTAAATCTCAGTTGCACCTCTCAAGTGAATATACATTACATGGTAAATCAGTCCTAGCTTTTAATTCCTAAACTGTACAAAAAGTGAGGATAAAACAGGACACAGCTTTTAAGGGTATTATAGAATCATAGAATGGTTTGGGTTGGAAGAGACCTTAATGATCATCTAGTTTGAACTCCCCTGCAATGGGCAGGGACACCTACCACTAGCCCGGGTTGCTCAAAGCCCCATCCAGCCTGGTCTTGGACACCTCCAGGGATGGGCCATCCACCAGTTCCCAGGAAACCTGTTCCAGTGTCTCACAACTCTAACAGTGAAGAATTTCCCCCTTATATCTAATCTAAAGCCACTCTCTTTCATCTTAAAACTGTTACCCGTTGTTCTATCACTACAATCCATCATAAAAAGTCCCTCCCCATCTCTCCTGTAGGCTCCCTTTAGGTACTGGAAGGCCACAATAAGATTTCCCCAGAGCCTTCTCTTCTCCAGGCTGAACAATCCCAACTTTCTCAGCCTGTCTTCCTAGGAGAGGTGCTCCAGCCTTCTGATAATCTTCATGGACTTCCTCTGCACTTGTTCCAACAGGTCCATGTCCTTCTTACATTGGAGGTTCCAGAGCTGGACATGGTACTCCAGGTGGGGTCTCATGAGAGCAGACTAGAGGGGGAGAATCACCTCCCTTGACCTGCTGGGCGCACTTCTTTTGTTGCAGCCCAGGACACAGTTGGTTTTTTGGCCTGCCAGCATGCAATGCCAACTCTTTTTGAGCTTCTCATCCACCAACAGCCCCAAGTCCTTCTCCTCAGGTCTACTCTCCAGCCATTCTCTGCCCAACCTGTATTTGTGCTTGTGATTGCCCCAGTCCATGTGCAGGGACCTTGTACTTGCCCTGTTGAACTTCAGGAGATTCACACGGGACCACCTCTTAAGCCTGTCCAGGTCCCTCTGGATGACATTCCTTCCCTCTAATGTGTCAACACCGCCACACAGCTTGGTGTTGTTGGCAAATTTGCTGAGGGCACACTCAATCCCACTGTCCATGTCATTGACAAATATGTTAAACAATGCAGACCCCAGAGGAACACCACTCGTCACTGGTCTCCACTTGAACATCAAGCAGCTGACTGCAGCTTTTTGACTGCAGCCATCCAGTCAGTTCTTTATCCACCAAGCAGTCCATCAATTAAATCCATGTCTCTCCAATTTAGAGACAAGGATGTCATGTGGGACAGTGTCAAATGCTTTGCACAAGTCCAGGTATACAATGTTAGTTGCTCTTCCCTTATCCACCAATGCTGTAACCCTGTCATATAGGTGCATGAAATTCGCCCTTAGTAAAGGCATGTTGGCTGTCACAGATCACATCCACATTTTCCATGTGCCTTAGCATAATTTCCAGAAGGATCTGCTCCATGATCTTGCTGGGTGCAGAGGTGAGACTGACTGGCCTGCTGTTCCCCAGGTCTTCATTTTCACCTTTTTAAAAATGGAGGTTAAGTTTTCCCTCTTCCAGAAAGAATGAACTTCACTGGACTGCCACAGCTTCTCAGGTATGATGGATAGTGCCTTAGCGACTTCATCCAGCAGTTCCCTCAGGACCTGGAGATGTATTTCATCAGGTCTCCTGGATTTGTGCACCTTCAGGTTCTTCAGATGGTCTCCAACCTGATCTTCTCCTGCAGTGGGCAGTTCTTCATTCTCCCAGCCTGACTTTGCCTTCTGTGATTTGTGTGGTGTGGCTAGAGCTCTTGCCAGTGAAGACTGAGGCAAAAAAGTCATTCAGTACCTCAGCCTTCTCCATATTCTAGGTAAGAAGATCTCCTGTTTCCTTCTGCAGAGGGCCCACGTTATCCCTCATCTTCTTATCACTGATATACCTGTAGAAGGCTTTCTTGTTGCCCTTGGCAACCCTGGCCAGGTTTAACTCTACCCGGGCTTTAGCTTTCTTAACCTGATCCCTAGCTGCTCAGACAATTTCGCTGTATTCCTTCCACGCTACCCATCCTTGCTTTCACTCTCTGTAGGCTTCCTATTTCTGTTTGAGTTTGTCCAAGAGTTCCTCGTTCATCCATACAGACCTCCTAGAGGTTTTTCCTGACTTCCTCTTGGTTGGGATGCATTGCTCCTGAGCTTGGAGGGGGTGATCCTTGAATATTAATCAGCTTTCCTGGGCCCCTCTTCCGTCCAGGGCTTTATCCCTTGGCACTCTACCAACCAGATCCCTGAAGAGGCCACAGTGTGCTCTCCTGAAGTCCAGGGCAGTGAGCTTGCTGTGCAACCTTCTCACTGCCCTTAGGGTCTTGAATTCTATCAACACAAAGCTCAAGGGCAGCCAAGGCTGCCCTTGAGCTTTGCATTACCCACCAGCCCCTCGTTGTTGGTGAGAACAAGACCCAGCCATAGCACCTCTCCTTGTTATCTCCTCTATCACTTGGAGAAGGAAGTTGTCATCAATGCGTTCCAGGAACCTTCTGAATTGCTTATGCCTTGCTGTATTGTCCTTCCAACAGATATCAAGGTGGTTCAATGTGGTCTTAAAAGTTTATTTTTGGTGGGACATTTTTTATGAGTTTATATTTGGGTGGACTTTTTTGTTAAGTGATACTTTAAAGATTAAGCTATTGTCATTAGCAAATGTACGCTTTACAGACAAAATGAAGATCAAGAAGTGGGATAATAGCATGCTAATACAAAAGCAGAAGATGACTGTCAGCATTCCTGCTGCATCACATCACTATTGTTTCTTTACAGTGCTCACTGTGGTGAAACATTAAATTCCCACGTTTCTGTTGTCCCACCGATGTTTTCCCATCTTCAGATGAGAATTTCCATAACAACTGAGCTTTACTGAGCCTTCTGCTATGAAATTTCCATTTCTATTACATTCCAGACCCATAGCCTAAATAGAGGAAGATATTGTGGGCTTCCGAGATATAATTCAGTCCTGACCCACTGAAAAGGAGACTGCTAAAAGCTTGAATATAACTTGGTATTAAGTAAGGAAAATAGAAGAATGGTACTTTTTGACAGCCAAGGTTATTTTTTTTATTTCAACTCTTCCATATAATTGACAATAGAAGCATGATTTCTCCTTTATCAAATATGAAAAGTAAATGTACTTCCCCAAAGAGAAGGAGGAACAATTCAGTTATTGTTTTATGAATGAGTTTCATTCAGATTGCTATTAGTTCTTCGTTGTAAAAAAGATTTCAAAATTCTTTCAGGCCTGGATTCAGATTCCATCTGCTGCAAGATATCATCCTTCCCTCAAAAGAGGTCTAGAAGGTTTGTTTTGAAGTTGAATAACCAAAAAAGATTAAGACCATATTTAAGTGCAAAGGATGAATATGTATACAAATGTGTAAGAAAGAGAGAGAACACTATCAAGAAAAAAAGAAATTAAAAAAAAAAAAGCCCAATGTTTAATGACATGCTTTTGGGAGGACTTTTTACTGAGTGGAAGTATACCAACATTGAATGGTGCACTTTGTAACTCTATGTATGAGCAGCTCTGCCTGAAAGCTTTCTGAAAACCCTGCCTTTGTTATCACAGTGCCAAATCAACAGTATATGTCTCAAGGAAATTTCTATCAGATATTGCAGGGAGGTAATCACCTAAAGAAACATTAAAGTCAGTTAAGTGCCTTCCCAAGAAAATCATTAAATCAAAAATTTTAATGCCAGGTTGCACAATATGAATGGACTTTAGCATCCATCCTGAAAGAATGATCTGTTTAAAAGGTATGTAATGCATTTATTATGGTTTAATTTTTCTCAAACAGTATTTTGACAGTACTAAAAAATACAGGTCTATGCCATAAAAGCAAGTGAGATAGGAACAGTCTATACTTGGTTCATTGTGAAAGTTTTATGATCCTAACAATTTAATTTCTGGCTAGTTGGCTAAATTAGGTTAGCAAACAGTTATTAGTTATTAAATCTAAATGGTAAAAGATGAAGTCGATGAATCGGGAATGGATTCAGCAATCCTAGTTTATTATGACTGAAAAGTGTCAATTAGAAATTTAGGCATAAAAAGACGAAAGGGTCATTTTCATATTATGTACAGCCATCACATTTGTGGCTTTTTAAAAACATTAGTGTTTGCAATAAGTATAAATTCCAAGGGCTCCCATTCTCATGCAATATTCTGTGAGACAAGTGTATAGAAACAGTTTGAAATGGAAAATGTTCAATCTAATTTTTTTCCCCAGGGTTTCACCACTGTTTGATTAGAGAATGGCTGCATTCAAACATATTACCATTCTGTCAGCAGCACTCACAGACTTGTACTTTCACTGCATGATAAATGAAGTTTACACAGTTTATGTTGTGTGAGGACAGAGTCTAGTGATTCAGTGACGTGCATGTGATTTATAAGTGTCTGATTTGGTTAATCATTAAATACCATGGTAGTCTTAAGGTTTCAAGAATTCTGTGTAAACATGGAAACCAGATGGTCAAGATGCTTGGGTGGTGTAAATCAGCCTAGTACCAAAGAAATAAGGGAAAACATACCAGCTTCTACCACTAATGATCTGGCTGGCAGATTTTTTTTATTTTTTTTTTCCACTTATACAAGTTAAAGTATAGATTCATATTGAAAATTAATCCAGTGTTTAAACAAGTTTATGGGTTGACACAGACATATATACTTTACCCTTACAGTGTTGCTTGGCAAGCAGTATACATGAAAATATGTACAAATTAGATGCCTACTTTTTGTTGTTGTTGTTCATCCATTCTAAAAGTCAATTGATCAATTTAGTGATATTTACAGGTCTGCATCATGGTGAAGGAATCTAGAAGATTGGTCTTCTCCATTTTTTAGGGGAATATAAGAGATGACCTTATCACAATCTAAAGATGCCTAAAAAAGAAGATAGTCCTGATAACAAAAGACTCTTCCATTTGCCAGTCAACAACTGAACGCTGACATTAGAAACAATTACATGAGAAATATAATGGAGTATTTTAGTAAAAAACTAGGGCAGATTCTCCATTCTCCATTTCATCTAACTTATTCCACAGTTGGATGTGTTTCTAAACATTTTGGTATGACTCAAATTAACCATGGCTTGACAGCTGCAAGTCTTTTGGCTTAGGAAAAAATCCAGAATAGATGATCCCAATAGTACCTCCTAGTTTTAAAAAACATAAATAAAAACAACTGCATTTGGAAGGTGGAGAAAAAAGAAGGGAAGTCCTCATGCTTCAGGTCATGATCTAGACTAATCTACCACAGTCAGTAGAAACAACTTCGAAGTAACATATCACCCCTATGTGGTCTGCAGCACTTTCTCCACAGGCAGAGTCAAAGGATTTCACTAGCCTAGCACCATCTTTTTGCATAATTGTACAGTACCAGCACCCAGCCTGCAGCCTCAGAGCATCAATCTGCCTATGAACTCTAGGGCATAGGCCCAGTGTTTCAGTGCCTTTGACTTTATGGAAATACAATTTTATTGACTGAATAAATAAAACCATGTAGTCTGCTCTCTATATATGTTTATCTTAATATGAGATCTACCCTCAGGCAAATATTTTAAGTCTCCAAATACCATGCTCAGCTATATAAATACCTCGTACATAGAAAACCATCAGTGTTTTCAGACAGTTAATGTCATACATGGGTGTAATAGGTCACACTGACAGGAAACTTCTCCAAGGAACTCTACTTTTCTTTTTGAATGCAAATATGATTGTATATCAGTGAGCGTATCCTATGAATGATCTACTACAGATAACACCTACAGATTTTTTAATTCCTTTCCAACTAACCTGAAGGACTAGGGGTCCTAAAACAGTAATAAAAATAACCTAAAGAAATGTGCCATAAGTGAGTCATACCTTTCCTTTTTACTCCATGACTAACATTCTTATTTCCAGATGAATTACTAGGGTTTTTTGTTTTGTTTGCTTTGTTCTGGTTTTCCTCTGTATCAAGCAGAAAAGAAAAGTGGATATTTCCTCTTCAGATACCTTTAAATGTAAATGAATCTAGGAAAAATGTTTGTATTCACAAGGTATTTTCTTCCATACTCTTGTTTATTTTTAGTTCTGGAATAGTTTTTATATATGTGTTTCTGAAATCTTTTATGATAAAGCTATCAACTCACACCTTTTTACTTTCTTCTCTCAGGCCCCCAGCAGGCCTAAATGAGTCCAGTGTGAGCACCGTATCTGTTCTGTATCAGTTTAGTTTGTACTCTTTTCTGCTAAAGAAAAGTATTGAGCTGCTGGGCTTAGAGTTTGCACCTTTCTTATGACAGGGTGATTACAAATAGCAAAGAAACTTCATATGAATATAGATGCAAAGGAATAAATGAACATCTCAAAGGAAAGCAATCAAGATGTCAATATTGCCCTCATATCCACAAAATTGTACTAAATGGAATGAAACTTTAGTTTTCCAAACAGGAGTCTCATATGAGAGTTTGCTGTTCCCAGTCAGCAGGCAAATCCCCATTCCCCGGAATTGGTGTGTTCTTGTCTTTCCCAGAATCACTGTGTTCTTGTCCTCCATGAGCCCTTCTATATTTTCTCTCTGTCACATTTTTTTACTTATCTTCATAGACAGTGCTATCTTTCCTTCCCTTACTCTTTTCTACTCTTAATTTCATGCTCAGTTATTGGCTCTAACAAATTTAGAATTAATACTGAAAACTCCTACAAAAATAATGGAGAGCTAATCTCTGTTTTGCCACTGCCCAGAATCAAGATTCTTTCCAGTCATTGCAATTGTTTCCTTTTTTTCTGTATTCTCCGTCTGTCCTGGATATTTAGGAGCTGATCTAGGATACATCTAATTTAATTACTCTTTTGTTAAAATCAGTGGGGCTTGCACTAAAACCAAAACAGCCTTAAAACATTAAATAGCATTATGACCTTGTTGAACAGATATATAAGTAAGTATGTATTTAAATATATGTATTGCTGACTTAGGTTCATAGTTTTCAAATCAACAGGTTTATTGGGCCATAAATAAGAAAAAAAATCATATTGCTTAAGGAAGTATTTGTTCTCCTACAGGATGGATCAGCAACTCATGGTAACTTTAATATATTGCTTATTGTAATAGGAAGAGGCAGCATGTGCAGAATATTTTATTTAAATATATTGATCTTTTGACATAGGGTTAAAAAAAAAAAAAATGCCAAGAGATCCAATGAAAAAAAAATTAAATTATATTTTACAGTAGTTTTGCATATATTAACTGGCAATACTAAAACAAAATTCTTTACCAATATGTTAATGCTTGAGCTACTCATTTATCATATAAGTCAGACAAGACTCATAAGACTCATTCATGTATTGCTGATGGAGGTGACAGAAAGACAGACTTTCAAATGACCTTCTCTCTCCCTAAATTACTCCAATGATCCTGTAAAATGAACATGTGAAGAATGCGATGTGATTTTCAATGGCATATACTTCAAATAAGTGATCCTTTCATATCAAATGCAGACTACCAGATGCTTAAGCTGCAACTGAGCAAGTCTGTCTCAGGCTGTTTTATCCATTGATTTGTCTGCCTGCTAAGATGAGGCAGAAAATGGTTCTTCTGTAATTTTTGAGTCCTTGAAAAGGTAAAGAAGTTGGGTATTCAGCTCTTAATGGGTTCTGAAAAGAGTTGTGGGACATAGCGGTTGGTGTAATCATTACTGCAAAGAAATAAAGTCTCCTTTCTGCCTTATCCAATTAAACATTTTGTTGTGGAACCTCAAACCTAGGATACATTGCCTTGTGGTGTCTGTTCACCTGAATCTTGCACCAATCACTGGAGAGCAGAGATTATCTCCCTGAGAAATTTGATGCTCCTAAGGAAATAGCACACCTAGGGATTATTCCAGAAGCCATATATATGCATCTGGACAGA
>JAOXJK010000001.1:175716943-175734598 GCA_025774025.1 Xenus cinereus | reverse complement strand
CCAGGGATGGGGCATCCACAGCTTCTCTGGGCAACCTGTTCCAGTGTCTCACCACCCTCACAGGAAAGAATTTCTTTGTGATATCTAATCTAAATCTCCCCTCTTTCAACTTAAAACCGTTCCCCCTCATCCTATCACTCCCCTCCCTGACACAGAGTCCCTCCCCATCTCTCCTGTAGGCCCCCTTCAGGTACTGGAGTTGTAGTGAAACTGCTTTCCCCAGCAAGGAAACTGGGTGGCCTCTTCCGAGGTCTCTGTCTTGCTGCGGAGACTTCAAAAAGTCCTTCATAGGTGCAACACAGTATCGTAACGGTTATCAAAATGTTCAAGGATAAGAAAACTACTTCAAAGCAGTTGTGTCTCTCTCTTCCAGTGAAGGTCTTCAGTTTTTATACATCAGACATCAGAAAAAATGAAGAATAAAAAAAATAAATCATGACCTGAGTAGTAACAAGAGTTCCACAGACTGTCACGAAGTTCACTAGAAACGTGAACACAGGTGTCTTACAGCTGTATAAATTAATTTTCCCTGGGTTCACCTTTATTTCTTCTTGTTTTCAGAAGAAGATAATCCTGCTCAGTTTTGGGTAGGAGTAGTTAAGGTGTCCAGTGACAAGTCTCGCCTCAGAATGCCAGTGCTACGCCGCTTCCATTTTTGGATATCAAATTACTGTTAATGCCAACCAGCTGGGGTAATCCTGGCCAGCTGTGCTAGCTTACAGTGAGACGTTGTGTCAAGAGTGAAAAGGTGAGTGATTTAAGAGCAGCTGGTTACATTAATTCTGTAATTTCCCGTGATTTGCCCAAATCTAGAAACTTTGTATTTGGAGTAGGCTTGACTGCACCCTGAACTTGGTTGCATTAATTCCGAGAGCTCCGTCTTGATCCTCGGCTGGCCTAGTTGGTTGCACGCGGGGTGGTAAAAGTGTGTGCTGCTGCGGTACCTAAAACTGGAGCATTCACTTAATGAGCAAATTTGTGAAATCTTAAAGGGACCCAGAACTTCAGTGTCTTGTCCAGATTGCAAACTCTAAATTAATTTTCCTAAAATACAGGTGCTGTAGAAACAAGCTCCTTGGAGAGATGGTTGAATAGTATCAAAACTAGGACGGTGAAACCACGATTAACCTTAGATGTTCTGCACGTTCACCTGTTCATCCTTCTTGTTAGGTTTCTCTTGTAGGATCCCATCCACTGCTGGCTGCTGTAGCTTGTATGCTTTGAAACAGAGACCCCGGCGTGCTTTCTGCTCTGTCTTCCACTTCTGCGTTAACCACGACATGACAGGAGCTGATTCTTCTCATTCTAGTCGTGTTTTCCTAGACTGAAAATACGATGGAATTTGCGGAAGGGCAGAAGCCTGCCCCGCTTTTCAAGTTATTCCCTAGTCGTGGTGACTTCAAGACCAGAAGAACCTCGCCATCGCTGACACCATCCTCAGTTACGGTGCCGCAGGCGGCAGCTCTCCTAATCCTGAACATCTGTGAGTGGGTTTGTGCGGGGGAAGGCAGGAGGCATTTGTGCCAGCTACTGGCATCGCACGGCCCTTCGGGGACCGGGAGACACATGTCCCAGTTGACCCTGATGGATGACAAGCCAGGACCTGCCTTGTTTGAGAACCCTCCTGGAAAGAAGTCTGGGTTACAGCCCTGAGCAGCTCCGTGGTGTGAAAATGAAGGAGCTTCGTGCAAGCCTGCCGTGCAGACTTACAAATTTTTCACATTACAGTAAGATCGTGTATTTTTTACCCTTAACTACAACATGCGTAAAAGCAGGGAGGTAACGCGTCTAAACGCTAGTGAAACTATTTTCAGGGCAATAATCAGGCAACTCCAACAACCGCAGCTCTTCCGGAATCACAGTTTGTGCTGGTGGGGTTTATTTCATTTCCACCTGGCCGTGCATTCCTTCTCCAGTCAAAACCTTCAAATTCCCCAACTGAGAGAAGCAAAGAAAGCAGGGAGTCCTCTCTCCGAATATTGTGCCTATGGAAGGAATAAATGCCGGCCTCAGAAGGAACTCCTGTTATGTTTAAAAACGGACAACTACTACATTGATAAACAGTACCTTAAAATGAGGATTGAGATCCTCTTCCTTCCAAAGTGAGATACAAACTTGTACACGCGCATGGTTGCATGGAGGAACCGTCAAATGGTCATCAGTATGTCCTACTAGAGAATATGCTCGGAGATTCTGTCTTAAATAATTGCTTCGTCCTGCTTCTGACTGGAAGGGCTGCAGTGTCCTCCATGACAAATAAATGTGCAGTTGTCTTCATCTTATCTTTTTTTTTGTTGCTGTTGCCTGAAATTTACTGCCCTCTAATTTGCAACTACTGCATGGTAGGATATAACTCTTTTTTTCCTTAAAGCGACTCCCTGTACCAGCCAGAGCATTAGGGTTACAGTAAAAAATGCTAAATTAAGCAGATTGTACAGATTAAAAGAGAGAAGGGCTGTTAGTTACTTCCAAAAAGCCCAGGATGTTACAAACTCGTACTGCCAGAAGCATAAAGTTGCATTTTGCACAGCCATGAAAAGCGGTTACTTCTTTCATGTAGACATCCATAGGTTTTTGATCCAAGTTCTTTAACAATCAGGAAGGTTCTGCCTCTGTAACCAGTCAGTTACGGCAAGTCGTTGTATAATCTCTCTAGGTATTACTAGTCCACAGCCACCCATCTTTTTGGCAGGAGCTGCGCAAGGCAGAAGAAGCTTTGGGGACTTCTCCTGGCTTGGTTCCGTGATCCTATATCCCCTGCAGAGCTTGGGATTCTGGTTTTGAGGTTGAGGCTTTTTTTCCTGGGAGGATAAACGCAGACTCAACAGCATCGAGGGGTTCAAAGTCATAAAAACTTGCATCAAGAAGAACGTACCTTCTGTAGACAGGCTTGTTGCTCCCCTTTATCTTCCCTAGTGCCTCCTGGATTACCTTCTTGGTGGGTAATCTAAAGAATCTGAAGCTCTTACGGCCTCACGTTGCACCAGGGGAGGTTCAGATTGCATATTAGGAAAAATTTTTACACGGAAAGGGTTATTAAGCATTGGAATGAGCTGCCCAGGGAAGTGGTTGAGGCACCATCCCTGGAGGTATTTAAAAGACGGGTTGCTGTAGTGCTTAGTTTAGTGAGGGTTTTTATCAGAGTTAGGTTGATGGTTGGACTAGATGATCTTAAAGGTCCCTTCCAACCTAGACAATTCCATGATTCCAATTCCACATGACAAGCTGCACTACAGTAAAGATTCTAAATGTGTGTTGACAGCATATCAAATAAAGCACCCCAATCTAGAAACTTTTGGCCTTTCTCTGCTTCAACTGCCCATTTGTAACATGGAGGAATACAGCCAAATATTTTACAGGAATACTGTGAAAATGCATGCATTATTACCTGAGGCATACTTCGTTACAATACTGGCAGGTACTGTAAGTCTCCACAAGATAATTAATAATTCAGTGTTCAGGACAAGTTCTCAAATAGCATGCAGAAACTGTGATGATCAACATAATACAGCACAGCTTCTCACTGATCTGCATCCATTCATTCAGGAGGCAGGAGATGTGGGAAAATTATCTGAGGACATTTTTTTACGTGTACACAATTTTAAGTTTCATAGATGGCTTTAAACTCTTAAACAATTTTGTAGTAACTAACAAAATAATAACAATGAGAAAAACCTGAGGGACAGAGAAAAGAGATCTTACAAAGTGTATAGAAAGAGCAGGAACAGATAAAAAGCAAGATACGAGAAAATCTGTATGATACTGTGTGCTTAGCATTAGGTCAAAGTACATTCAGGGGAAATAATCATGAACCCCACAGTTTTCCATACATAATTCTAAAAGCAACTTAAAGTGGGGTCCAGAATTCAGCTTTTTAAAATACCAATAATACAGTATTTTAGGCAAATCTTTGTATTAGACTCTCCTCACGAGCCAAAAGTGATCAGTGATATCCCCTTTGGCACATGTCTGTCTATTTGTTATTCACTAAAATGGTGTGGGAGTAAAACTTTAAAATGAAATATGTATAACAGCCCACCCATGGTTACTTGGCCTATGAACATATCAGGACAATACCAAAACAGTTTATTTTTTTCAGGAATGCAGAGGGAAGTTAGCCAGATTGCACCTGGACATCTTGAACTTGCAATTTCACAATGATTTTTTCTGTACAAGATATTTGCCCCTGGATTCCCAAGAATATTAAGTTATTGTGTCAACATGACACCGAATTTGTTAATACTTCGCTCTTAAAGAACTACAAAAACATTATTTAATACTACTGAGTGCGTGTGGCATTTATTATACATATGCCCCATGGTATATTATCTGCCTTTTTAAATTCTGTTTGGAAGCACTCTGCCCTGTGGACAGATGTGACTATCAAATTCAATGCCTGCAGCACATTTGCTGACCTTCAGCAAGCTCTGACTTTTTTATGTTGCAACATCATTTTGTTTTATTATTTTACCCGAAGAGAGCAGTCTGTGATCAGCAAAGAGATGCTTTTATCTTAATCATTGGTCCCATATTCATAAATATTCAGATTTTCAGTCTCCCAGGAACACCGTTCATTATTTCTTGGTATCGACAAAAAGCAATGAAATCTTTTCAACCAAAACTCCATATGCTAAAGCTGATAGTCCAGTTATATTAGTAGCATAAGTTCATTTTTGTTTGCACGTGTTTAATTCTGTACAATTCTAAGCTTGCAGTCTACAAAGCTTTCACATTAGGTGTAGCTCCATTTAATTCAGGAGGAATACTTACGAAGTGTCAGACACTGAATGTGCAAAATCTGGAGGGAAACATTTTCCTTATTCTTACTACCAGATTCTAGAAGAGTTGACCTGTGATTAAACATATCAAGGACCAAGAAACAAGTCAATACGTTAAAAAAAAAAAAAAAAATCAGGCTGAAGCCTGACACCAGTATAAAACTGGAATAATGTCATTAAATTTAATGGATTAAAACTGGTACTTAAAAACAATATGTCCATAGTGTCTTAGAAGGGAAGAGAGGAAATTAAAGCACTTTCGAAGTCATCTCCATAGAAAACACAAGTACGGAAATGGTCTTTATGATGCAGTGCATTCAGCAAATTATCTTAATTCCTTCAAATCAGAGGCCTTCAATTTAGTGGGGTTATAGAATAAGCTATGTATGTTTTTCCTAAACATATGTGTATTAGAATGACAATGCCTGAAACATAACAGTGACTATGACTTTGATAATCTCTTGCAGAGAGATCAAATTACACATTTTTACAATTTCTTCTTTGTACGTTACACACATGTTAAGAAGAAAACCAACCAAAAACTTAAACAGAATATATATATAATGTCTGTAATATAGAATTATATACATGTAATTTTATTATAATTTATTTATAATTTAATTTATGAGGACACTCCATTGTCAAGTTTTGGTGAAGAGAAAAAGAAGGATTTACATTCTTAAATTTGGGCGTTTCAGATTATACAGTCACTTGAATATCAGGACACTGCCTGAAGTAAGAACATTATGCTTATCTCTACTCTGGTTTAAGATATTCATGTAGCTGTAAAATTTTAGACCAGGATAAACCTACCAAAGAGAGAAGCAATGGACTTATCACACTACAATACTTTGAATCTTTCATATTATATTTCTAAATGTTATTATATATAATTGGTATAGGTAATACTTTTCCTCCATTAAAAGTTGTGTAAGAAGGATTATAAGGTTTAAAATATTAAGGTTGTAAGTATCTTAAGTATCTGAAGTAAAGGATTTCTCCCCTCAAAATTTTATATTTGTCAGGAGCTAAGTAGATTTTGTCAAGTAATTAATAACACGTATTTTTAATAGAAACAAACATTTTGTTTGAGGACTAAGAACAAGCCTTGGACCAAGTGGCCCAATAGTGGTCCAGTATTCATGGTACTTTATCTGTTAGTCCTCCCGACATAAATAATCTTCTTTACATTAGGAAGATTTTTTTTTTTATCAGTAAGTGATAAAAAAATGATTTTTTGGCAGTGAAGCCAAAAAAATCTGGGGAATAGTTCTCCTAATAATATTCTTAATAGGGCAAAAAATCTCAGGTGTTTGTTGCATGATCTGCAAAGAAATCTTTGTTACCAGCATGAAGAAAAGAGTAGTGAATTACAGCCTGTCCCCAAAAAGCAAAACATTACCTCTTTCATCTGATACAATTAGTAGTATTTTCCAGTCACTTCAGTAATAATTAAAAAGCAGTAAGTTTTTTGCAAAAGATACCTCCTTTATGACACAATGCCCCTGCACCAGCCTATCATGTTAGATAAGCAAATCTGAATGAGAAATCAGGAAAAAAAAAATCCAGTAACACTAATGTACATATTCTTGAGGAAACAGGGAATAATCTAAGTTTAATAGCCATTTAATTTACTGTATTTCAGAGACATATGCTCAACTTCAAAAATAGAGAATTTCCACTTCTCTTGGTACTTTATTCCAAGACTAAATAAGCATGGTTATTAAAAATTTACTATTTATTTGCATTGATTTAATTCCATGAAAACTTTTTTTTTAATTTTTTTCAGTGGTTCTGGGATTTTAACAGCACTTGACAAGAGTGTCCTCATAACTTCAATTGTAAAGAAATTGTTGTGTTTTATTATGGATTGCTTGGATCAAATGCATTGATGTAGCAACAGTTTTGCAGGTGATATTGATACTATTTACTCAGCCAATTGGTTTACAACAAATTCAACCAATTTTTTTACACTGGAATTGTACAAAATGCACAGTGGCATCTGGATATAGGGAGGAAGGGCCATATAGTGACAGCGTATTTAAATGTTTCCACTCTGTTCATTCTGCTACCTCTGAAGCAATGGCTTAGAAACTGCTTCTGACATTGCTATGACTATCTGGGAATTTGGAGAGGAGCATAAGGGAAAAAGAAGGTGATCTGTTAAGAGAGCAACTAAGGCAATTACTGCGTAAATCTGTATGAGAGAAAAAAAGAGCTTTCCATCTAAATTCTTTGCCACTATAAATTCTCCAAATTGGTGTTCGTATGATGCTGTCTGATTATCCAACAATAGTGCCACTTCTAGGATTGTATGGAGGCCAATAAAAAGCTAAAAAGGTCTGATAGTCTGTTTCTGTTCCTCGTTTCCTTTTTTACCCATTTTCACCATGACTTTGATATGAAAAATGTAGCAACAAAAAAAAAAAGGAGGAAAAGAGTGGAACAAATATTACATTCTCACACCCAGGGGTAGTAGCAGAAAAGGAAAAAAAATCTTTTTAGTGGCTATTTGTCTAATGACCGGCACAATCCAAGAAAACGAATGCTTAATTCCCAAAGAAGTTGTTGGGGTTTGTTTTTGTTTTTGTTTTTTTTTTCTCATAAAGAAAACAGCAACAGACTGATAATGTCATTAAAATTAGCAACACTAATGAAGTTGTTTCTGATTGCCTAATTTCTCACCAGCAGGGTTTACCAACTGCCCAGGTAATGAATATGGAGTTTGTTCTGGATAAGTCCTGTTTTATTTTCATTCATTGGACCTATTTTACAACTTCCCCAGGAACTAGTAAGAGAACCAAAATAACTACAAACATCTCAGCTTTCCCTAAATTATGTTAATATCCTTATCAACAAAAATTGTTATACTGTTTGCATATAGTTGATGCCCCTGCTTATGTGTGAAACAAAACTTGAGTGCTAATGGCTTTCTACAACAGAAAAATGCATAAATGCTCTTAAAATAGAGATGTTTTAACTTAGGATAACTGATATATGAGATTTTAAAGTGAAAAATAAGATATGTGAAATAGTGCTTTACCTATCTAATCTTATAATATATATAATCATTGGCATAATATATGAAAGCTGTAAACCATTATGAATTTTTTTAACCTCATAATGTCTCTTGGATGCAATAGACAGAGATGGAAGTAAAGCTCCCATTTTACAGATGAAAAAAATGAACACAAAATAGATTATCACTTACCTAAACTGACACAGCTGACATGTGGTTACACTGGGAACTATAAAAGTCTTAATGGTATGGTCTCCTTTATGGATAAAAACTTTTATGGATTGCTTTTCCTAATTCATAAATATGGCATATGAAAATAAATTACGATATTGCAAATAGAACTAAATAAACACAGCAAGGAAGGAAGCAAATATAAATGCTTAATTCGTGCATAGTGCAGATTTTATACAATTTCATTATCATATAAATAGCTCATATATATAATCTTTCGTGCGTTAATTCTGATAAATGTTACAGTAAAAATTAAGATTAATTGAGGTTGCTTTGAAAGATTTGCTAGGAGTTATATCTGCACTACTTTTTAGCCTAGTTACATTATGTTCTGAAAAGTTTCAGTGTTCTATTAGTGATTTACGATATCTGCTTACTCGCATTTTTATAGACTGCTAAACTGTGTAAAATTGCTTTTTTCAGTCTTAACTTTTGATGTTTAGAATTCTTCACTTTTTTTTTTTAAGCTTGAGTTTTCAGAATATACAGAGATCTGCTAGAATATTGAATTGCTAAGTGTTTTGGAAATTAATACATGATAGCTGAGAAGAAGCATTAAATCTGCATAAACCTACAAATGTTCGCAGCTAAAATGGGTTACAAAAAGAAATTGAAGGACAAACATTATTTGTTGTCATTGGAGGACATTAAGTTTTCCCACAGTCACAAAGGTATCTAGGGATATATTAATTCTTCCTTTGGATCTTACACATACAGAAATACTGCATATGCTTCTGTGTAGGTAGAGGTTCAAATAAGGTAGCTGAGAGTAGGAAAAAACTTTATCTGGCATACTTAATTACATATACAGGGAAACACTATGAGTCTGATTTTTCACTGACTTACACCTGGTGCAGACATTTTTGTCTTTAAAAACTGAATGAAGAATGGATTTAAAATATAATCAGAGCAGAATGTCAGCATTTTATACTCACTTTGCACAGATTTACAAAACTACCTGTTATATATGATAAACTATGAAAAGCACATTCCATCACGAGAGTCTCTCATTTCCCAGCTGTACCAAACATAGCCTTTCATTTCACAACCCATAAAAAGCTTTGCGGCACACTACTGCATCCTGGAAACCCTTGACACAAACTGCGGTTTTGGGTATCTCCATTTCCATTAGTGGCTTGTATCAGAATCTTGTGTCTTACTATCTCTCAGCTGCAGTTTTGCATTTGCAAATTTTCACAACAGGAATGGAATTAACTTAGATCTTCTCTCTCCTGCTTTTACCCTTTCTCCTCCTGCATATTGCCAATTTTCCTTTGAATGTCATCCATACAGTTAGGTTACAGTACTACAAGTAAACCAGATTTTCTGGTATGGCATTAACCACCCTGCTGCTTTGGTACTCTATCCAAAATAAATGGGCATAGTGGATCTTCAGTCAGTAGTGCCAGGCTCAGCAATGCTCAGCAATAAAATTCGTCAGAAAGCTTAATAGCATATGAAAAACATTTATCCCATTTTCAGTGAATAAATGCAATATCCCAAAGTTAGTGTCAGACTTCAAAATAACACAATAGCGTATTAATGAATAGGGTTATTCTTTGTTGCTACTTTGCACTCTTTAGAATTTTATAATGCATATCATGCAAGTGTTCCTCTGGGATGAAACAGCAATAAATCTTTAATAAACTATGAACAACATTTCAGTCTGAGTGACAAACACTGCTACAAAAATATTACTGGATAAATTATATTAAAAATAAACAAATGAGGAGATATTATTAAAAGTTTGCCTATTTTTCCAGAAATGTGTCTCATATTTGAGTTTCCCTGGAATTAAACACCAGTAAATCTTTAATGAGGTATGAATGAATATAACAATCACTTGAGAGTTATTGACACATCAATATCCATAGAATAGTATCTTATTAAACTATTGCAGTTCTTTCCTTGATAGGCATTATATATTCAGTATTAATAATGCATGAGCATTTTTAATTCATCTCTGTTGTTACAGCCTGTCCCTACTCCTGCAGCAACACTGTTAAAACTGATTTTATAAATATCATTTTTGCGAGATACATATGTTAAGTGTGACTGGTACCGAAGAGTTGTAAATGTAGCTGAGTTTAAAATTCCTAATTTATTATTGATAAATAATACATGGCCTAACAAACAGAATAGCATTAAACTGTTATTTCTACTAGATTGACCCAAAAGGAAGGAGAAAGCTCTGTCTCTTACAAGTCTGACCTACATTTGTAAATTGCTAATTTGCAAAGATCAGAGAGCTATACAGGTGTGAATGCTGATCTTTCCACTTTGACATCCGGCTTGTGAGAGTTCTCCCTGCAGTACCATCCACATCGTTCTTACACTTCCATATGTCAGTTGCTGAAGTCATACTCCTTATCTGATTCAGAGTACAGCATCCCTCCAAAGACAGGGAAAACTCCATTCCCTTTGACTTCTGTCTTCACCTGACACAGTGCCACTTACAATTGTTTTCTACCAGACCGAAACAATGAAAGGTTCTTCAGTGACATTGCCCTGCTGTCCTCCCGAGTCAGACAGACAAGCACATAAAGCAGCACTGGTTAGAAATGAGACAGCGTGAGAACTGCATTAAATAAGTGGAGATTTAAACCACTTGACAGAATTTGGGTTCTGCAAAATGAGGGAAGAGCTGCCTCTGTATCCTTCCCTGTTTGACTGCACCCATGTCCAAGTATTTTTTTTTAATCGCTTTATGATTTCACTTCATTTATGTCAAATCACTTTACGGTTACTAATGAATGATTTCTTGTGAGATCTGTGCCTAACAAGTAAAGGTAAGTATCATTTCCTGAAATCACTGATAAGGACACTGAAACTCCGTGACATGCTGTGATTAGCTTATATAATCCCTAGTAGTCTCTGGCACGGCTGGATCACTTAAAAGATATTGCTATGCTTTTTCCAAAAGGTACCTTGTATTTCATGTTTCTATAGATGATTTACTGCCCTTTTACCAATGTATTTTAAATAGAACACCATTATTAAATGTGAACATGTTACCAGTAATAGTGATTTTGATAATGGGGACATTTAGATGTTCAGCTGGAGTCCTGTTAACAGTTGGTTCCCTATTGAGCTCCAAACTTTGAACATATGACAGAAAGACTTTGTAAGGTTGGAAGGTAGTAGAAGATCAGATAAAACAGAAAGGGTTGTGATCAGTGGCTAGAAGTCCAGCTGGAGGCTGGTCATCTGTGGTCTACCCTAGGGGTCATTGCTGCTTAACATCTTCATTAATGATACGGATGATAGGACCAAATGCACCCTCAGCAAGTTTGCAAAGGATATAAAATTGGGAGGAGTGGTTGATACACAAGAATTATGCTGCATTTCAGAGAGACCTCAACAGGCTGATGAAATGGGCTAACAAGAACCACACCCTCACTCTCTCCAGGTGGTTGTATATGGACATTCAGGCCTCTGACCCATGGTCCCATCCCAGCTGCTGGCACTCAGCCCCCCATACACACATGCACATAACATAGAGTCCCTCACCCAGGAAAAGAGTGAGAAATGGAGTTTAATGAGGAGATAGGACACACTGTGCTGATCAGGCACAGGGCTTGGCCAGAAAAGTGGATCGACCAGCAACCTATTTACACTTGACCAGCCCTTTCTATCCCCCACCAGTTTATTTTCCTGCACTTGTTATTCCCCAAATCAACTAGATCTCTCCCTTTCCCTGGTTCCTCCCCTAGCCAGGTCATCATGTCTTGTATAATTCTGAAATGCTTTCCCTCTGCATCTGTTAATGTCCCATACACCTGAGGACAGTGACTCCCTTCTGAAAAGGTGCTCTGAAGAGCTGCTCCTGTTGACGTATCTTTATGGGTTTCATTCCTGGACGCTGTGATTGAGGGTCTCCTGGGTCAGCCCTCAGAAGGGCCTGGTCATGGTGTCGCTTCTTCTGAGTCCATAATTGGGGTTCCCTCCACCTGCCATTGTGTCCCTCTGCTCTACTCTGTTTGTAGAGAAGGTCCTCTTATGGGCCAATAGATCCACTGATGTGCCCAGGAGTACCCAGGGCAGGGTAGTATTTGGGATGCTCCACCTACCATTGTCTCTCTGGGATTCTTTGTGAGTGTGCAGACAAGCTTTTTATCACATAACATAACAGAAAAAATAGCAGATAAATCATATTCTAAAATACCTTTTCCTAAAAAAGGAGTATACAGAAAATATCAGAGACATAGACATATTGTAGACATCATAATTAAAGACTTTGGACTTCAGAGATGGCTAAGTTTACAGACAATCTATTGCCCTGGTACAGTAGACAGTTTTGCCTTTAACATGAAGTGTTTCTACTATTTGTCCTCTGAATCTCAAATACTATGGTCATTTCTGAAGTAATTTGTAGTCATGATCCCATTTTTTGTGAAAGTAGATTTTTTGGTGTGTTTATTTAGAGATGAGAATATTCAGTTCTAGTGTCTTCCTGCATAACACTGCTTTGGGGATTTTTTTTTTTTTTTATTACTTTGCTTCAAGCTATGGGCTCTGAAGAAGGAGTGAAATGGTGTTTGATATATTTGCCTGCCCTAACATGGGCCAGAGGAAAAGAGGATATTTCAGTGAATTTGGTGCATGTTTACTTGCAAGTGTATATTCATATGAACACCTACAGTTCCAAATGAGAAACTTCCTAAAGCATATATGCTTACTATTTTTATTATCCTAGGAACAGCTACAGTGTCTTCTTTCTTTTTTATTACTGTTAGACACAGGTGAGTCCATTGAATTTTCTTTATGTTGCTACCTGTACCTGACAAACCATTTCAACTTAAATTTTACCAGATCTTGCCTAATGAGTTCCAAGCCCTGAGCAGTTACTTTTGCATGTCTTTCAACATTTGGCGAAGTCATTTTAAGTGCCAATATGTAACATAAAACATCGGTATACTTTTAGAAGAAATAAGTGTCTGCCTTTCAAGTGTGATGCAATATTTAATAATTTACATTTCTACACCCTCTTTAATGAAGAAATATACAATTGCATTAATTAAACTTCCCAACCCACATGTGTCATTGCAAGCTTCTGTAATGCTTTGTTTTTACTGAGGCAAAGAGAAGAAAATGTAGAAAATAATAATACAAAAACCTAAGGCAAAGAATAGAATTGATTTACCCATCAACTTGGCAGACACAAGAATATAAGACATAGTCCTACAATAATATAAGATGGAGACTGTTCTTTCATTAAGTACCAAAGACATGGTAGGAAATTGGACAATCACAGTTGCTCTCAATAATGGAGGGAGACAATAAAGTTCATCATGATAGTCACTCTTCAGAATAGTGCTATTTTGATTAAGTTGATTAATTTTTGTTTTGGACACAGAGTAAATACTGTCACTATTTCAATAATAGACCATAACAGTGTCTATAAAGAATTTAGTACCTCAAAACAGAGGAGAACTCTTTCTCATTGTGTTCATTAGTGGCCACAGCCAACCTAGTCCTCAGGTAGAAAAGCAGGTTCATAATCCCTCGGTAGTATTGCTGTTACTATATCAGAGTTTATGACCATCCACAACTGACAGATTAACACCATGACACAAGACTGGAATTTTCTGTGACTCTCCACCCCACAGAAACAGAGAAGACAGATCGCTCGAGCCAAGGAGACAAATGAAAACAGCAGCCTTCCAGTGGAGGATATTTACAAAGTGACTCATGAAATTCAGGCCATGCACCAACAGAAGGCTGGCTTTTAATGTAGTAATCTCACAGAAGAATACAGCAATATTTTAGTAGAACAGAATTCTTGAATATTCCTGCCTCCTTCAGAGATTACGTATTATATAATAACTTTCATAAACTTTTCAACCTCAGTCTTAAGACTACGATTTCTCACTCATCCTGTTCTAAAATGTCACTATTCAAATAGCAAAATCTTTTCTACTTTCCAGTCCAAATGTACTCACAGCTAATACTGCTTGTTCTTAGTGTTCTCTTTCCATGACTAGAGTATATTGACAGTTTCTTGGTTTTCTCTATGTGATTCTGTAGATTGTTACTTGTATAACATTGCTTTAACATCTTTTTCCTTAAGTCTTATGACAGAAATTTATAGGAAGAATGCCTAATTTACAGCATGATCTGAATATAGCAATGATAGAATTGTCTCCAGTATTTTCAGGGATCTGTTTTCATGGTTTGGGACTGGCTGTTAATGACTACTCATAGTTTTCTTGCAGCAGCAAATATTACATTCTGCTCCATTCCTGCAGCTTATTTATGTCCAGTCTTTTCAAGACTCTCTGGAAATCATTGGAAGAATTTACATAGCTACAAAACAAAGAAGTGGTGCAAATAAATGTTGATTTTCTAAATATTAATATCACTTCTCACTGTTCATTTTTGTGACTATTTCAAAATGAATATAGATAAAATCATTATTTAAATGTGATTTACCAATCAGATTGACTGACTGTAGATCAAGCCTCCTTACGTTAGTATACTCACTGCTGTCACCAAAGAGTTAGTCATAGTTAAGTAATGGATGCTGTATACCCTCAAATGTCCAGGCACTGAAAATACAGCATGTATACAAATAGAAACACAAACAGAAAAAGTAAAGCGTGTTTGATATTTCTGAAACTTTTCCTTTAAGGCATTTCTGTATGTCTTATGTATTACATCATTACATTAACATTCTGTCTTTCAATGGGTTTATTTATCACAATCATAGAATCATAGAATCATAGAACCGTTAGCGTTGGAAGGGACCTTAAAGATCATTGAGTTCCAACCCCCCTGCCATGGGCAGGGACACCTCCCACGAGACCAGGTTGCCCAAAGCCCCATCCAGCCTGGCCTTGAACACTTCCAGGGATGGGCCATCCACCAGTTCCCCAGGAAACCTGTTCCAGTGCTTCACCACCCTCGCAGTAAAGAATTTCTTTCCAGTATCTAATCTAAATTTCCCCTCTTTCAATTTAAAGCCATTACCTCTCATTCTATCGCTACACTTCCCGACAAAGAGACCCTCTCCAGCTCTCCTGTAGGCTCCCCTCAGATACTGAAAGGCTGCTATAAGGTTTCCCCAAGCCTTCTCTTCTCCAGGCTGAACAACCCCAACTCTCTTAGCCTGTCTTCATAGGACAGGTGTTCCAGCACATATTATGGGACATAACATGTGATGAAATATAAGTAATATTGTTTACTTTAATGGTACCCTTCCCACTCTACTGTCTGTGTAGACACGCCAATCACTTTGGTGCTGTATTTTCAAAAACAAGCAAACTTTTTCAAGAAGCCTTCAAACTTTTCTTTAGTCACTTGAAATCTTACTAGATAAAAGAGGAGATTTGACAAGGAAAGCAAATACTCTATGCTAATTCTAACAGTGGAGCGTCCAAAATGTATGTATGCTTATACATGTAAACAAGAAGTTGTGCATTTTCCTACCTCCCTTCTCTGCTTTTCTGTATGTGTTTACCTGTATCATACTTCATTGTAAAGAATTGTCAAAGAGTAGTTTCTGGTAAAACCACAGTTGAATGGCAATACCAAGATTTCATATTGACTTGATGTTTTACAAGGCTTTTACAAGGCTTTACAGATATATACACAGACACTTATGATCCATGGTACAGATTATTTGTTTAAAGCAATAAAAATCAAAAAAATATTAATTGCAATGGTCGCTCTTGATGAGTAAAATCCGGTCACATCTTAGTGGTCTCATATCATCCTAATACTAAACTACTTGAACACCAACCATCTTGAACATCCAAGACACCATTTTTCCATTGGCATACTATGGACATCAGAACAAAAAGATGACATTGAAAAGGAGCATGAAAGAAGAAGTATAGAATGGCTGCAGACAAATTTGGGAAAGATGTCTTGCCTTAAGGTAGTATAAGGAAAAGGGGAATATCTAAAGAGTATGATAAGTGTTTTTTCAAGGCTAACATTACAAATGGATGGAAGATAAAAGAAAGAAAAAATAGAAAGGGTTAGAGTTGTGAACGATGTTAAGGAGAAGAAGTGTGAATTATTGCTGTAAAACACAAGTACAGTTATTAAAAGGTTGAAGAGGTGACAATGGACAGAGTGATGAACAAGGAAGATAATCCTAGTGGCTATGCTTTTTACAGGTTAGAGCGGGGCCATAAGGATGGCAGGGATGGCAGAACAGAAGATGTTGCAGTAGTTAAGAAAAGAGTGAGGGCTCAAGGAGTCAGCAAAAAAGAAAAGGCCAGACACCGGAAACATTATACAAGAAAAGTGAATGGATTAGGAAAGGTTTACAATCTGTGGTCTGTGGAAAAGGAGCAAGCTGAGGATGAATCCCAGGTTATGAGACTGAGTGACATGGAGGGTGATGATGTTGTCAATATTGATGGGAAATGGGGAGGAAGAGTGGCTTGAAAGGAAAAGCAGACAGCTGAGTGTTGTTGTATGCATTAAGTCTAGCTTGCTGGCAAGATATCACCCAGGAACAGATGTCTGAAAGAGAGGTTGGGGTGGAGAGACAAAGAAGGGAAAGGAGAGGAAAGGAAGGGAAGGGGAACAGGGAGAAGGAGAAAGATAAAGGGGAAAGGGAATTATCATTTTTGAGCTTAATCTTCTGATGGTGTTCCTTCTACTGGGAACAAGAGCTACATATGTTATTGTTAGACTATTTTTATTTCTTGACAAAACATGATTTCATTTCTATTATAATATACCCAACATAAAAAGATTTAAATAAGGAGGTCCATAAGAAGTGAAAGTCACCTAGATATCACAACAATAAGTTTAGCCAATACTTCTGGATTAGAACTTAAATTATCGATGACATTATATACGGATATAGAAAACTCTTGATAGTGATTCTGATTTGGTTCTTATGGTCTTCACATACTTCCTGTGCCATTGCACAGCTAAAATGTTTCTTCTTCCACTTTTCTATCTTTCTTTGTTGTTGTTGTTGTTGTTGTTGTTGTTGTTTTCCCTCTTAGGACATTAAAAATGTATTATCTTGCCTGAATATCAACCCAATCTGGGTTTACAATTAAATTGTTTTATATCAGCATACATTTTCTCCTTTATGAAAAATCCACAGTAAAAAACAAATTATCACTAGGAATAATGTATATGACTATGTAACATCACATTAGGAATGAAAACCAGGTGACTATACAGTGTCTTACCAAACCACCTCCTAGGTTTAGGTTCTAAGAGCTAGAGATACAAAATCATGGGTTTGACTGCATCCAATGGGCTAAGGTCTTTGATAGACAAAATATAGCATGTGCCCAAGCCAGGGGTGGGGGCGGGGGGGAGAGAAAGAGAAAGACTGGAGTTATTCAGAGCCTCATTTTGCCAAAATGCAAAAATTCATGACCAGAGATATACAGGAGAAGAGGCAAGTTGAGTTCATTTAGTTTGGATGAAAGGGAGAGGAAATATAAAACCTCCCTGAAGTAGTCAGTATAGATTCACAGTGTAGATGTCAAACGAGAGACAAGTTAAACCCTAGGAATGTCTATTTGTCTTCATTGGTTATTAAGGAAGTCTGGAGTTATGCACTAAGATATGTGCTAGAACTTAACCTGGCCCTGGATGTTAAAAACAATAAAAAGAATTTCTATAAATATATTAATAACAAGAGGAGGA
>JAOXJK010000001.1:175701478-175716843 GCA_025774025.1 Xenus cinereus | reverse complement strand
ATAGGTTGGACTAGATGATCTTAAAAGGTCCCTTCCAACCTAGGTGATTCTGTGATTCTGTGATTCTGTGATTCTGTGCTTGTACTTTGCAGAAACTAAAAATTTGGTAAGATGATTCCAGATAGATGCACAGAACTTGAGCAAATATTGAGTATATAATAAAATATTGAGATATTAATACAGAGATAATAGGTGTGCTTACAGGTGACCTTACCCAAGCTCAGGGAGCAAAAGTACAAAGGCTGGTCCTCCTGAGTACCTGTGAGGGGTACACATCTTACAGGAAGGTGGACGGGAAATGAAGATTACCCAATAGTCACTACATTAATCAATTAGATGAGACTCAAGGTTAAGGCCTTGCTACAAGTCAGAGAAAGAAGATACTTTAATGTACCCAATTTTGCATGTTAGATAAATGCCCCAGATGCTAAGCTTTGAAATATTCTCACAAAAAGGAGGAAGGGGAGATCTTTATCTCAGCTTAATACCATTTTGATGAAGAAGATGACTGGAGCAAGGTGTACATAATGACATACACATGTAAAGAAAACAAGTGATACCATGCTTGTTGCTCACCCTGTGTAGTTCCTGACCCACCCTGGTTCAAAGCTGGCTTGGATCCGCTCTTCCTGAGTGTGATGATGAGGGACCAAAAATGAAGCACAGCTTCTGTAGCTTTTGTCCTGCAGGCTGGGTCTCAGCTGGCTGAGCAGCAACGATATGAAGCAACATATATTGAGAGAGGCAAACAGGTCTTTGGGTGTTTTTTAAGACCTTTTAAATGAAAACAGATTGAAACTGGGAATCACTCAGGTCATGAGAATATCCCTGGACAAACCCAAAGCAGCTTTGAGATCTCGGAGGGTTTTTCTCAGAGCCAGCTCCATCCCCAGCGCTTATTCAGCTTTACATTCCACTCTGTTATGTGCTGACAGCATAGAACAAGTTTAAATTCATTATCTGTTGGATTAAGACAAATAAGACACAAAAAATTAGTGAACTAGACAATTTTATTGAATTTATTGGTTGCAAGCACAATTGGTAGACAGCTTGCTGTACAATTGTATTTGGTAGCTCATAAGGGAGAAAGGGGAGGAAGCATTAACTCATGCTTTGATCTTTTCCTTATCCTCCTCTGTCACCAGAAGCCTCCAATTGTGAAAGCCATTCCTGCTAGCTCTGATACTTTGAAGGATTATGTCCTTCTCTTTTGTCACTTCAAAACTGTCTTTGTCCTGGAACGTTTGGACCATTAATCCTTGCTAGGAGAAAGACTGCATATGTTTTGAGTAAGCCATTTGACTCCAGGAAAGATCTTGGTCTTGGCTTTTTCTCCCACTGAAGAGGATCAGGCTCAGCTGGGTGAGCTCCAAGAGCTCTGGTACGATGGCTGTGCTTGCCTGCAATTGATCATCTGTGGCCATTTCCTTTTGTTAGGTCCCTAGAAACATCAAGGGATTTAAAAGTCCCCTAAAAAAGATCAAAATAGAGCATGGATTTTAGAAGTCTTGGCACCATTAAACCATACAACTGCTATCTTGCATGATATGTATTCTTACTGCGGTTATACACTTTTCCTGGTTTATTAAGCTCCTTTACAGCTGGCTTGAATGCCCAGCCAGTCTCCTGGTGCATTTGGGATCCCTCTCACCACCCACATATTCAGAAGCCTGTAAATAGTCTGTGGAGCAATAAGAGCTCTGACCTTATGGTTCCCTTTGGACATAAACATAAAATAAATAATCCACTGCAACAGCAGAGTAAGTATTTATGAGTCCTGTGTGGGAGTCATACTCATCATAGAGAACAGTATTTCAGTGAAACACTTCAGATCACACATACTTTGTTTTATTTCCTTCCTAATCTTACAAATAAGCAAATCCTTTTTGTTATGTTCACACTGCATCACAGTTTGAAAAACACTGAGCTAAGTTGGGGAAAGCTCAAGCTGCTCCTGAAACATGTATTTCGATCTGAAGTTTGGATATTCTCTTGCTTGTATAATCAAATGTCTATCAGTCAAACCTCTCACAGCTTCACTTATCTTATTCAAAATATGTCTCTGCTTTTGCTTTCACTCTGCCTGCATTAAGCATCATGTAGTAGTCTGCCGGCCACATTTGCAATATACATGTCTTATTTCAAGTCTCTCCTTTATTCCTAGCAGCTGTCATAGTTACCCCTTTCTATTAGAGTAATATTTGTCTTACTTTAGTGATTTGTTTTATTATATCCAGATGGTGTACCTATACTTTGTTAGTTTCCTATTCCCTCATTACTTTGTTATTTTGCTAACTTCTCCCCAATATTTACCTTATGCACTTATATCTTTCTTCTTGTTAATATGTGCTTCCACCAGAATTTTTCTTCATTTTTTGTTTCCTTGTATTTTTCTCCTTTGGGATTTACCTTATTATTTTTGCCAGGTATTTACAACATACTCTCTAGTTCTTTCTTTAATGTGTTGTTTTTAATATTTATTTTGCCTTGTCTTTTTCCTTTCATGATATATCCAATAAAGTCTCTCTCTCCTTCTCTTATTAAAATACATCTCACCACAGTAAATAGGAAGTTTATAGTGACGACATGGCAACTAGTAGCTCAAAGTCATTGCTCTTTCCAACTAAAACAGCAACGAAGTTAAGGGTTTCAGAGACAAAAGAGAAAATGACTGTACCACAATCTTGCTGTCTTCAGTCTTATTTTTTTTAGTACATCTGGAATCTGAGGTCTTTACAAGAGTGACCGTTTAGGTCAATACATGGAGGAAACTGACAGGGTGAGTACATTCAGAGAAGAAAAGAGCTATCTCCATTAGAAACTTGGAGGTTCTCCTCTTGATAGCAGGCCCCTCCGCAATCTCCTGTCCTGTTGTTCCTATTCTCTTACAGCCCCAAAAGAATAGAGAATATACCCTCCTTTATGAACAGTGTAGCAGGCTCCATGGAACTTGTTCTGACTGGAAAAAGGTGTTTTATGCTTTCTCATGACTACTACAGTTAAACTCACCCCAGTAATTAACTACTAAAGCTTAATGACTGGTGTACTTGTGGAGATAGGTATGGCTAAACCATAATTTAATCTATAAACTGCAATATTTGCCTAACTTGTAGAAGAGAGGTGGGGTATCTTCTTTTCATGGGTCTTCTATGTCTACTGTCTTCATTACAAAATAGCACTTACCTCTTCAACCTTACATTCCTTGATGCTGCTCAGGAATAATTCCCCATTTATGTACACAGGGGAAAGATCATATTATGTTCTCCTTCACTATTCTCCTTTTTCTTTCATTAATTCGCTCTTCTCTCTCATTCACTCTTGCTTTCTTCCCCTCATTTCTCTATTTTCTGAATGCCAATAGAGATCATACTACTTTGAGAGGACTGTCAGACTGCTAATAGGTTCAGAACTCTGCATCAGTCACGCAAAATGTTCTACTTCTTCACAATGACTCAGTGGTGGTGGTGACTCAGGAGGTCATCACCACATTTCCAAATATCACCAGTTCTAAGAAATTTTTAAATAAAGAACAGCTAATTTGAGAAAAGGAGCTATTAGGAGATTTTTTTAAGCTGAAGAAATATGAGAGTTCATTTTGTACTGGAGTTGGGAGAAACCTGAGAAACCAACCAACCAGCTGGGTTGTGGAGAAACCTGAGATTTGAGCCAGTTCTTCTACAGCAACTTTTTATTTACTGCCAGTGGAAAACTGAATAACTTGAGCTATGTGCGGTCCCAAATCAATTGCATATTCCTCTTCCAAAAACAGTTCCATTTTCGTTTTGTAGGTGTCAGAGGGAAGTATTCCTGAAAACAATCACAATACATTTCACAAAACAAGTTTGGCTCAGATGTGTACTTGCCACCCAAATTCAGAACTGCTAAAGAGGGTATGCTCATTTCTATAGAGACCCTGTATTGCCTCCTACTTAGGCTGCTGTACACTTTGACAGCTGATCTCCAAAAACAGTGATGCAACTACCTGACTAGCCTTACTGCTGGTTCAAGTCAAACTAAAGTAGTCCAATTTTGTTTTGTACTACAAGAGGACGAAATAGTGGAACAAAAGCAGCCTGCAGTTACTCTACTTTGAATGTGAAGAGGAAGGCAATGCCAAGATTAACAGAATGTGAAACAGGATTCTGCAATCCATCACTACCTTCCTCTCAGCTGGAAGTGGGGTTGTCGAACAGATGCATCGGGATTTCTGCAGAGAAAGGAAAAAGAACCTGGACAAACACAAAAGGAAAGCAAGCTCCACTGAAGAGTGTCTTGAGAGAGGGTGGATTGCGAAGGACTCTGCTTTGTCACTCAAACTATCCCCAGCCAATCAGTCCCTAGGACATTATGTACTCATGTTTTTCTATTTGGCACAAGGTACAAAGTATCTGAGGGAAGCATCACAACAGAAGGCATTTTATCCTTCTGTGTATCAAGTCCGTCTACAAAGCAAAATGAAAAGCGGTCTGATTCCCGGTATTTTAAGAAGTTTTTATCTCTGATTTTGATGCAACAGCCTTTGCACTGACTGTAGATTTTGTTTAGTCCCATGAATATAAGTAGGTCAACAAGGTCTTATGAACTGTGTCACCATAAACTCAGAAATAGACTAAGTATGCACACTGTATAGAAACAAGTTTACAGAAACATCTCAAGGCTTCCTCTGTCAAGCTCAAGGATGGATTTTTTACTTTTTTTTTTTTTACTTGAAGTAGCAGGTCAAGGTTAATGTGGCAAGACGCTGCTAAAGAATTAAAAGACCAACTTCCAATGTATTGGACAAATTGGTATGGTAGGTTTCACATATTGATTACATATATTGCTATGTCTGGAGTGAAAGATTATTCAGGAAGTTGATTAGAAAATGTACCTTTCAGCCATATTGCTTTCAGCTTATCTAAACCTGACACTTCAAGCCATGGTTATGCATAATGAGGCAGAAAAGTATTTCTACTGGATTTTATTAATTTGGTTCAGATAGATGAATTTGACTGAAAAGTAGAATGTTGAAATATTCACCATCTTGGTCACTGCTGCTTGCATTTTTCAAGGACTTGGTATGTCCTTCCTTTCAGAGGCTTGGCATTTCTGGGCATTAAAGAAATATGAACATAAAAAACTTGGTGAAAAATTGTGAATAATTGTTAGGAGTGGAAATTGGGAAGGGGAAATTTAATAATGTTTCTGTATTTTCTTTCAGAATATGAAAGGGACAAATAACAGCAAATGAAAGCCATCTCTTTTGCTGGAGTGGTAATAATACTCCCAGTGGGGCATGGATCCAGGAACTTGAAAACTCCGAAAAAGCAGAGTTCAAAATCTTAGTATTACAATATTTCAGATTAGTTTATTAATTTCCTGACTGAAAGTCAGTATTTCTTTCTGCCTGGCTCCTTGGTATGGAGTGCTTTCCACATAGTATCCATCTGATTAACGATAGGATCTTTTCATCAATGTGAATAACCAAATTAATTGTGAAAGCAGGATCGTTGTTATCTTCAGGTAGTAGTGGGATTGGATATATTACTATTTGCATATCTCTAGAACCAAGCCCATTATATATAAATTGAAATTTGATTTAAGCATCTAATTTATAAATATAAGACTTTAAACCAAGACTTTGGTTTAAATTTTCAAGCCATGATTAATAAATCTGCCTAGTAAATCAGTCTTTTTTAACAAACAAACTGTGTTTCACAAAATACATCTTAATACCCAGAGTATATGAAGCCCTGAGTTATAAATCACAGATATGACTTAAAATCAGTCATATTGCTTATAAATCAGCAATGCTACTTTAAAAAGTGCCATGCTTTTGAAAAAGGTGTGAGACAAATATTCCTTGCTTTACATATGTATATTTAATGTAGGTATTTAAAGTGAAAGCAATTATGAAGCTGCTTCTAAAATGGTTATTTGAAAAACAGGACCTTAAAGAGATGATAGAGCAGAGGGGGAATTTTATTGGTATTCATAAATGTGCACCTTGCCATTTGTAACTGTCTTTGTACTCTCCCCTCTGCACAGGCTGCCTATCAGAGTTGTAGTACGCTGTCAAGATTGTTGCAGGTGTGATGCTTGTTTTTCTCCTGTTTGCTTTTTTCAAATATGCCCTTGCCAGTCTCAGTAACAAGAGATGGACTGCTTTAGTTTATTCATTCCCAGATGCTATTTTAGAGGTTGGGGCTAAACCACAGTTTACAACCTCCAACTTTGAGTGGGTGGAAAAGTGAGAGGAAGAGATTAACAGATTCTTAAAAATACTGAAAGTAAGAAATTTTTTTAATATCTTCAGTGAGTTTCTGCTTTTCTTGTGTTTAGAGGGAGCATTTGTAAATGATTGCATATCTGTCAGTCAGCTACTCCAAGAATAAGTGAAATACTACAGACTTTTAGAGCTGACTTCATTGTACATAGGAAAACTCAGTCAATTCTTTCCCTAAAGTTCTTAAACATTTGGGTTTGGTGTGATGTGGTTTTGCATTTTGGGTGATGGCTTTTTTTGTGTGTTTGGTTTTGGTTTTGTATGTTTTTTTGTTTGTTTCTTTTTGAGGAAAAGAGAGCTGCTTTTTCAGTTACGAGATAAGTGTAGAAAGTATCATACAAAACTATAAACTGTAATTACTTCAGGTCAAACTTGTATGAGCTAAATATAGTCATTAAAATGCTTTCATCACTCTTCCTTATAGTTCTGTATATTAGTTTCCAACTCTCAAATGTTATAAAACTATTTCGGTATATAGAAGCAGATATTTTCTTTCCTTCTCTCCCATCTAAACCCATAATATCTCCTGCACAGTTCAAAACTAATGAATTTTTCATTTTAGATGGGAAAGAAGCAGGTTCTCACCTTCATTCATTCTGCACTTCTCTCATGCTGGACCTGCACCGTGACCAGAAGGCTGCTAGAGGGAGTAACAGAGAGAAATAAATACCTTTCAGTTTTCCCTGCTTAACTTTGCATCAGTATTATATTAAAACATAATCACTGCAAGGTTTAAAATATATCCCCTGATCTTTGGGACATATGGTATGCTTTAGCTTTCTCTTTCTCTCATTTCAATAAGAATTCTTAAGCACGATTTCTTCTTGTCTGTAACCAGTGTTCTCAATGGAAAATTTTAAATTAATTGAGAATTTCTGCCCAAAAGTTTTGTCAAAAAAACCCCACATGCTATCAAGCTTTACTTTAAAGCATATTCCCTCTCAAAAAATTCTTTTTCTTCCTTTCACACAACTAAAAATAAAAACTGAAAAAATTCTTTCAATTTTGGTAGATTTTTGCTATAGTATTTAATCTTCCAGTTTTAACTGTATCTATTTTTTCGGGGGGTTGTTTTGTTGGTTTTTTTTAATGACTGGGAGTGTCCTTACACAGTGAGGACTCCTGATAGCCAAGTTCTCAGTTTACCTTGGTCAGTCATTCTTTTTTTTTGTAGGCACATTTGTTGGTGTTAGTATTTTTCCTGTAATTATTATCCAGAACACTAAGTGCAAAGGTGGTATTACTACCAACTTGGAACTAAAGAAATGGAATTTAATAGTCAAAGCTTTACCATCAAATTTTGTCTATTTAGTGTGATGATACAGTCCTGCCACTTTTACTGTGTTGGTGCAAGGATATAAACATATCTAAGATTTTAAGAGGAGCTCATTAACCCAATAGAGACCTGTACTGACAGAACAACTATTTTTCCTTTTTCTCCATGATACTGTTGCTAAGGCACATGCAAAATACTATAAATCTGTTATTTATGTGTGTGTGTGTGAACGATCCATGTCCTTCTGGTTACTATGATTATCCTTCATATGCCTCAGTGTCCCCTTGGTAAAATGAAAATTATAATGATGTATTGTAATATTTTGTAATTATTTTTTTTCCCTCCAGGCTTTATTTAATCCACCTTGGTTTTTTGTGATCTGTTTTTGGCAATAATCCAAAATGCAAGTAGATGTCTTTCCCAGTTCCCATATATATTGGGAACATTGCCTTATAAAAGGGATTCCTGGTCACAGCTGCCTCTCCAGTTTCTACAGGAGAGACAATAAATAGAAATAACCCTACACTGTTGGGGGTTTTTAATTAATTTTGTGTTATTGCGGTCAGAAATAATTTTCTATATCAATACAATATATAACAAAAATAAATATTGTGAACTTGGGAAGGAGGAGAGAGGAGCAAACACAAAGTGAATGAAAGGCAAGTTCACCACTACAGTACTTTGTATTGTATGCTTGCGTTACAACAATGGTGCTAAGGGACAGAAGCTCAAGAGTGAAGGAGCTGCTGGGAAGAACTTGACTTGGACACTGTGGATATCTTGGGAGGTTTACTTCAGACTGAAGGTAGTCTCTCCTGCAGGGAAGGTAAGAGATTAACTTTCAAAAGGAAATACGAGTATTTGGCCAAGTAAGTACCTCCAGGTCAATATGAAATACAAGAGGGAAATACGTCAGCAACACACATACTGGGAAGAATATAGAGATACTGCCCTGGGAGTGTAGGTATGGGATCAGGAAAGCTAAGGCATAGCTGGAGCTAAATTTGGCAAGGGATGTAAAGAATAATAAGGGCTTCTGCAGGTATGTTAATCAAAAAAGGAAGACAAAAGAAACTGTACACCCCCCACCCTGATAAATGAGATCAGATCTGGTGACAAGTGACAAGGAGAAGTTTGAAGTACTCAACAACTTGGGGAAGCAAAGTTCCACCTGTTGTAGGAGAAGATCAGCTTCAAGACCACCTGAGGAACCTGAACAAACACAAGCCCATGGGATCTGATGAGATGCACCCTAAGATCCTGAGGGAATTGACCAATGCAGTTGCCAAGCCACTCTCCATCATATTTGAAAAGTCATGGCAGTCAGGTAGAAGTCCCCAGTGACTGGAGAAAGGGAAACATTGCACCCACTTTTATGAAGGGTGGAAAGAAGGGTTCTGGGAACTACCAATCTGTCAGTCTCACTGTGCCAGAGAATATCATGGAACAGATCATCCTAGAAGCTATGCCAAGGCATACAGAGGACAGGGAGGTGATTCAACACAGTCAGCACAGCTCCACCAACGTCCTGCCTGACCAGTCTAATGGTCTTCTGTGATGGAGTGGACAGGAAAAAAGCTACAGATGTCGTCTATCTGGACTTCTGTAAGGCCTTCAACATGGTTCTCCTACTTTTTTTAGTCAAAAAGGTTCCAACCAATCTGTCAGGGAGAAACCAGTGTTTCAACCGGTGAGATGACTGTGACAGCCTAAAACATTGTCACATGCCAGATGTTTGCGACAGACAAACAGATTCCCTTTTCTCTCATTATTTTAAGAATGAGACTCTGTTCATCTACCTTCATGTGTGAAAATCTAATAGAAATTGCATGTTGAAAATCTGATTTCTGGACTGTTTACTCACTAATTTTGGATATACTTCTCTCTCAGAGTCTCATCTCCTGCACTCTTGCCCCAAGAGAGACAGAGTAAATGACAGCTTGTCGTGGATATGGATACCATGATATATTTAAAAACCAATGAGATTAGAGGTACTTGATTACCTCAGACACTTACTAGCCCACAGCACTGCGTTCAGTAGGACTCAGCTTCTTTTCCCTGCCAGGAAGTCATTGTTGGGCTGGGAAAATTGGGCAGCAAGTCATATCAGTTCATGCCACGCCTCTACTCACAGTTTCAGTCTTGGTCATCACTGGCCAGGGTCCCTCCCTGGGACTCTCCCAGCTTTCATATCCATGCATCTCTGGGATCGCTTGGATCTTTCCTCACTTACAGAATCTCTCTTCCAGTCAGAGTAAAGCCAAGATCCTCACCACCACCTTTCTGAGGCCACTTCTTTCCAAGACCATTTCTTCTTTTTGTGAACCCTTTTTTTCAACACCAGCGCTTCTGTTTGGCATCTTAAGTGTCCAGTTTTCCCTAACTAAACAGTCTGTGCCAAGGTACAACACGTGATCAGCTTCTGAACTGGTGGTTCTCTCTCATGTATTTTTATTAACTGAAGGATTTGGGATGTGCTAAATCTGTTTAGTTCAGGTGTTACAAAAATTTACAACCAGCCCATATCAGTTCCATCTCGCAAATAGCAGGTTTCTTTTGGGGAGTTCAGAAGTTCAGTTTTGAGTAATCACACTCACATACATATATCCAGTTATCTACCTCCTGTTAGCGTTCATAGTTTAATGCCTATGACAGAAGTATACCATTAGAATTCACTTTGCCATCATTTCAATGAATGATACAAGCAAATATCTTCGAACAATTCAATTCTCAAGTGAATGAAGAAAAAGTTACTGAAGGTCAAATAGCTGATTCCACAAGTGGAGCAAGACTATTGTTCGTGAAAAAAAAATGTACTGTGGTATAAAAATGATAACAGTCATAAGTCAGAAGACGAGCTTTGGGTAAATGTTTGAAATGCGTGTATTTATGCTGTGAGAACAGCACAGAAGATAACACTTATGAATGAGATGAGAAAAGAGTGCTCCAAGGTGAACCAAAAGGGATCCTGCTGAAAATGTAAAGCCCAGAAAGTTTTAAGAAAGAGGAAGAAAGAATGGATAAAATTTAACTATCATTGTGCTTTTATATGTTTCTTGTCTCAATTCTCATTTCACATTGATCCTAAAACAGCTGAGACAATGTGTGTTTATTTCTGGAAGACTGATTGTTGTCAAGAATAGAAATTTGCCATGAGTAGCAAGAAAAAAATAAATCCTTTACCTAATAACTGTACTTCTTCATATCACAAACACAGTAATATCTACAAAGTATTTAATTTGGTTTGAAAATGCACATGAACTACTCATATTTGACTTTTGAAAATATCTATTTTTTATTATCTGGTTTGTCAAGAATAGCTGTTTTTAATATATACCATGAGAAAGAAGACAGCCTTTTAAAATGAGCTAAGTTTACTTGTATATGATTTTGGATTTAATACAGCTCTAAATTTTCACCTACTGATTTATTATTTTTTTTATAAAATGTCTCTGAGTAACAGGTCACATATTGACTCAGAAACTGCCCGTCTTCTTGAAATGTGCTGGAATTTTCTAAGGACTACTGGTCTGGTTACAAAAACTTAGGTACAGAAAGGTGGTTTTACATCTGTTATTTCAAACCTCTCCTGTCTAAAGTATCCCACTAACTTCAGTGGGACACTTTTCCTTGCAAATTTCATGCCAATAAAATTCAGTGAAAGACAGAATGTTTATCATAATTAAAATTTACCAAAGACCATTACGTTTTTATACAACATTAAATCCTGCTATATGATCACTGACAAAAGGTTCAGTTGTGTGTTTATGAATGTGTAAATTTGCTATTCTAAAATATAAAAGCTGCCTTAGATAGATGATTGATTAAAAAAGGACAAATCGAAACCATGATGGAAAACAATAATTAACCTCAATATGAAAAGTCAAATCTAAGCAGATGGAGGAACATATGCTAACTAAGAAGATGTAATTTGCTGTGTGAAGAGAAATTACTAAGACTTAGAACTTCAGATTCTCTTTTTGTTTGTCTGTTTTATCTTAAATAAATTGCAAAATGTTAAATTACAAATATGAGCACAATTTCGCCAAGTATACTTTAGTAGTGAAACAATGCAATCTGTCCAGGTAGATAAGGTCCCAGCTGCAAGAGCCCTAAATGGCACCTTAAGTATATTGCTGAACTGAGGACAGCATAAGGTAGAAAAAGATCTTTGCTGCAGTTAATTATGGTAAGCCTGTCTTACCTCTCAATCTCCTGTTCACCAATATTTGAATTTGAACATATTCACTATAATTTTCAGCATTTCTTACTTCTAGAGTCTTGAAAAGAAAAATATTTTTGTCCAAAACTGGTAAACTTTTCAGCCACTGATTCAGTATTAAGCAAGCAAAAAGTGACCAAAGAAAAACCCAACCAAAACCAAAAAAACAAATGCCACACCAAGAAAACCTTCAAACAAACAAACCACCAAAAAAACCCAAACCATGTCTGTTTTCTCCTCATTTTGAACAAGTTTTTCACTAATTCTCTGTTGTTCTGGGGTATGAAATGATGCAGGGTCCAAAGTTTGATCTTGTTAAGAAGAATAGAAAAGGGGTTTGTCAGTTTTTTAATCTGCTTCTCAGTCCGTATTTCCTAAACCACTGATTCTGTTGAAAGAGGGGGATAAGACCAAAATAAATTAACAATTAGTGATATTTTCAACTGTATCTTGGCAAAGATTTTGGATATAGATTTTTCTGTGAGAGGAGGGGATCATAAAACACTCCTCGCTCTCATTATCAGTTGCAAAAGCTTAGAGGAGCAAGAAATACTGGATATGTTAATTCTTGTAATTTAATTAACACTACTGATTTCCATTAGCATCCTCCTCACACTTAGCAGCTACACATTCATCTCTCACCTCCAATGAGAAATGGATACCTTTAGGAAAGAGATTAAAAAGTCAAGAGTTGGAGCTCTGCAGCCCATAGTTATAGGTCCATGCTGATTTCAATGAGCAATTAGAAACAGTCTCTCTTGTGTTACACTATACACATTTTTATGAAGTATATAAATCTTACTTCAAAAGATTCACAGTGAAATTATTTGTGTGGAGCACTTCTCTAAAGCTATCTTCAGTGTTCTATTAAATAAGTATTGAAAATTCCTTTGCAAAGGGTCATAAAACCTTAGCATGATTCAGTGTTATAAACAAAAGTACCAGAATGTGCAGTTCTGAAACTATTTGAAATCGAAGAAATTCAGTATTAATCAATAAAGTTAAAAGCTCTGAATAAGGGAGTTTCAAACGTGTTTCTTCTATGTGAAACAACAGAACTGAGATCACTTCATATATCAGGGTAATTTAATCTCTGCGAACAAGTCAGACAAACACACTTCTTTTCCTTCTTTAATCTTTGTGAATTGAAGCATAAAACCAGTCTCGGACAGAATACTCTTTCCCTCTACCTGATATTTTACTTTATGGGATAAACACATGGAATTGTAAGGGCCTTCCTGGCTTAACAATTTCAGACCTTTGCTATCACAGATAATTGTACGGTACAATCCATTCATAAAATAACAAATTTTAAGAATAATTAGGAGTTCATTTCACACTGCTACTGCTAGAAAACCATTTCAAATCTCTGTTCCTCTATTTCTTGGAAATAAGTTTAGCCTTAATGCTGGGACTGTGTTTGAACACCTTCAAATAGCAAGCAAAAGGTTAACTTCTGTTTCTGAAACAATTTATTCTATTTCCTATTTACCTCTGAGTTTTTTCCAGATTATTTTTTCTATCAAAATTTGGCTGTAAGGCCTTCTGTAACTCATCTGGTTTTCTACCATTTTATATCATCATTAACTCCATAGAATTATTAAAAGAAAAATTACTGCCCGGCCAGAAATAATATGACTCATGTATGCTGCAGATTAGGAAGTCATATCTGATTTAGGCACCTGGCAGTCTGTGACTTCTGTTCTCACCTTGCATAATTCATATGTATCTGCAGAAATATTCGTCAATCTACCTTGTTCCCATGTTTGAGATTCTAAATGCAGAATGATACAATGAAAAATATAAACCAGTAAATCAATTTTTGCACTGACCAGCAGCCTCAGTCAGAGTTTACATTTAATCTTAGATTAGCACTGGCTAAGCCAAAATCCACTACATCTACCTAAATACAGTACCCGCTACCAAACCCCTCAGACAACTGACACTAAAAGGGACTCTCCAAAATAGTACCCTGCATTATATGGCTACAGGCACAGCTATGCATTTGCATGGACATCTCTCATAAACACCATTTGCAAAATTCCAATTATATCAGTGGGATGTTTAGTCTTAAAGGACTGCAGAGGCAACTCTCCTAACAGCTAAGCAACATGATCTTCATATTCTTAACAGAGTACTTGGAGTTTTACGGCCTAAAATAACTAGAAATTCCATCAATCAGAGCATTATTTTAGTAGCATAAACAGGTTTGAGAAATGCATTTTATTAAATTTGATGAATTTCTGATTGTGTATTTCGAAGTCTTCATGTACTGGAACTCAACTTCTCTTCTACATTATCACCTAAAAATCAAAAGGGACATACAAGTGTTTCAGAAAAAAAGCACAGTCTGAAAAAAAATAGTATCACTGTGACTCTACTAAGAAGTCTGTAAAGAAAAAGAGATAAATATAATTCCACTTCTTTTAATATTTTTCCAGTGGTTAATTGCCTTCATTTTAGAAAATATATATATACCCTCTCATTTGAAATTTTCTCGCTACACCTTTTATCTAGTGATTCTTGTTCCTCCTTTGTCAAGCAGATCAAAGAGCTCTCTGGTATTCAGTACTTTTTCTCTGCAAAGGTGCTTAAACATTGTATTGAAGGCACCATGCATTCTTGTTTTTGCTGAGACAAATAGACAATATTTTTTAAATTTTGGAATATATGATATTTTCTCCAGCTTGAATGACTTGAAAGGTTGTTTTTTTTTACTTGCTTGCTGTACCCTCTCCAGTTTTTCAACCACCTTTAAGAACTATGATATCACGAGTCTACGCAGAAAGCTGGTACTAATCTCACATATTCTGTATGTGGAGTTAAAAGCTTTTTGTTACTTGCTAAGTTATATTCTTAAAGAATGGGATAGCTTTTTGGCACAGCATTATCCTGTCAAATAATTTTTAATTCCTTGCACAGTATCACCTTTAAGAGCATTTTCAAGGTGCCATTTTCTAAGATATAACCCCTACTCACTGGTTGTTTGGTATATATTGGGCTTTCAGTGATCCACAGCAGTTAAAATCCAATTTGCAGTCTGGATCTTTCCAGAGTAAACTAGTGAGTTAGCGCCAAAGTGCAAAAATCACATGGGTGTGATTCTGGAAAGATTGCTCTAGAAACCAGCTCCAAAAGGTTGTATAGATGAAACTGCACCACAACTTGCTGCTTTGTCCTATGCAGTGCTATAGCACCCATTAACTCACCTTCATGATTGCATGTACGTATATATCTTCAGTTTCATGCACTAAAAATATTAGCTTGATGATAGTATACAGCACAGCTCTTATGTTTATTAAAACTGAAGGAAACATACACACACCAAAAAAAAAATATAGTTAACATCTGTTTTAGGACTGCTTGTTTTTTTATGGTTGCCACAGATAAAGATATTAAAAGGCAACTGGATTTCCCTAGAGAACTCCATTGGGAAGGAGTTCAAGGATGTTTCCCCATTTGAAATTACTTTTTTGAGTAGTGCTTTTCATTTATTCATTAATTGATACATTGTGTGCTACACCGATATTATATAGCATTAATTTTTAAAACAGAATGTCATGTCATGCAGTCAAACATCTGATAAATTTCTAATATTATTA
>JAOXJK010000001.1:175667165-175678273 GCA_025774025.1 Xenus cinereus | reverse complement strand
GATGCAGTCCTGAGTGATGTGCTCTAGGCAATCCTGCTTAGCAGGGGAGTTGGACTAGATGATCTCTAGAGTTCCCTTCCAACTCTGACAATTCCATGAATCCATGAAATTACTCCATCAAGACATGCAAGGGAATGAGAGTTAGAGAATAGACATTGTAGGAAAGAAGCTGTAAAAGAAACAGAGTTAGTATCATGGAATTCATCTTGGACATCAGACGTAATAGTAAAGTACGCAGATATTTTCTAGAAGCCAACTGGAAATATTTTTTAATTTGAAGCATCAATTGCTGAAGAAAACACTTGAAAAATTTAGTCCTCCAAAAAGCAGGAATTGTTCTTATAAAATTGATTTCAATTAGAATAATAAAATCAAAATTCCAGATAAAACAGTTTTAAAATTAAGTTAAATTAGGGTTTTTTTCTATCAAAATTTAGATACCAAGAGAAAAATGCTCATAAATTATTCATTAAGTAAATCAAATATATATATTTTAGATACAGATAATATTATTTATTTATCAAGTGGATATAATATATACACATATCTAAAAATTGTAAAGATAATTCTAAGAAGCATTGTAAACTTCCCATGAATACTCCCCAAACAATAATAATTTTATTCCACTGTAATTATAAAGAAACTCTGATGTCTTTTATGGCTCCCAGCTATCAAAACATATGAACACCTTACAGTGTTTAATGATTTTAATTTCAAAATACTGACACAGGAAGAAAATGCTATGCTTCCATTACAGAATGAGAAAAGAAAAACTAGGGCATGGCTTTGTCCCAGCCACACTGGAAATCTGTGAAGCAGCCCCCCATCCTTTAGAGTGACTAATCACCGGACCGCGCTTTGTCTCCATCTCTTTGCTTAATGACCACATCTCTCTTAGAGCTGGGCTCTCTTTGAGGTGAGGCTGGACCCCAGAATGTATTGTCATTGCCAGCCTGCTCAGGAGATAACCATGGCTGAGACAGCAGGCTGAGTGCCACTGAAGACCGATCTGCACGAGGAAACACTTCCGTCTAAATTACAGCAGGGTTTAGCCCACGGTACTAATTTCTCACTTCCAGGAGAATGAAGAGGCCAGTAAATCTTTCAGTGAAACTGGAAATAGCACGGCTCTGTTCTACATAAATGTGTGAAGTAGAAGTTCAAAGGTTACCCCCAAATCACGGCCTTATACAAAATCAGCCTGCTACCATGTCAGCGTCATACGGTAACACTTTAAACACTTTATTTAAGCATTTCATTTAGGAAACAATTACTGTATGTTTTTGTCTAATATAATTAATAGGTCAAGCAGCACTTATTAAGTCTTTAGGCATTAATTAACATTTAAAAATTATCACATATGACACATTAATTAGATATCAATCACTTATTAGAACTACTGACATTTAATAAGCATTTTAATTTATACCAAACTATCCTGCTGTACATATCTTTCCAAACTACAAGTAGCTGCAAATAGTTCTTAAGGAGTTCAATTTGTTAACTCCTATTTTGTCTTTGTAATTAGCATGTACATAAAAACCTGATTTATACCTTATATATTTTAGTCATAAAAATATACCTATATCTTTTCAGGTTATTAATAAATTACAAAATTTTGAATAAAATACATAGCATGCATATTAAAATAATTTTAAAAGCCATACAGAAATTAGTAGTATCTTTTTTCTCTTTCTGTGTCAGATTTGAACTCAAATCGTCCTCTGGTTCTACTGTCCTGTCCTGAGGGAAGAAATAAAAATGTCCAAGTGTTAATTGCTGAACTCTGTCACCCTTGACCATGTGTTCTGGTATCTTCTTTGATACTTCCCTTGCATAGCTATGTCCTGTTGTCAAGATCTTGCCATTAGACACTTCACAGGCATGATCTCTCTCTTGACCTAATTGCACTTATTATCAATTTTTATAATACTAACTAGGTACTTAGGATGACATATAAAAACCCTACAGGGTGCCCAAAATTTACAGGACTAATGTCCATGTTGGCAGCTTGACAAGAACCAGAGAGCTATGTTTTTTTTGCACATACTTTTGCATATTTTTTCCAACTAATATGTGCACTAACCCATAAGATTGTCATATATTTGCAACCTTGCTGAACAAATAGAAATCACCTGTTTATTCATTAGATGTTTCTTGTCTAATGTACACTTATGTGATAAATTAAGGTAGAATTTCAGAGTGCGGAGACCTCATGGAAACTTTTCCAGGTTTCTCTGTACATGTGCTTGATACCGTATCCGGCTGGGTCATCTGGAAGGGGAAGGCAACATGGCAGTAGCCTGCAGCAGGGGGACATGGGGTGCTTCAAACACACACTTCGGCGTGTTGACAACATCCCTGTTTATCTGGCTGCCTCTGTCCTGTTCACTGAACAGCAACATCTGGTAGTGGGACATACTCTATAATGCATTCCACGTCAAGCTACAGCCAGAGCCACAGAAGAATGTGGGAGTGTGAGTCAGCCAGATGCATTTCAGCTGCAGTGCATGAGACTTGACAGATCTGTAGCACACCCATGATGGCTTCATTGGGCTAGCACAGATAACAACAGGTAGTGAAAGCAAACTCTCCAGATGTTCTGGGAATATACATCCAAATACCCATACTGTCTTGTTTCATTACAGCTGTTAGCTGGATTAAGATACCAAAGGTAGGATAGCATGCTACATTTTTGCCTTTTCCTCGCAGTTTTGACCAAGCCTAAAGGTAATTACTAGCTTCATGTGAGTACTACACAGTTGCTTTGATGAGAGTAATACTCAGACCAATATGAATGAAAACACTATAATTCCTTTTCCTTTTGAAAAGGCAGTTGAGTTGAATGCTAGATCACAAGGAGACCTTGCAACTTGGAGTCTTACAGCGTGTACATTCTTTAGCCATGTAAGATGCGGGGATCTAAAGTAAACTAGTTTCCTAGGATCTCTCAGTAGTCCACAGAGAACGATGGGAATCACCAATGAAAAGTTCAGAGCAGAAACAAAACTTATTTCTCAAGTACAATCCATAGCCCTCAGTTAAATACCTTAGCTCTCTATACAATGCACGAGGAGGATTAAATGGGATTCACAACAGACAGCATGCTGTGCAAGGTTTATGTAATAGAGAAGGTCAAGACTTAAATCCTGCACTTATGTCAGACCAGGTTTACAACTCAGAAACCTCTGCTGCACTAATGCACTTGTGTCCCTCCTTTCAAAATAACAGGCACCTTTTTCTTGTAAAACACAGAGGTCAGGGGATGGTGTTCCTTCTATTGAAATGGGATTCACATTGAGGGATTCAAATCCACATAACTATATGTCTGTGAGATGCTAAGGAATCTTTTCATTTTAGCACTGTGCTACTTTGCAGAAACGAATGCAGAACTCATTGGGCTAGAGAGAAAAGTGGAATCCCTGTGACTGCAGTCATCTGCTGAAGGAGAGGACACCTACCTCTTGACCCCATCTCCAAGGACTGCTACACTGCTTTATAAATCAAAAAGTGAATGAAGCCATAAGCAGGCCTAGCAGCCAAGAACAATAACCATCTTAAATTTTAACCCCCACTGAAATGTCACTTAGGGTGCTTGGTCTTTTCATTGCCATGCATCTGCTTGGCAGAACTCGTTGCCTCTTGACATCAGGAAATCCCTATTTTTTTCTTTTTTAAGCCTACATTTAAGACTGTTCTGTTTTCATTGACTTTTAACTGACATTAGCTAATTATTAACTCTGCAGGATAGATTAAATTTTAATTTTAATGTCACTGTAAAACACCATGAGCTGCCTCAGCATGATAAGATGCTATAAAAGTTTAAACTGTTGTTATAAGTTAGCACCTGTTCAAAACGTTAAAAATCTACACATTTAAATCAATCACACTGCACTGGATGCCCCATCAAGGCTAATGCTGATAAATTATACTCTTAGCTCTAGTTGATACAGAGTCATTATTCTCCAGAATGGTAGTATATTGGACTTTATTTTGTAGAGTTTTAGTTGGGATTGCAATGTCATTTTTCAAAATCCTAAATACACTCCAATGCATATTTTCCAACCTGCTAAATTGTTCAGCGATTACCCTGGCTAAACAGTACCTTTGAGGTTTTGTCTGGTGTATGAGACATATGCTGGAGATGTACTGTTCCAGAAGAAGTTCCTGGAAGTACTGTGGAATGGTAGAAAGGCCTATGTTCTTACATTTCGTGCCACCTGTGTGCCAAATCAGGAGTGGATAAAAAGACATATAGAAAAAACCCTAAACCTATACCTCTGTTTCAGGAGACAACGAATGAATCTGCAGGCTGGAGAAAATGAGATTTCTGTCTTAGGCATGGTATATAGATAGGGAAAAATCTCTTATTCTGGATTGTCTACCTATAGAATGTGGCTAATGTTTTTCCCATGCCTCTCTTTTCTCTTCATATGGTAATTTCACTTGGACAATTACTATTTCTTACTGAAAGCAAGACGGTTATTTCTATACCTCCAATAAAAAAAGCAGCACAATGAGGTTGCATCTTTCAGTAGACTTAGTTCTGCAGTCAGGGAACTGACTTTACTATCTCCTGTTCTTGTGCTCAGAAAAAGTTTGTAAATAAACCAAAAGTCATGGACTTCAGCATTTTATTGTAACTGAAACAATCTTCAGCAACCCTGAAGCTGAGTGACCTGTTCAACTTATTCATTATTTTCATTTGGATGAATATAAATTCTTTCTAACACTGCACAAAAAAGCTACATTGTCTGAGACAGGGACAGCAGACCCTTCAGTTTCCCTTTGTAATATGTTCCTGCCGATTCCTATAGTAGGAATTCAGTGAAAGACTCCCCAGAGAGATAAATTTTTAACTTTGTTATTGATGGAGGAAAAAAGTAAAAGAGGATTTAGCTGTCTGCACGAGGCATAGCATGGGCTTACCATGCGTACCCATCTAGAACTGTGCTTCCTGGGTGCAATGTCTATGCACAGGATACTAAGAATCTGTACCCTGACAGTGATTACTGGTATCAGTGTAGCTGCTAGATGACAGAGGGACAGGGGACCATCCATAGGGGTCCTGAGGTTAAGAGACATGACCTGGCTGGCATCTGTGCTGCTGAAAGCAAGCTTACTCCAGAGCACGCTCCCTGTGCCCACATGCCACAGCTCTTCAACCTGCATCTCTCAAGGATCTGTGTGTTGCTCCTATGAACACAACGTGTAATTACTATTTTTGTGCATTTTCAGTTCAAAATATCTGGGGAAAAAAAAAAAAGCAAAGGCCATGATGCATCTTTCTGAGTCTGAATGCTTTTAAAACATTTTAACATATGTGAATCATGAGGCGTCTTATGAGTTGTTCAAGTGTTATTTTGGAGAGAGTGAGTTGCAATGACCCAGAAGATGACCAAGAGAATAAACAAGGAGAAAGGAAAATTAAATTCTAGTGTCCAGGCTTTGTTTCTGGGACTTTTATTCATTGAAATAAGACTTTCCTGATCCCTAACAAAAATCTGGGAAGTTAAGCTTATAGATGATTTAGACAATGTCTAAGTTGGGGTGTGTGTGTATGTATGCGTGTGATAGAAATTCCTTAATTTTGAAACACACTTTTTTCCTAATACGGACAAGTTCTTTGGAGCTTTGAAAAATTTCAATGTGTCTTTCTTTAGAACTGTAATTGTTTGTCTCTCTCTGTTTGGAATTTCTTTAGTAACTTAGTAATGGAAAGCTGAAATGCTGTTTGGCAGGTTTTTCCACAGATGTGTGTGGAGCATTTCTGTCCTAGCATTTCTCCACAAAACAATTTTGTGTAAGTTGCAAGAGATATCACAACAAAGGGAATTACGGAGACCTGACACACTGTGTCACCTGTCATTTCTGACAAATGTAAATGCGAGAATAAAATCTTAGGTAGAAGATAAGAACATATGAGTCAGGGTTGAGTGAAAGGGCATCAAAGACTCTGGTTCCAGATTATTTTTCTTTACCCCTGTTGTTTTTCTCCGATTTATCTGCATAGTCTATTTCTTATTCTGAGTCTATTTATTTCTTATTCTGAGAAACTTATTCTGAGTTTTCATTGGGTGTAAATTTACCTTCTCTTTTAACGAAACAATACAGACCAGTAGTGCTTGTGAAATGTCTGCTAGTATAGAAAATACATATTAAGTTGGGGAGAGCAGTTTCTGTTAGAGGAAAATGTATCCAAAAGCCCAAGACAGGCAAGGTGGATGCTGCTCCATATCCCCAGGACTGACTGGTAGTGAGGCTGCAGATGTGTTCTGAGCAGGCACACACATCAGGTACACATAATACACCACGTATATCCATATCCACGTGGCCAGCCACGCAGATCACAGACAGATACACGCACTCAACACCCACACAGACACGGACAGCACCACTGGCCTCATCCTGCTCCCCTCTCTGGCTGAGCACGATGGAGATCCACCAGTGAGAATGTATATATATACACACATACAGTGTGGATCTCTCCAGCAGCTGGGCTCAGACACTCATTCTGTCCAGTAGCTGCCCCTGGATCCCAGTCTCACCAGTTGCTGGCATCTGGACATTTCAGCCCCTGAGACCACTGTCCCACTGCTGTTGCTCACAGTTGGCAAGGACTTTCCTGGTCTCAACAGCTGATAACCTGTGCTCTTGCCCCTAGACATATAGGGTGGCCCATCCTCAGAGACCCATCCACCCCATTGCTCCTGTCATTTCACCTACTCACCAGCCAGCTCAGCTTGATCCTCGCTAAAGGTCACACACTTTAGGTCCACTCTAAAGGTCACATCACAGATGTATGGGCCTCTGTGACCCCTAGTTTGACTCCAGTTGCTGCACTCACATCCCCTTATACACTTACCTCTCCCCGCACCATCCCCCATCCAGTAGAGAGGCATCACCCAGGAAAGATTTAGAAAGGAACCTAGTAAGAAGATAGGACAAACTGTGCTGGTCAGGCTCAGGATATACCCAGACAAATGTACTGACTAGACAGCTATTTACATGTGATCAGCTCTTTTTGTCCCCTTAACCTTCTATTGTTCCTCCCAAAACTTTCTCCCTTTTGCCCTCTCCCCTGCCCTTTCCTCCTCTAAACATGCTATAGTAAGTGCTGTGCCATGGTAAATTGCTCTTCTGCATCCCATAAAGTGTTCCACAGCCATTATGCTGAATGGTTTTCCGGAGAGCTGTTCCTGATGGCTCTTCTGATTCGGAGAATGAATGGTTAAATGTCTTTAGTGTAGATTTAGTGCAGCTTGACAAAGAACAGAGCTCAGAGCCCACCATTCCAAGATAAGGTGCTGGCCTTGTAAGCACAATGTATAAGATAGTACAAACAGCCTGCACACTAAGGAGGATCCTGATTGTCTGGGTGAAATGTCCATCTGGTCGGGACCAGATCTGCAGTTTGAGGTCCAGCCAGCTCAGCATTCTAAGCCAAAGATAAAAGTACACAATGAAGAAGACTATGAGCCTTCCTCCACAAGACCCTGGCCCATGACCACCGGACAACAGTATGCATGCGGCAAGGGGAGGAGACTTATGATAATGAGTTCTTAGAAATAATTAGAATAGTAATGCCTTTTCTTAGAATTAATTCTAATAACCCAGCCCATATTAATGAATATGTATGCTTTTTATCATAAATAGATGCTTGTTTTACGACCCGGTGTGCAAGTTAGGAGGAGCAATCCCCCTTGCACCCGGCGCTGTAACAAACATACCTGCTTTATAACTCTCCACGAGTTGTAGAGTCTGTTTCCGTGCCTCACCTCAGGAGTCCTTAGCTTGGATTCCTACTTGCCATTTTGCATCCTAGTGCTCCTCTGATTTCCACAGATGGGCCTCTGATGAGCTGATGGTACCTTGTGAGGCTTGAAGTAGTCCAGCAGGGTATTATTTAGGCTTCCCTTCCTGCTGGTGTCTTTCTGAGCTCCTTTGCGGGTGGGCAGATGAGTTTTATCACACAACCTAACTGTTTCAGCCCCCTTCATTAATGTAGTGCTTGCTGGAGACCTTGCACCCCCAGCTTTCAAAGTTTCATTTGATTTAATCGAGTAGTTTCAGTCTCAGTATTTAATTGGGAATAACTGGTTTACTCTCATTCTCTGAAAAAGAGGTATAAGTGTCTTCTCTAGCTATGAAGAAACCTTTAAAGTGGTGACCAGAATTAAATTAATTTTTATAACTATGCACTCAGAATCCATATAGTTCTTATCTCTTCAGTATCCAAGGATCATGCTGTCTGAGTACTCTTTAATATAATTTTCTTGTCTGAGGTAGAATAATTTATGCCCAAGAACTTCTGCAGAGGTGATAAGAAATGGCTACTCTCATCCTCCAGGAGAGATTCAAATGCAGCAGCTTGCCCTGCGCTTGGCAAATATATTCCTTGAGCTCAGGCGGGCGCTGGATGCATCTCTCATATCTGAGTGGAGTGAATATTCTCCCTTTGAATCTGTAGTACCCAGCAGAAATATTTATCTCCATTCAGACCAAGGAAACATCAGCATCTGTAAAACAATTGACTCTATATTTTCCAAACCTTTGGGCAATAAGTAACTCTCTATGTCTGCGCATACCTCTCATCTATCTTTCAGAAAATGTTTCACCTAGTCTACAAGCAGCAGAATTCCACACTCTCATTGGCATCTAGGCTTTTTTGTTAGATATGTTCGTACTATTCCTTAATGATTACATTTTATGGTAATTGTTTTTTGCTTTGACAGACACAGCCTTGGTCCTCTGTGTAGTGTACCCATTATCTTTAGAAAAGCACTCAGACTTTCAGAAGGCAAAAAGCAGACAAGAAATACACTGAGAAATCGATAAAAAAAATAATTTGACAATATCCATCTAAACAAGACTTTGGGATGAGTAAATCTTATATGTTTTCTATTGACATTTGCAGAACAAGCAGTGTAGAAATAAAAAACCTGAAAATAATTATTTGCTATGCAGTAAACTTTGGAAGAACTTTTAGAAAATTATCCATTGAGAATGTAAAAAATTTCTAATGTGCCTTTGTTGCTAGATGAAATCCCTCTCTTATCTAGGTGGTTTGCTGTCTGCTGCTTCTGCAGCAGCACAGAACTAAATACAAATGAACCTACATTATCAAAGGGCACTAGAAAGTTTAAAATTTATATTTAATGTATAGAGAATGAAAAACAGTTCTTTAGTAAATTTTGTGTCTTATCAGGGATAATGTTTTCTTTTTATTTTTGATAGACCAAAAATCTTCTGAATAACATTTTATGACTGTATAAAATTAAATTGGATAAAAAAAATTGTTTCAAGGGTTGTCTATTCTGGAGTTTATTTAACCTGTTCTTAAAGAAAAAAAAATTTACTAATACAAATAAACAGATCCTCTAATCAGTAGCTGTCTGCTTAATTAGTAAGAAAGAATTTTCCTAACAGGAATGGCTTCTTACCTTATTTGTTAGGTTCTACAGTGTAGGAGTCTGCATCTGATTTAAGTGATTATGCTCTTACTAAGCCCCAAGTGAGCGAAGTGATAAAACCTAGAGTGAACCATCTCACCCTACATTTTAATTCTGCATATGGTCAATATAAACGCAGCCTATGCTTGGTTCAAATGCCACGTGCAGGTATTCAAGATACTATGAGCTATATTCCTGTGGGGCTGGCAAATATGACATACATACATGTATGTCATACATGACATACAGAGAAGGTGTGACTGTAGACAAAGCACCAAAGGTCTTGTGAAGGTATCCAAAGGTACCCTTGCAAATCCAAGAGGGCACTAGCAGAGGGGTCTATGCTTAGGCAACTTTAAAAAATTCTCTTGTTTAAGCCTTGGATGAAACCCATCTGAGTTGACCTAGTACATAGGCTATTACCATGCTGTATGCTCTGTCCTGATATGTATTACATCCTTTTTTCCTCTACACTTAAATAAAATTGTAAATGAGATGTATGAAGTAAACTTTTTCTCTCTATTCAGCACTGATAAGAGCCTAAGCCAGAGTACTCCTTCCAGTTTCAGGCAAGATACTAAGGATAAAGGAAAACTCAACAGAGCCCAGTGGACAGCCATAAGAACGTTGTGGTCCATGTGAAATTTATATAAAAGGAAAGTGTTGTAAAGAAAAAAATAAAATTAATAGAAATACATAAAAACACCTTCTCACTAAAACATTTTTTCCCATAGATTCCATTGTGCTTCATGGTCACCGGAACAAAGATAAATTGGCTTCATTTTTAGTGAAGAACTTTTAAATTAGAATTTAGGACTTTTGAAAAGGTGAGACTTTTTGCGTAAAAATGGCCTCCCAAGGAAGACAATGGGATCTCTTTCTCTATACATCTTAAAGTATAGTTACTGAAAAAAAAACAAATATCAGATATCTGAGGTGTTTTTGATTGTAGCCAAATACTTCTTATTCAGTTTTTAAAGAGATGATCGTATGGATGTTTAAGGTCCTTACAAGCCATATTTCTGTAGTTTTTTAAGTGATTACCTAGCTTTAGCCAACTTGAAACAAGGCTTCGAGTTCAAGATAATCCTCTAAACTCCCCTGACAGTGAATGGAGAGAGAAAGGCAAATTCTGTGAGTGATTCAATCCACCCAACCACAGGTTTGGTGATTCAGTTGCTGTCTGGAAGTAGCTGTAGCTATAACTAGATTCACCTGCTGGGGTGTCAGGGTATTAAAGAGATGAAGGGTGAGATCCTTAAATGACAGGGCAGAACTGTCTCAGGGGTGTATCTAGTCCCAGAAAATGGGAGTACTGTACAAGCAGATGATAAAGGTATAGCCTATATCTGTCTGTTTATTTTAAGGGAGACCAGACAATTAGCTTAGCCTAATTTTTGAAGATGAGATGAATCTTACACTTTCTGACTATCAGGACATTGCCAGGTAATATCTGATAAATCCAGCATTGTGAAACTGAATAAATAAAGGATTTCCCAAAAGACCTGAGGACATACTTTATGGCCTCAGGTCACTCTTGTAGGACACCGTGGGGAGTGAGGAATTGTGTAGACATGCGGCCGAGCGAGAGCTCGGCAGGTGTTCTTGCAGTGATGGGAAGGAAGCCTTGAGAACAGTAAACTATGTCCTTGTATG
>JAOXJK010000001.1:175647039-175667065 GCA_025774025.1 Xenus cinereus | reverse complement strand
GCAAGCTAACAAATAGATAACAATATACCAAAACAAATAACAATGACTAATTAGCCTAGGCGGGATAAACATTTAAACGTAGCCAATTGTATTGCTCCAATGGTGTATGGACAGTCACTCAACCTATCTGTGTAGAGAGCACGGCGTGTGATCAAAGAACAGAAACTATATATGCTGTAAAAGAAAAACAATAAACGTCTCTGTCCTCGTCTCACAACTTGGCGGAGTCCGTGCCTTTGTTGCCGCAGGACACTGACAGGCAGACTTAGAGAAATTATTTTCAGAAAAAAACCAGGGATGTGCGAATTCTTAATTTGTGAATAAATTTTTAAAAGTGAGAATGTATGAATTCAGGATAGAAAATTATTTACATCATTTTTTCATAATGCACACAGATGTTCTTATCATGATAAGGTCTTGACCTTAGATGTTAGACAGTTTCATGAATGGTCATAGGATATTGTATCTTATGTTTCGACATTAGAAAATGCTATTTTTGGAGCTATCTTAATTTAGCTTTCTGGAACTTTTAGCTTTAAATTTAGTTTTTATTAATGAAATATAATAAGGTATAGATTTTTAGTATTTACTATAGCCTAAATTATCTGAAACTCAATAAAAATCCTCACAGGGTTAATTGAACAATTAGAATTATTTGGCTATTACGTGTCTGGTAATATGTACATCTCACATAGACATAGTCAGCATGAATTTTAGTTTGCACTACACCCCTTCTTTTTCAAAAGCAACTTTCTCTTTGTAATCATAGGCAACATTTTGAATGTACAGATTACATTATTTGAGAATCATTTATCGTGCCTACAGTTATCTAGATATCTCATGAACTGAGACAAAGCTTTAAAAAGCCAGGTATCCATAGCTTGCAGGAATTCCTGTCAAAGAGACAAAGAGAAAACTATTTCTTCTTCTGAATAATAGAGGTAATTCTCAACTCAGTTTTTCTAATGCCTTGGCGCAGTGTCTCAGACGATAATGTCTTGAAACCACATAGTAACTCTCTGAAACATGAAGACATTTCAGACCCAGAAGAAAATTATGAAAATAAAACCATAATTTTCTATTACTTCGTAGTGTAGATGATGGAAAAAATAACAAATGAATGTTCAGTGTGTCTGAGATACATGCCAGTTGGCTTTATGACAATAATTGCTGCTTTTACAAACAAACAAAAAGCAGACTATAAGGGTGACTGTCCAGTTCCCTTGATTGCACACATAAGACTAAGATTAAATATTAATTTACTGGTACCATGAATTCAGTCATGTAATTTAATAGATTCTCAACTATTGCTACCATTAGGTATATTCATACACACAGTGGCCATCCCAGAGAAGTATTGTACATTGCTCTAAGTAAAATCTACCCTAGACATCTATTGCACTTGCTGAAGTCTTAGCAGTCCAGTAATAGGCCTAAAATGGTAGCTAATTTTATATTTATATGCTTTTCCACACAAAATTTCATGAACAGCTGCACTTCTGATAAAGAAATTTTGTCAATAGGTGATATTCTAGATATTCAACTCCAGGAGGAGAACACCAAAGGAAAGTTTATGACAGGTGAGACATATCTTTGATTAGCTTAGTATTAAACATATGGAACATAAATGAAATTCTGCAGCCTCAGGATTAAAGGAATGTATAACTAAGAGGGTTCTTTACTGAATATTTCATCCTTTGGTGTACATAACTACCTCTGATATTACTTCAGAGAAAGACCCCCACACGTTGCAAGGAAGAAATGTGAAGCAAAGGAAAGATGAAGGTATTCCAGACTATTTTGGTGTTCTGAAACCTTTTGGTTGCTTTTTTTTTTTTAAAGTTCAGACAGGTCAGTTACAGCTTTACATTTGTTGCTTTAGAGCAACCAGGAATAAAAGCTATCAGCATGTTCCAGCTGTGTTTTTTCTTAAGCTGACCGTAGATTCATGGCATTCCAATTAGATTTGGTGGTTTGAATAGCATAAATCTATCTTAGAATACTGCACATATAGGAAGAATGAACAGGAGGATGAGTATATCATCTGAGATCTGTGATTCTCTAGTGTTCTGGCCCATATAGCAGTGGGGATCCTTCAGAATGTGCAGGTCAAGAGAGGATGAATAAATACATTTGGATGACTCTTTGCTTCATGACCAGTTGGTGTAAAATTATGGAAAGTATCAAACTGACATCAGCAGAGATGGTTTAGCTCTAAACACACAGACGTAAGTGAAAAGGTGATGCCAGTAAAGGTTTTACAGTCTGACAGCATGTTTCCACCAGGAATTATTATTTAATAAGAGGCAAACATAAATCCTGAGTCTTTCAGATATTTAGTAGGGTTTGGTTCTCCTAAATTTACTGTGTGAGCTTGTCCCCAGACATCTATTTCCAAAATAGAAGTATACAGATGAAAATGTACTATGCAAATGCAAATAACTAGTTAATAGGATTCTTGGTGTCCAAGAGCATTCACAAGTAAAAAGAATTTTTTCTTAGCATTTAACATTTTTTTTAGTTGTTTTTTACTTCCTTTCTCTTCTAACCACCAACATATTGTACCAATTATTTTAAAAGCTGTTTCCCAGTATTTTTATTGCTATTCAGTAACAAAGGTTACAATTTTTTTCTTGCCCCCTCCTTATTTTCTTCAGAGGAAGCAATGTCAAATAACAGTTTAATGAGTATCCTACTATCTGAGACCTTTGCCTAACCCAGGAGCTGTGTAAAACCAATTAGAAGTGTATATTTGCAAATTTGATGCATACAGGCATGACCAGTCCCCCTCCCCATTCACCCCAAAAAACAGGACTTGATTGCAGCTAAACTCATTTTGTAAACAAGGTTTGAAGAGTCTTTTGATTATATACATGTTGCTAAAGTCTTCATATTTAAAATATCTTTTTCTTTGACAAGCCATCTCCTGACCCAAATGTATACAGTGACATATTCATTCCTTAAAGCATATACACTTCAAATGTCCAGGCAGATGATCTTACGGAATGACTTTTTTTTTTTTTTTTAATTTGCAACAGGTTTTTATGTTTAGTTGTTTGTTTGTTTTTTTTCACATGAAGCCTTCTATGAAGCATCTGAAAAAACAGAATGGTCAGAATACGTGTTTTAAGGAAGCCAGAAATTTTTCTTTCACTAAACACTGGACAGACACACAGGGTGTTCAGTTTCCCCCATGTGGGAGTTCCACTTGAGACGACCAAATCTGTTGTGCTCAGCATCCAGGTGCCACTACAAAAGAGCATGTATCCTCAGTCATATCAGTAAACCATATGCAGATGTGCTGTGGTCTAACTCTGGACTGACAGCTCACCCACAGCTGCTCACTCACCTCCCCCAGTGGGTGAAAGTGAGAACACTCATGGGTTGACATTAAGACATTTTAATAGGTAGAGGAAAAGCTTTGCACACAAGGAAAGAAAAACAAGGAATTAATTCACTAATTGTCATCAGCAGGCAGGTGTTCAGCCATCTCCAGGAAAGCAGGGCTTGGTTACTTGGGAAGACAAACACCATAATTATGAATGTCCTCTCTTCCTTCCTCTGTCCCCAGCTTTATTGCCGAGCATGACATCATATGGTCTGCGACATTCCTTTGGTCAGCTGGGGTCAGCTGTCCCAGCTGTGTCCACTCCCATCTTCTTGTGCACCCCCAGCCTACTCGCTGGTGGTGCAGTGTGAGAAACAAGACCTTGACATCATAGTGTAAGCACTGTTCAGCAATACCTAAAACATCCCTGTGTTACCAAGACTGTTCACTGCAAACCCAGAGCATAGCACCATAGAAAATACTATGAAGAAAATTAACTCTATCCCACCTAAAATCACTACAAGATGTCAAGTCTAAGTATCTCAAATGGCAGTAGATGACTATAGGGAGTCAACTGAATGAAATCCATACCCATCTAAAAAGATAGACTGTAATAAAAGAAGATACTGTAGGGTGAGCAAAAAAAATTGAAATTTCAACAAGCTTTTACAATAAAAATATACTTTATGAGAGGTGTGTCAAGCAGAAGGACAGGCTTTTCCTCCCCTCAGTATCCTTTCATTGGTGCAATATACTATATAATCTTTTATGCTATCATATCTCAGTTCTCTTAGAACATATAACCTGTAGCTATTTGTAACACTGATATTTGAAACTGCTTCTTAAAGAGAGAGAGACAAAATTAAGCCAGGGTAAAGTATTTGGTAAAATCCAAATGCTGCCACTGCTTTGCAAAGACATTCCACCAGTATAAATTTAGGGATTTGCATCTGGATTGTCCAACTCTAAATGTTTCAGATTCTGATCTGAGTCAAAAAAAACATCACCAGGCTGGCCTTGAAGACTCAGAAGGCACAGATAAGAGCTATTTAATAAAATAATAAAAATAGTAAGCTCTTTCTTTCCATGGTGGGATGGGGAATTTAAAAAACAACCAAACACACCTCAGGAGAGTTAGTTATGAAACTCCTGTTGGACTGTATCTAGAGAAGACACTGTTTACAGTCCTGAACCTCAGCAATGGGGGTAACAGAGGATACTCAAGCTAAATTTGCACTTCAAAGTACAACTGTTAATACAGATAGTTCCCATTTTGTGGGAGGGGGGGAAAAAGTCTTGGCATTTGCTCAGTTCTTCACAACATGAAGTTAAAGGTCACTATTAGTAATGTTGATGCAGCTAATACTGCTAAGTGCTAGTAAGTGGCCATAATGCACTTCAGTACACATAAAATAACCTCATGCATTCCATACAGGTATAATCAGCAGGTCCATTAAGTGGCATATTAAATCTAAAGCATAAAACAGAAGAACATCAACTCTTTAATGATATCAAACAACAATCAAATCTTTAGGTCAAAATCATTGTCCATGTAATAAGACAGTGTCCTTTTTAATCAAAGTCCTTTTCTATGTCATCCATGCTCCAGGGCAGAATCCTTCACTCACACAGGCTTCTTCTCCTGTGAGAGATGGGATTTTTTTCCCCAATCTTACCTTCTTTTTCAGAATTATTTCCAGGAATGTCTCCCAAAATGAGAATATTTCCTTTCAAAGAAGTAGTAAGAGTTTGGCTGACCTGAACACTTCCACTAGCTTTGAGAATCCAGGTTCAACATCAAGAAAATGTCCAAACTTAGATCTGATAATGGGGTGGGATTCTTTTATTTTTATTTTTTTTTAATTAACAATAATCTTTTTTTTTTTGAGCAGTAAGTAAGTTCCAGACTAGCCTCAGGACAGGTAAGTGTAGGCTGTTACGCTCTCCTGCTTTTATAATGAGAGATCATTTGTCCACACTTCCGCTTAACTAAGAACATGGTCTGCATCAATAGTTTTTCCTTACTCTTTATAATTATTGCTATTTGCAAGTTACCTCGCATCTGTCATTATGTTACAATGTAAGTTTTAAAAAAATAAACTCAAAAATACTCATGCACTTAAAGGAATATGCCTTTTTTTTTCTTTTTTTTTCCTCAAGTTCACTACATTAGCACAGTGTCAGCTCTATCCCTCCTCCATATTGCAGGTTTCATTATTTAATGTCATGTTCAAGGCAGAGAACGAATGCTGTTTTCTAAGCTGCCCACCTGCCCCACTGCAGGTGTCTGGGATCAGATCCGGTCAGATGTGTAACTTACATCTACATGATAGCTATTCATTCAGACAGTCCTAGAATAGTAAATATTTAATACTTAATACTGCATTCAATAAAAAGTATTAAGTGCTTTTAATAATTTGAGGGGGGATGTCTGGGTTGCCAACTATATAGGCAAGGTGAGAAGGACTGAGTAGCATCTCTGGTCATCTATTACAGAAGTTAATCTATCTGGTCTTTTCCTTCTGGTTACCAGCTGCAAAAATCACTTAAAATTGTAAGAACAGCTGCATCAAGTCATGCATCCCATTTTCAGCCATGGTCATAAGCAGATAAGGAAGAGTAAGATCAATACAAACAAGCATAATACTTCCTCCTAATGCTCTCACAACTTCACATTCCCTTTTAACAGTTAAGGGGCTTCAGAAGTTGGACATTATTTCTGTGGATGCATGTATATTACAGCTTTATTTCATATATTTTTTCAGTGAATATTTTTATTACCTTCATTTACTGCACTTTTTGATTTTTTTTACAGGAGCTTGTAGCTTTTAAATTGGGTATCTTTCAGGTGACATCCAGCTAAAGCCACTCCAGGACTGCAACCAATGCACTTGGGTTGCTAACTGTTACTGACCAACAAACCCCAACACTGGAAGAAGGCTCAGAAGGAATGGGCCTGTGATGTGTCCATGAAGCTCAGTGTGGAACTGACCACAGCTGTTGCAAAGAAGTTGACTTTATTTCAGTATGAAAGAAAGAGTGGGGCAGCCTTTCTTTTAAATAAACAGCTATCAATAGTTGAGTGTAGATTTGGATACTCAGGGAGCTGTTTGTACTCTAAGTATCCAAATGAGCACTGCACTTTCTCTGGCAAAAGAAATTACTTCACATCTTAATATAAATACAGTGGCATGTTTCAGTCAACAGCTATGGCTATAAAGCAGAGAACATATGCTTTCTCTTAAAGCTGTCATTATGGGATTGCCTGTGTCCTAAGTACCTTCAGTCTACACAGGATTCTCACAGAAAGCCTGCTGAGATTCTGTAGTGCAACTTGGAAAGCAAGTCAATCTGATCATGAGGTCAGCCACGGTGCGTACCGAAACTTGTGCAAATATCTTTAATCAATGAGGTATGTACTAGTGCGAACTTCTGCTTCTCCAAATTCCCTTGATGTATCTAGGGCTTACTGTATATTGTAATCTCATCATAAGAGTGAATATATACATTTCTTTGACCTACAGTGCTCCTAGCACACACATCAGGGAGCCACAGACATGTTTCAATGCAATTACAGAGTCTTTTGTATCTGCATGCACAAACAAGATCAGAAGGAAACCTTGTTTTGGTGTTTCCTGACAACTCTAAGGTCACAGTAAGTATGGTCATCTAAGTCCTGTAATATGAAGCCTAAAAAGTGCTCTTTATATTAATGGTAAATACAAATTAATTGTATATGTGAATGGTTTCTGAAAATTCAGAGTAAATACTGCAAACCTCAAATGGTGACTTCATCCAAAAGGTGGAATCCACATCTTTCTGAGAGCAGAACTTTTAGTTACATATGATGTGTTTTTAAGAAATTATTTAGCACTAATTATAAATATGTAAGGCCAGAATATTCAAATCTAATGGCCTACAGCTCGTAACCCATAGCTTCACTTAGGCACTTAAACAATTGTAATTCACAGGCATAAAAGAGTTGACTGAAGTTCTTACTATTTGATTCAATGCTTTCAATTAACTACAAGTGATTCTTACTAAAACAGAAAATACAAAGTTTTTTAATGGCTAATATATCTTCAGAGGATAAAAAAATCCTGTCTTGCACTTATGCAGAAAGTAAGGTCACAAAGCCTACATCACAGATTTTATTTTTGTCTACAAAGATAAAATAATATTTCTAGTCCATTCAGTTGTTCAGAACATAAGCAGAAAAATACTGTTTTCCTGATTATTTAAACAGATACCTTTGATGTCTTTGACTCTTATGCAAAACCAGTTGAAACATTATTTACAAATTAATTTTCTGAGCATAGGAAACTTTATCCATAAATGGATTTGTTACAAACAAACTTTGAAAAATATATCAGAACTTGTTTAGCATGAAGCATTTTGTCAATTCTACTAAAGGAATCAGTAAAATTGATGACTCAGATCCTTTTGTTTGCTTGTTTCATCCATAAAAAAATTAAGGACAGCGGCAGGATGAATAGGTGCTGCAACTGGAGGTGGAAGCAGATTGGATCGCATCCCAGATTCCCACATTAGGAGCTGGGAAGTTCAATGGACACCATAAGAATGAATTTATGTCTTGTATCACAGAGAATGAAGGCTCAAACCCAGAAGCCCAGCTCAAAGTAAAAGGAAGAAGAATGACATACCAAAACCAATACAGCAATCTGGAAATTCTTAGGGTTATCTGGAAAATTTACATTATTTTTAGCTGAAATTGGAGCTTCTTTGAATTTCATGGGATTTTTTCAGTTTCTGATCTCACTGGGGTAACAATATCACATTTTTTATTCTGCATAAATATACAGTAGGTGTCCCTTTTTCTAGTTGAGCTGAAACAAATTTTATGTGTGGGAAGACTCTTTTAGTTTTATTTGTATTCCTTCCAAACTGAATGACAGGTTCCAAATTTGAAGGCGTTCCCAAGTTTTAAAGTTCTATTCAAGAAGAAATCCAACTCACTAATATTCCAACTAAGTTCAGTTTTTTTCAGTCTCTCTGGATAATATTGCTGTGAGAAAGAGAAACAGAATTCTGAGAGTCATTTAACACTTATGACTGATGTCCCAGAACCAGAATATTTCTATCAGAAAGATCATCATGGCCTTGATTTATGATTTTAATTTAGATGATCTCAATGAGAGTAATGAATTAAACTGCAGTTCGAAATTCATTAACATTGAATGCTTTCAGAAGAGTTGCTAAGAACAGAAATATTTCTCTGTTAAAGGCCAAACATCTTAGCCCTTCCCTTCCCTTCTCTTTTCCTGTCCAACTCAAGGCAGTTAGAAATTGGAAGATAACTGGGAAAAACACTGAGGAAATACTCTTCATAATTACAGGCAGTGGAATCAACAGCCTAACTGTTGTGTAGATTTATTTTTTTTTACAAATTTAATGACAGATATATCTAAGAAGAGATTTGAAGCATGTTCCAAAAAACTTAGATTTTAAATTTCATGTCTCTGATGATGTCATCAGTATCATTTCATACTTCATCCATCACTTTATTGAAAAGTGTTTTGATATTTAGACTAAGTATAGCCAATTATTTCCTCACTACCTGGGTCATTATACTGATACATAGTATTTTGTATTGTCTTTTTATATATCTCATATTAAAGGATCTTTAATAGTCATTGAAATCACTATTTGATCTCATAGACTACCTTTATTTTGTAAAGTAAAATAAAATGAATTTAAGTGTACAGAATTCAAATGGTAAAATATGTCCACTTATAGAGTAGAACACAGACATTTTTTGTGGATTATAATCTTGCAGAAAAGTTTAGTAGAGAAAATAAGGAATGGAAGCACTGTGAAATGTCAAAAAATTTTGGATATAAGTCACTGTGACTGGCTGTCCCAGACAGCATGGGTTTATGAAAGGGAGGTCCTGCTTAACCAACTTGATCTCTTTCTATGACCATGTGACCTGCCTTCTCGATGTGAGGAAGGCTGTGGACGTTGTCTACCTGGACTTTGGTAAGGCCTTTGACACCATACCCCACAGCGTTCTCCTGGAGAACCTGGTGAATCATGGCATGGACAAGTGTACTCTTCACTGGGTAAAAAACTGGCTGGATGGCCATGCTGAGAGAGTTGTTATTAATGGGGTGAAATCTTGTTGGTGGCCGGTCACCAGTGGTGTCCCTCAGGGCTCAGTTCTGGGGCCAGTCTTGTTTAATATCTTTATTGATGACCTGGATAAGGGGATTGAGTGCACTAAGTTTGTAGATGACACCAAACTAGGTGTGAGTGTTGATCTGCTTGAGGGTCGGAAGGCTCTACAGAGGGATCTGGACAGATTGGATCAATGGGCCAAGGCCAATGGGATGAGGTTTAATAGGGCCAAGTGCTGGGTCCTGCATTTCGGTCGCAACAACCCCAGGTAATGCTACAGGCTCAGGGAAGAGCGGCCAGAAAACTGCCCAGCAGAAAAGGACCGGAGAGTGTTGGTGGACAGCCGGCTTAACATGACCTAGCAGTGTGCCCAGGTGGCCAAGAAGGCCAACAGCATCCTGGCTTGTACATGAACAGCCTAGCCAGCAGGAGATTGTGCCTCTGTACTCAGCACTGGTGATGCCTCACCTTGAGTACTGTGTTCAGTTCTGGGCACCTCACTACAAGAAGGACATTGAAGTACTGGAGTGTGCTGGAGAAGGACTGGAGGGTGCTGGCTCTCCAGAGGAGAGCCACCAAGCTGGTGAGGGGTCTAGAGAACAAGTTGTATGAGGAGAGGCTGAGGGAACTGGGCATGTTTAGTTTGGAGAAGAGGAGGCTGAGGGGGGACCTCATTGCCCTCTACAACTACCTGAAAGGAGGTTGGTGAGAGGTGGGGGTTGGCCTTTTCTCCCAAGGGAATAATGACAGGACCAGAGGAAATGTGATGAGGTTGTGACAGGGAGGTTTAGATTAAATATCAGGAAGAATTACTTTACTGAGAGAGTGGTCAGGCACTGGAACAGCCTGCCCGGGGAGGTGGTGGATCACCATCCCTGGAGGTATTTAAGAAACATGTAGACATGGCTCTTCAGGGCATGCTCTAGTGCCCGAGATTGTTGGGTTGGTTTTTTTGTGTGTGTGTATAGTTGGACTTGATGTTCTCAAAGGTCCCTTCCACTCATGAAGATTCTGTGATTCTGTGACAATTTGACTGCAGTTTTTGTCTAAAATAAAAACCTGTTTTTCAAATGAGCTCATAGACTCTTAAGGCCGTAAGTAACTATTCAAATATTGTCATCAGACATCCTGTATAAAATAGGGGATTTTTGTTTGAATATGTCCAGCTTCAGTTTCCAGCCACCTGACCTCATTACCTGCACATGAATGAGATTTAAAACTACTACTTTCTGAAAATTGTTCATGCAAACAATGAGTCAGTAAATTCACATAACTTTTTCTTTCATAAATTATCTAGAAAGACATTAGATTTCACTTCACCTGACTTTTGACAAAACAGATATCTAGGTTTCCTTTATGATCAAAGGGAAAAGGTAGATATGCTATGAAGGTATTTTGTCCCCTTGTAAAATCTGTGTCAAAGGAAGTGACATTTCACTAAATAGTCTCTAGGCCAGATGCTTAGCTTTTAGAAGAGTAAAGATTAGTGAAACAATTAAGAATTGACTGCTGGAAAACCTAAGATGTTGCAGAAACATCTGTGCTACTATTCAGATCATATCTGAACTCCTACAAAATAAGCCTTTATTATTGATCGGTATCTTTAGAGTGCTGACATCAAAACTGAAGATCCTTGTAATGAGCTCATTATCATTCTGCTTTTATAAGAACACCACCTGTTTTTACTCTGTGTATTTGTTATGCATCAAAAGATCAGTTTACAGGCTTAGCCACTGTATCTTGCTTCAATCCTATTTTCCCATAATATAATAGTGATACTGCCAGGACATACGCTGTCTTCAAAAAAGGGTTTTATAAGTGACTTAATCCTAGAGGTTCATTAGTCAAAGAGAAAGAAAAAATACTGTCTTACAAATTAATACCCTCCTGCAACTGTGGGAGAAGAGATCTCTAAAACAAAACCACAAACAGAACTTACTTACTCAGCTCCACTATCGCGTGACATTTGACACAGTTTCAGTCTGAGGTGGTCACACTGCTATGTACTTGATAGGCCTGCTATGGACAAATGGAAAGCAATGCTGTCAACCAGAAACAGAGAATAATCTAGTATGAAGGCTACCACCACAAAGAAGGAGTTTCAAAGATGCCTGTTCAGATACTTACACTGGAATTTCAAATACCATTAACTTACAGAAAGACTTCTGCACATTCATCCAGCAGCCTTTTAGTCCCCCTACGCTGATATACATCAGCTCTTTTTAGCGTATTTACTTTTCATTAGACTGTACAAATGAAAGAGGAAAAAGGCTACTAATTCTTCAGTGATGTCCTTTCTTTACTCCCAGAATATGAACTACAACATTTACTTAAATGAAATCTTGTTTCTAGATTTTGATGACATAATATGTTTTCAAGAGAAAAAAATCCGGCATTTTAATCATGGATAAATTTAAAAGTACATGGTTAAAAAGAAAGTGAATGAAGTCCAGATTTGTGAAAGAACTTAACTCTAAACACACAAAAGGCTATGGCATTTTTAATGTATTTTATTGGCTTGGATATCAAGTCACACATGTAAATAAACCTAAGCACTTGAGTAAAGACTCAAGACTCAAATGTAAATATTTCAGTAAATGGCAGAATCTTGTCCCAAAAACCTCAAAATAACGTCTATTTGTAATTAAATTACAATTGAAAAACAAATTCTTAATTAAGCATGCAAAGTACCTCTGGAAGAATGGCTCTGCTCCTCTTTGTGCTAATGCAACTTTGTCTCTGCCAGTCCAATGATCAAGTGGCTTTAGGTCAGGTATAGCAATGAAAATTTCATATTCTCTGTCATCTTTAGTAAAATATATATACACACATATATAAAAATACTTCATATCATGATTATAATAATATTGAGTTATACACATATATATGCACTTCCTTTTCTAGCACAAGTGTTGTGTACATCAAAGTTTCTGTCTCTGAATATACTCAGTTACTTCTTCTTACCCATTCTTTTTGCTTCTCTCACTTATTAGTAAGTGGGATATTTGCATAGCCATGTTCTAAAGTGAATGAACTTCAGAAAGATAAGACATTCATCATCCAGGAAGAAGTGTGAGAATTTCAACAGATTTCCATGGGATAAAAGTTATAGTTTCTAAATTCTGGGTGTTCTCTACAAGAGGTAAGTGTGGAAGTATGCTGCTTTATCATATTCCACAGGAGTAGGATAAATAAAGCTAGTCATTGGGTGTTTGCCTGAAAATTAGTAAGGCACCCATAGAAAGCTATAATGTGCGGTTACAAATTGTAAGTTTTATAAAAAAATGCCATAGGACAACTTTTCAAGTTCAGCAAATACAAAGTTAACAATTTGCAGAGGTTTAAGAGCCTGCATGTTAAGGTCTTGACAAGTAGATCTAAGCAAAATTAATTTTTCAGTTAGGTGTTATTGTGAATCCTGATTTAGGATCCTGCTGACTATGCCAATTTGTCACAAAAGGGTGATTTAGATCACTTAAAGAACCACCATCAAAGGTATTAGCAAAAGCAGTTTTAATAGGATGTTGTAAAAGTGTGAGTTAACAAAGTTCGATAGCAAGGTTCACTCTGTTACTACACAGCACAATCATTTGAACAGTGATTCAAAACTACCAAGACAAAATCAAAGCTACCAAGTCACAAATCAAAGTAACCCAGACAAAATCAAAATTATAGTATACTAAAGAGCTATGCACGGTGTCAGTTTCTTAACAAAGATCTGCCATTGGTAAAAGGTCTCTCTGCCTTGAGGAGCAACCTTGAGAGGCGTCCCAGCTCAAGGGGAGATCACCGCCATGCAGCCAGGCTGGAGAGCTCAAAGGAGGTTGACTTAGGCTGTCTTATTTATGGAATAAAGTGTTTGGCTTATAGTCAAATTACATGTGATGGAAAAGGTATGAATGAGATTCTTTGCACCCACAACTTTCTTTGTTCTTTGACAAGTGAGTCTTGTTGACTATTGACTTGAGACTATTCACATGTTAATTGCATGATCAGTGTTCCAAGCTCATATGCATCGATGCTCACTGTGTCACTCTGCTCCTTTGTGGGTTTTCAGAGAACAGACTGGAACTAGAGAAGTTCTTGGCCTGGCTACAGCTCAGGCCTTTACCTCCTTTGGAGCCTGTACCAAACTACCGCTACTTTGGTTAAGGGTTCGAGTGCATCCTTCACAGGTATTTGTAGTTCAGTGTGAGGATATATTCAATCAGATGGGTATTAATGACACCCAAGCATTTTGACATTTGACTCCGCTGAAAATGTAATCCAGAAAACATACAAAGTACATCTTCAAGGCCTTTTTACGTACACATTTTCGCAAAGATGGGAAAATCCAATTGACATCCCATTAAAATTAGGGCATAAGGTAGTCTGCAGCATGAATGTTCATGTATTTTATTTTACACTCTTACTACATTTTTTCTTTTATTCCCTTCTTTTTTAATTTCTCCTCATTTTTCCTCAAGGGAAAAAAAAATGCACATTTGCTCAAAACTGTTCTCTTTCCTTTTATGTCAAGTGTTTGCGTATATTTCTTCTCTCACTCTTTTCCTTTTAGTGTAAAAAGAAAATAAAAACATCACTTTCGAAATGTTTCAGTTTCTCTAAGGAAAATATTTGGACTGTTTTCACACTAAAGTTCTGTCAGAAAGTTTTGCTGGAAGTGACATATTTTTGTACATGTTAAAATTTCATCTAAATTGTTTTTTGACAAAAAGCTGCTCAAAAATATCCACCATGTCTAGTATTTCTCAGCAGCTTGTATATGTTTTTCTATATATCAAAGGCAGCACTTGAAATGGAGATTAAACCATACAATTACCTCTCCTCAGAGATGTCCCTCTCTCACTAGTGAATTTGCTTTTCTCTTGATTGTTTTTTCTGTCTCCGAGCTCATAAAGCTTTCATCCTAGTTTACACTGTGCCCCACTGCAGCAGGGTGGTCAAAAGGACTACTTTGCCGTCCATTATTTATGGGGCTTTCATCCAGCATAAGAGTTTTGCATCCCATAAAAACAAAACCGAGCAACCTGTACAGACACAACTTCTCACCGTATTTTGCCTATCAGCTAGTTATAAGCAGCTCTTTAGTTCAGTATTTGAAAGCACTGAGTCACCAGAGCTTCTCATGTAGTCAATAGCAAATGTAGAGAGACTTTTCTTTTCTTTTCTTTTTTTTTTTTTTTTTAATTTTGGATTCCTCCAGTGGCACTAAATCATCTCCACTGATGGAACAGGGTGGGTTTCTTTGAGTGTATCTGTATTAGTAAATTAAGTCACTAACACTTGGGATGTAGACACAGTTGATGATCTGTACCATTTATATGTTAGATCTGTGCCTAGAATTTTTTTGGCTTAGGCCAGTTCATCCTCTCCCAAATTATTCAGAGTATAGCTGGCTGGTTTGTAAGGAAGGGACGTTGCTACTCCACCTCTCTGTTCCATCTCCTGTTTTGGAAGCAAAATGATTTCAAAAGTTTGGCATGTCCAACCAGACTATGTCAATTGGTTTTAGTGTTGAAGAACAGTCCCTGGCACTGTTTAGTTGATTATTAACCTCTGAATCAACCTCTAAGGACAGCCAGACACTTATTCTTTGATATTTCAGAGACTTAATTAGATATCTTAGTTCATCTGCTCTGATGTTTGCAATTAATTATTTTCAAGCCTACTCGGAGCCAGTCACTGAAACAGCATCAGAGCACTCTTAGAAAGAGGTAGTGGCACAAGTAAATAGGTAACAAGTTAGCTGAACACATCCATCACAGCAAGAGAAAGCAGAGCGAGGAAAAGTACTCCAGAGGAAATGTTGGTCTGTTGGAAAAAAATGAGGTTTTGGGACCAGAAATACCAAGCATTATATGCAGTTTTCAGGGTTTTTTTAAATTTTTTTCAGAGGCATTTGCACTTCCAGAGCTCAAGTTTGGAAAAACTAATTTTGTAGAGAACTGTATTCAGCAGAACTAGTAAAAACATAAGTGCTAAATCAGTCCTACTTCTGCAATATTGACTTGATCCCTTAGCAGAGAGAAAAAAAAATTAAAAACTTTACAGCGAGTAGTGGCACATTTTCTCAGCCTTTATTTTCTCAGAATATGACCAAGTTACATATAAATATACAGTAAACAGAACATTCTGGATCTATGTAATAAAATTTGAAAAGTCAAAATACAGACAAGCATCATGTTTCATCATAATGGAAAAGAATACTTCATCAGTAACCTTTAAAGCAGAAAACTGAAGGTATTTCATAAGTACCTTTAAAGATGACTTTCTAAGACAGATTCCAGCTACTGCCCATATGAGCCCATGGAAAAGAGATCTGCATTGCCCCAAGCAAGGAGAATTTGATTCTGGGATTTCAGAACAGTTTTACCTCATATATTAAACTTACTGTAAGCTATACTGTTTGTTTTGTTTTGTTAAGCATACTGGGCTGCCCTAAAGCTTTTATCTTTATATATTTATGCATTAACCTTCAAATAAATAAATACCATGATGGAAATGCACTCATTCCTGCAAGCATGCTATTTCATGTGACTTAAAACATTTTATAAACATTTTATTTTTCCTCCTCCTTTATCCCTTTTCTTGGAAATATATACTATCATGCTGTTTATTATCAGTTATTACAAATAATGTTAAGCAAATAAGGCTGTTAACAGCTGACATATAGAAAGATGGATATATGTTTTCACAGTCTCAGGTCCCTGGCTCTCAACCAAACATCAAAACTCTTAGGATCACTAGTAGCAATGAACCACTGTAATTTTAGAACACAAACCTGATATTTAGTGCAATGTTTAAAATATAATCTGAACTTCTAGACTGATTTCCTTAATATGAAATGGATGAAGCAAATATAAATTCACTTTTCTGTTATGGAAAAAATGTAGTTTTCAGTACAGCTGTTTTGTTTCACCCCTGCCAGAAACATACTCAGGATCTCAGCTACCCTGCACATACTGTAAGAAATACATTAAGTCCAATCTTCCGCTTGGGCATGTTCAGATGAAAAAGTATATGGAGACTTCATAGCATTTTTACATGTTCTGCATCTGTGCTAGATACCTAAAGACTTTTAAAAAAGAGAAACAGGCACTTATTTTCTGTCTCACAATGGAATGAATTGCATGTACAGGCATCTGTCTCTCTATGGTGATTACAAAAATGGTCTCAGTAACTACCTCCAGTGTGGATGTCTACGCAATAGATGGCAAGTGTTAGGTGAAGTGAATCCTACCTCAGAGATGAGAGAAATTTACACCCAAAGTAAAAATGTAAACTTCTACAAAAACTCTTCATCTATATAAAATTTAACCTTTCTACAGTCATTACAATATGAAGTAGAATATGGTTATCCAACCTTGAAATCACTATTGGTAGTCAACCTCTACTATCTTGGCATGTTACAATGGATCTAGAATGGGCCTAGAAAGAAAGTTAGTGTGTTCCACTATTATGTACATTATTCTGTAATTTTGCTTTTGTGCATCATGTAATGAGGAATATGTAAAGGAATACTGAACATAGTTATATCATTAAAAAATCAAGATTCTAAGCCAGTTGAGGCAGAGAGAAACTTTCTCAATGGAGACTACTACACAAAGTCTAGACGATACTAATTATACCCACTTTCTTCCTCTACCTCTTTCCCTTCTGTCAATAGCAAATATGTCTAGGACATATGCCTGGAATTCAACAAGGAATTATCTTTGTTAAAAATGCCTTATAAATTAAGATTATTGTTGTTATATATACCGGTGAAGTTCAACAGATGTGCTTAATTTTGTGTTTTACTTTTAGATAGACTATCCTTCTTTTGAGAACTTACCTGCCTGAATCTCATCTTAGTTACAATTATTTTTATAGGTCATAGATGTGTGAGTCTTAAGGATTATATTTTTAATTGGAAATATCTAAGCAGAAACAGATTTTGTGTTGTTAAGTGCAAAACCCATGGTTGCTTCTGTGTTGAATTTTAATCTGGCCAAATTCATTGCATAAGTATACAGGAGGTAAATGAAATGTCAGTCTTTTCTGTATGTAAAGCCTACCCACTTTCCCTATTTTGTTCACATATGGTAAAGATTTATATGAGCCAAAAAAAGAATCCAATTAGCATCTTCTTGAACACTGCAATACCTAGCATTCAACAACACTGGCGTAACAGGATTCCCAGATCAGAACTGAATACAATTTCTGCCCCAAAATCAGACAAATAAACCATATGGGGCTTAAAAATTATATCAGTTACAGACCCCAGTCTGTTGAAAATTACAGCCTTCTTCAGTTGCTAGCAAAGTTTTCATCATTGTACTTAATTTTATGCTGAATGCTGTTTCACATATGAACTCTCCATAACTCTTCAAACACTGTATTATACTTCTTCAAATTAATTGTCGATTTTCTAGTTTGAATCTATATTATTAAGTGAACAATTCCTTGAAATTTATATGCCTTAGTTTAGCTTCCAGTTCTGGTTCCAGTGTGGGAAAGTAGCTAAAACATATATTAAATTCTGAAATTAAATTGAGGAACCTGAGTCCAAGAACAGCCTTTTTAGTAAACATCAATATTGCTGTTTCCTCCAAAAAGAAATAAAGCATAGGCTGAAAAAAAGACAACAAGGAAAAAAAAATACAAATGACTATCATAGACATAACTTACTGGTATGGCTGTGAAGACATGAAAAAAAAAGACAGGACACATAAATACAGATACTTTCCTGGGGTTTCTTTTGACAATGAAGATTACGAGAATCTCACAATGAAAATAATGAGAGTTTAGAGTCTTGTTATACTGAAAGTCCTACTTTATGCTTTGTTATTTGAACATTCTCTTGGCCTCATGCTCATTGATATCAGAATAATTTGAATTCGTTTAGCCTTGACCTCTCTTATTTTAGGCTTGTTTTCATTTGGTGATTCATAAGGTTTATGTTGTTACCATTAAAACTTAACACCAGTAAATTGCAATGGTGTTACTATGATACCTCATTCATATGAAGAAGTGTTCTTCTAGCCTTAACTTACGCTACCCTAAAATATCTAAAGCTTAAACAATAGCTGATGATAAATGTAACTTATTTAGCCTACATATGTGTTGTAACTGCTTATATATATATCAGTCTTCTGAATTATATCTTTTCCTTATGCCTATAACTAGTAAATTCAAGGGAGGTTTAGGTCTACTTAGACAAAGCTTTCCTTAACATTTTCCTTACCTTTTCCTTTCCCTATCTGCCGTGTTGGTTCACATCTTTTGATAGGATATACTTTTGTGGCTAACTGTAAACAAGACATTTTCCTGCTGTATCAAGAACTCTTTCTCCCAGACTCCTTCACAAGAACACTTACTGTCTCACTCTTTTTTTCTTTTTTTTTTTTTAAGACACCCTATCTTCCGTTTGTTGTTTCTGCTTCCCTTCTTAAATTTATACTTGAAGCTTTATTGTCAGAGATCATCTTTTTTCCTGCTTATACAGCACTCACCTGGTCTCCTTTCATGATTAGAGCTTTCCAGGCACTTAGAGATAATGTCTCTTTTTAGCTGCCAGCAGAACAATTTCTATGGTAAATATAATTTTTAGACACTGCATAACAAGAGGACTTCTCAGTTACATTTTGTTCTTCTAGCCTGTTATTAATGAGCAATTATTCACTTGCTATAGGATACAAAAGATAGAACATTCATGCAGCAGATAAAAATTAAAATCTGTTTGAAAGCAACTAATACTTAGAGAAGTCTCTCTTTGTAGGAGCTTAGGTCACAAATAACACCTTTGTGAGGATGTAAAATTATCAAGGTTTTTTTTTGTCTTTTATAAATTTACCTTTATTAAATTGTGTACATACTCACCTATCAAGTTTTTGGCAAAACTTCAGTGTGACTTCCGCAGTCCTGTAAAAAAGGGTTCTTGAGTCTAAAGTAATTGTTCACAGATCCATCGTGATAAGGTATGACCTTGTCCAGTTGGAGAACAGATACCTTTTCTGTCTGTAAAAACAGAAAAATTTTTTGTCTTTTTGTCTTCACACAAAAATAACCAGCACTGAACGCCCCACTTATTGAAGTTACTGTTTTATCTTCAGCTGATATTGGTGCTGTCACTGGATTTGTATTTTGTTCTCCAGAAATATACCTAGAATGGACAGTTTTGGCTAGTACTTTATATTCCAAATTTTTCAGATAGAGACACCAGGCCATTGGATTTCATATGCTATGTAACAAAGCTAAAATTAGATACATTTGTCTCCTTTTAATTCAATTTTTCCTACATATCTCTTAGTCTTCATTGATATGTGATTCTCATTCTCTGAATGAGAATTCTTATGACTCCTATAAAGATTTCCAGTTTAATTTAGCTGGAAATTCATAGTTTACATATTTCTTTGGTCACTTCCCCATTCAGGTGTTTTTATTTCCATCACAGAAATACTCAGAAATGGAGTTTAACAAACATGAAAAATTATCGTGCATGAGCAAAAGAAAACTTTTCTTTATATCACTAATATTGAAACCAAGACAAAAATGTAAAAAAATAAAATTTCTTTGTAT
>JAOXJK010000001.1:175629231-175646735 GCA_025774025.1 Xenus cinereus | reverse complement strand
TGTGGTATATTACTGAGACAATATTGTTATAGCAAAATAAAAGTGGGATGACAATAAAAATTAATTAATATTTTCGAAGTAATTACAATAACAGCTTATTGGTGACATAGATTGCAGTTATATAAGCAAAACAGTTTCTTGCTAGGCAACAAACTACCCACGGATGTCTAACTCATGAAAATTTCACAGAATACATGTTGGGATTTTCAAATGCTTTATTGAAATGGAACTTCCTAACCACTTAAATGCCAGACATGTAAGAGTGTATACAGTGAAAAAGAGAGAGAAATAATACACCTCAGCAAGCTCCTCTGACGCTTTGCACCTTGTTACAATCATCTGTTTCCTTGCAAATAATGTGTAAACTGCTGCCAATCTGAATGGCTAACTCATTCTGGCTCATGCATGTCTGTACACATTGAAAATACCGCATAAAAGAGCAAGATACTGGAAAATTCATTTGTTGTTGATAGATTCTATCCAGCAGAAAGAAAACATTTTCAGTGGGATTTCAGTATTGTACTTATGAACAGGGCCCGTGCTGAATCACACATGTTACTTCACACCTTAAAATTGCAGCAAGTTCTCTTCGTTTGCAATAGAAGCCTGAGAGTCAAAAAACAATCATTCCACTTCATGGTAATATGTTGTGTATACAGCCACTAGTTTATAACACCTTTACATAGGAGGTTGCGTGAGGACAGGATTCACATTCTGGTGCCAGCCTTGAAGCCGTAGCTACCTCTTGAACTACCCTCAATCAGGTTTTACTATTATTGTTATTATCAATCATCTGATGACTAACATGAGGGAACAAGAACTCTGGTTCAGTGATGTCTTGCATTCTGACTCTATTAGTGCAGAGGCCAGTGGTTGCAGTCAGCTCCTCCCTCAGTTCCTTAAACTAAAACTAAACTCTTCTGAAACATCCAAATTCTCATTATGTGCAAAGAACTAAAAAAGTATCAAGTACAAGGGATATAAAGAAAAAAAAATCCTGCTAGTTATCTGTTCTTATGAACATCAGACTAAAGCTTGTTACCCGATCACTATCAGAAAATCAATGCAACCATTTCATTATCCATAATCTGTGTGAGAGTGGTAGTTTAGTTAACAGCAGAGATTACCATGTTGGTATCTTTTTGTCCTTAAGTATTGACTATTAGGGTTTTCTTACCACTTTCTCCCCTTGAAATCTGGACGGACTTGAGGAAACAGAATGTTTCCTGTAATCGGCCGTGTAAAGGAACTAGATCTAGAATTTTTGAAGGACAAAATGAGAAATAAACCTGGTATGTCTTAGTAGCTTTACAACCATTTTTACCCTGGTGCTTTCCAAGTTAAAAAGACAGCATTAAAATAAGTTACATATGTTCTTCTACTGAAACTTAAAATTTAGAATATTAGAGATGTGTCAATCCTTTAGCTGATTAAATGAAACAGTGTATTTTCCAAAAAGAATCAAGGGTATCTGCGGAGATATTTTCTTAAACACAGAGATTTTTGTTCTATTGTTCTTTTAAAAATCTATTTGAGATTAAATCATAGAATCATAGAATGGTTAGAGTTGGAAGGGATCTTAAAGATCATTGAGTTTCAAACCCCCTGCCATGGGCAGGGACACCTCCCACTAGACCAGGTTGCTCAAAGCCCCATCCAGCCTGGTCTCGAACACTTCCAGGGATGGGGACATCCACAACTTCTCTGGGCAACCTGTTCCAATGTCTCACCACCCTCACAGTAAAGAATTTTTTTCTGGTATCTAATCTAATTCTCCCCTCTTCCAATTTAAAACTATTACCCCTCATCCTATCACTACATTCCCTGATAAAGGAACCCTCCCCTTATCTCCTGTAGGCCCCCTTCAGGTACTTGAAGGCCGTTATAACGTCTCCCCAGAGCCTTCTCTTCTCCAGGATGAACAACCCCAACTTTCTCAGCCTGTCTTCCTAGGAGAGGTGCCCCAGTCCTCTGATGATTTTCATGGGCCTCCACTGGACCCGTTCCAACAGGTCCGTGTCCTTCCTGTGTTGAGGAAAAGCTGGACAAAGTAAATATTTTCCAGCATTTAATTAAATTGGCACTGCCTATAAGCCAATGTATCAAGAAAGTACAAATCTCTCAGTATACAAACTGGTTGGTTTTTTTTTTTTTAATTTTTCCCTTGTTAGGTAGTTAGAAAATTCTGCTGCATAAAGCTGAGGTTTTATGCAGCCACAGACGAGATTCCAGTTCCTGGGAAAGATCTATGCCATCTATTAATACTTCCAGCTGTAATATATACCAGGATGAATATATAGCTATCTTGTTGCACAAGCATCCTTCCCGCTGTGTTCATAATGTGATTACAACAAAGTAAAATTATCATGCTCCTTCCCACTATTATTTTCATTATAAAAAGCAGGAATTTTCTGTATGAAACAGATAACTTGCACTTTAGTATCCTTACCATGTGCTTTAATCATTTTGAATTGCAATTACTAGACTGAACCTCAAAACTTCCAGCATGGACTAGGATATTCTTTCAGTGAAGTATTTTATGGCTGTTGATCATTTGTTATATTTTAAATATTGTCTCTCACCATCTCTTAATGTAGGGCTAAATAATGAACATTTAACATATTCACAGAAACTGGCTCAATTATGTGGTTGCCAGGGGTAAATGGAGGCTTCAGAATATGACTTGCAGTAAACAGGGTAAGAAATATCATACTCCTCTCAGCACTGTTGAGGAAGAGCATTAAGGTAGCATATCTAAGCTCCTAGGATTTTAAACCAGGCTTCGGGGTCTAAAGAAGAAAATTTATAACTAATAGTGTAAGGGACCCAAAGAGCTGTGATTCCAGCAGCCACTGAGATGTTATGTTGCAGAACTGAGCCCAGAGAGACTTTTGCTCTCCTACTCCTCTTCAGTCAGGTCTCTGGTTTTCCCTGAGATAAAGTAAATAAAGGAAGCACTTGCATTTCATTCTGTCCCCTCCAGGTAAGCCACACATGATACAAAAGTGGCAGAGGAACACTAAGAATTGTTTTCTTCTAACAAGGAACTTACTGGTCTAAGAAATTTGCTAGAATACAGTAAAAAATATTATCTTTGAAGTTATATTTTCATTCTCATTCTCTACTTCATGGTAGCACTAATTCCACAGCCCTTAGTCTGCTTGTTTTCTACCCTAATAGATTTTTAAAGGAATAGGACTATTTGCTGAAACACAATACAGACATACACAGGCTAGCTGTAAAAAACCTTCTCAGTGTGAATTAAATAAAAAGAAATTATCATGTGGAGTCCTACACTGATGTGTTTAGGCACTGTTTCTGGTGCCTAAACCAGCCTATTTAGACAGCCTAAGTCTGGTGAAAGGGACATTTTTTCCAAATGGTTACAAAGTTAGATGGCATTTGCAAATGAAGTGGAGGCAGAGGCCACTGAAGAGCCAATTTCCCAATCATATGGAAGCCAGAAGCCAGAAAGAAATTAGAAGTTGCTAATACAATTGAGAACTAACATAACTGCCCAGTATTCATTTACGTGCTTAGGGGCACTGACACCTGAAAAGTCTAGCGACGCTGAACTCATAATGTGAACCAAGTTTGATCTATGGAAAACAAGCAGTGCTGAAAGGAAGAAAGTGTGTACTGGAGAAATTATATAGGTTACTGCTAATCATCAGCCAGGTAGCACAGATAACAGAAAAAATCCATCTCACACAGAATCATGGGGTTTTGCACATTAATGGCTATTTCTCATGATAAATGATATTTTTAATGTTGTGTGGAGACTGAATTTCATTGAAAGGTATTTTAAAAACCCACGTTATGATAAAGAAATAGACTTAATCTTGAACAATATCCACACACGACTAGTGAATGGGTACAAAGAAATTTAGATTCTTGCAGTGATAAAGATATTTCCTATAGCTACCATGTAAATGATATGAATTACTTTTCTTTCAGCTAAGCATAATGTATAGGAAAGACACAATCACAATGAACTTGCCAAATTGTTTGAAGCCAGAAAGACCAATTTGGGACTTATGTTTCAACCTAGACCAAAACTGGATTTCTGGGTAAAAGCAAGCATTATGACTGCAGAGAGTGTAGTAGTTAGAAATATGGTCATAGAACAGTGTCCAACATTATTGATGCCTTTAAGATCTTCATATGTGAGGTACTTGAAGGTAGTATTAGAGAAGAGGACCTATAGGTAACAAAAAACAGAGATTAGAGCAGTTGATTTAGTCATTGATTACTATTGTGTTCCCAAAAAATAAGATTAAGAAAAATGCTGAATGCAAGGCTGGACTGTGCTCTTAGAGTGCTTGTATGAAATATCTTCTTAATACATAAGATAATGGTAAAAAGGTAATGAATCACATTCTGAAATCTAGCCCAGCTAAGCCATCTACATAACATTTGAATGTCTTAATCACGATTATAAAAAAAAAATAAATCTAATGGTAAGTAAATTATTATGCTGACTACAGAAATCTTCAGTCAATTGAAGGCAGCTACCCGTTTCCACACTTAGCTGATCAGCTCATTAAAGTGCCAGCAGCAAAATATGTCAGTAGTTTGGTTCTGGCATTTAGATGTCACCAGATTAAACTAACACTTGCAGATGAAGAAAGAACTCCTTTCGTGACACCCACAGGGGGTTCAGACCCAAGGAATGTGTTTGTGACTCATGAGTGCCCCGGGGATGTTTCAGTAGGTAGTAAATGATCTATTACAAATTTTGAGATGTGAAGATAACTTCACAACTTAGATGACTCCATTTGTTTCCATGAAACCTGGAAAGAACATCTGGTAGGAGTGAAAAGGAATTTTAAAGTGAGGAAAATGCGTGTTGTTTTGTAAAAAGGTACTTCATCTTTTTCAGATACAGAGCTGATGAAGATGGGTTTTTCAAGCATCAGAAAGCCAGCATTATGAGACAATGCAAAAGGCAAAGTGATTTGGAAGTTCCACAGAAGATCTGTCTGAAAGTTTATATTGCGAGCAAAACTATGAGATTTCCCAAATTACTTTCTCCAGACTGAGGAACATCTAAATCTTCTGTAGCATGGCGAGCTGTAGGCAATCCGGGAGACTCCTGGAGTACTTTGAGGATAACTTCTTAAGTCAGGTAATAGACAGCCCTACCAGAGGGGATGCGAGACTGAACCTGTCGGTCACCAACACAAGTGAGATAATTAGAGACATCAAGATTGGAGGCAGCCTGGGCTGCCATGATCATAGAGTTCACAGTCCTGAGGGTCAGGTGAAGAGTAAAGTCAGGACACTGAATTTTGGGAACGCAAAATTCTAGCTGTTCAAGGAGTTAGTCAGTAGGACCCCCTGGAAAACTGCCCTCAGGTACAAGGGCGTAGAACAGAGCTGGCAGATCTTTAAGGAAGATTTCTATAGAGCACAAAAGCTCTCAATCCCCACGTGTAAGAAATCAGGAAAGGAAGGCAAGAGATCAGCATGGTTGAGTCGAGACCTGCTGGTCAAACTAAAGGGCAAGAAGGAAATGTACAGGTAGTGGAAGCAGGGACAGGTATACTGGAAAGAGGGATACTGCCCGGTGCAGCTGAAGCTGAACTTGGCAAGGGACACAAAGACAAATAAGTAGGGATACTTATGGTATGTCATCCAGAAAAGGAAGACATAAGATGGCAATGCATGCTCATAGCCCAGAAAGCCAACTGTATCCTGGACTACATCAAAAGAACCGTGGCCAGCAGGTTGAGGGAAGCAGTTCTGCACCTCTACTCTGCTCTGGTAAGACCCCACCTGGAGTACTGCATCCAGCTCCGGAGCCCTTAGGACAACAAAAGCATGGACCTGTTAGAGTGAGTCCAGAGGAAGGCCACAAAAGTGATCAGAGGGATGTAACACCTCTCCTATGAGGACAGGCTGAAAGAGTTGAGGTTGTTCAGCCTGGAGAAGAGAAGGCTCCGAGGAGACCTTCACGTGGCCTTTCAGTACTTAACGGGCGCTTTGTAAGAAAAATGGGGACAGACTTCTTATGAGAACCTGTTGCAATAGGACAAGGGGTAATAGTTTTAAACTAAAAGAGGGTAGATTCAGACTGGATATAAGGAAGAAATTTTTTATGATGAAGGTGGTGAAACACTGGAACGGGTTGCCCAGAGAGGTGGTAGATGCCCCATTCCTGAAAACATTCAAGGTCAGGCTGGATGGGGCTTTGAGGAACATGATCTAGTTGAAGATGTTCCTAGTCATTGTAGTGGCACTGGACTAGACGACCTTTAACTTCCAACCCAAACTATTCAATGATTCTATGATTCTGGAATCACTGAAGAAAGGATCTCTAGGCCATACGGTATCAGGTATGTCAGCTAGTCTAAGCTAGTCACCCTAGGCTATTTTTGTTGTCAAGCAATTGATACGAGTGCATTAGACTGCCAGCTTCTTTCCTGTTTAGAAGGATACATGACTACCTGAAAGAAAAGATTTTCATCTCTCCTAAGTACAGGTGTCTACAGGTACTTTTGAACATCTGAATGCACACTTTGTAGAAAGTACTTTTGGTGACATGCTTTTCAACAGTCGTACTTCTCTCTCTGTATTGTCTAAAGAGGGAGATCAAGTTACTAAGCTTGGTGTTTAAGCTTTTGATGGTTAAATTTAGATAAGATAAATCTCACACTTGTATTTCTTATTGTACATATGTATTAGGTGTGGATTTCACAGCACATTGAGGCCATACTGAGACATAATAGCTCCTTATGAAGTGATATTATCTGGGGTAATATTGATATGGATTTTCTATTTTGCTGAATGTTCCATTCTTCATTAACTTGGCAGGCTGGTAGGCAAAACAAGGTTGTTACAGTTCTCATTTGGGAGAGTGACAACATTCGAACGAGGCTTGTAAAACAGGAGACAAGAACATCACAAGGGCTTCGGTTACTTGCAGTATTGTAAAAAATCCCCCCAAACTAGAGAAGCTTGATACTGAAAAAGATCATAAAGTCCATAAATTAATATCCATCGTTCCAGCTATCACCCTGCTCTAGGGCTAATACCTACTACCTTGCTTGTGGGGACAGCATGCTCACCCATGACATCAAAGAGCTGTAGGCAGCATCCTCCCAGCTAACCATGGAGTGTGAGGAGAGGCCATCTGAGACTTGCCTAGAAGCAGGCTGCCTACATTTTAATGAATTGCAGAATACAGCTATTTCTAAAGCCTGTTTGTGTGTTTCTAAAACCTACCTATGTGTTTCTAAACCTTACTCATTTGTTAATGAATTTATGAGTGAATTTTGCAATCTTGTCAGCCTTCTAAGGCCTGGTAATTCTCAAGCAGATTGATATCATGAACTCCAAAGGGAAAAATGCTAGTTGGAAATCCATATTTGTTGATAGTGGTGCTGAAAAAACTCTGGAATATGCTGTAATGTTCCCTTCCTCGTCAAATGAGGAAATTATTTCTGTGTGTTGGTTTTGTCTCGGTGTCAGGTATCTTCAAAACACTGTGAAGTTTTGCTGTACATTTATCCAGAGTGTCACCAGAACTGGAGATAATTATCTAGGTAAAAAAGATTCTCTTCCCATAGTGATTTGGCTTAACTCTCAGGGGAGAATAGTGAAGCAGTACAACTTTTTTACTGCATATTCAGCTTTAGATTTTAAAGAGCATGGCCTTTTTTGGGGAAAGGTTAGGTATGAATTGCTTCAATATATTATCATACCATGAAACACCAAATGTTACAATGAATATTTAGGTGGTGGTATTTCAATAGCTTTGAATACTTTTTCCTCTTCTCTCTTAACGTACCATTGATCAATTGTAAGTCCTAGAAACACGCGGTTGTGTTTGTCAAAGCACTCTGCTCTAATTCTAGTCCAGAAGCTTTTGTCACCCTCATAATTTGTTGTAAAAATTTTTTTGTCCCTTAAAATGTCATTCCTCTCACCCCCCTCTAGGCCTAGCAGTTGCTCACTTGCTTCACTTCAAAAGATTTCTGGGGCACTTGTAATACCAAGTGGGAGGTCACAAGAGGAACATCCTTCCAGTTACATTTGTAAAGAAATGCCAGCCTGATGCTCTGAGAGCAGAGCAGGACATAAATAAATCCACTGAAACCCCTTTTGTATCCAGGAAGGATAACACTACTTAGAAACTGGGTTTTTAAGTAGTGTTATTAGGGATTATTACACTTTCTTATTCTTATTGCCTTGTATGCAAATGCCAGTGAGCTCCCTAGAAGTTCATAGGAACCACAGAAGAGCCATAGGAAACAACAGGAACCAATGTAATATGCAGCTTATATTTCATCAGTGCTCCTTGTTACACCATTCTTTCCCAATCTATGCAGTTCTCTGATGTGGCCTCCTGAGTAGTTTTAGAGATGTAATACCCATATTTCTCCCACCAAACAGCATTTTCGCCCCTTATCTTTAGATTTCTCTAAATCCTTAATTTAAAGAGTCACATTTCTACCAATTATGTTTCTCACAAAAATTGAAAATCCTCAGAAACGTCATGCATATGTATCTCTGCAAATATTTAACAAGGGGTTTGGGGGGCCTTTCCTCCTTTTTTGTTACTTTTACAGAAGCTTTAGGCAAAATTATTACTGAAGTAATTTATAAACAGTTATTTTAAAATAACTTCTTATTGCAAAGAAAATATTTTGTAAGCATGAACTGTTGCAGTCTGTTCTTACTGACAGAGATACATAAGGCTGTACCAAAATCATACATATTTAATTCTGCTTTCGTATACTTTTGAACTGATGTAGTAAATATTATTAAACATATTAGAAAAATAATGCATTTAACATTTTACATTATTACATCGAATACAAATAATGCCCTAGAATAAGTGCTTAAAGAGAGAACTTAGAATGTTTCTTGGGGTGGTTTTTTGGTTGGGTTTTATTGGTTTTTTTGTTTGGTTTTTTTTTTTTTTTTTGTTAATTTGGGATGTAGCCAGATGCCGGCTTACAGAACAGCTGGAGCTATTCAGCAGATGACAGCTCCATAGCTGTTAGTTATCACTCTTCACTTGAGATGTGATAACTGGATGCATGACTACTGCTGGCCCATTTCAGGCCAAATAAACCAAATTGTTTTAAGGAAGCAGTGCAAGTCATTTAGGCAAACTTAATTTACTTATACTGAACTGAACTGAGAATGAACCCAGAAACATACCCACATTTATCCCATCTAATTCCACCACAGTGGCAAAACAAAAAGCCCAGGACTCCTATACAGGCACTGAAAAGGAAGCAAGACACCTCCAGGAGGTGGTTTTTTCTATCTATCTGAATCACTGTCTGGAAGTACTTCATTCTCTTTATCAATTATCAAGAAAGTCTGAGCTACTAATTTAGATCAAACTCCTTGCTAGGGCACACAAGTTGATGCCTACAATTATATAGGATAAATCAAAGTCTTGAAGACTATGGGTGATACATGAGGTAGTTAGTGCAGAAGGACTAATTCCTTTTTAAATAACAACAGCTGTTTTGCAGTCAAGTTGGTTTTTTTTTAACTGATATATTAACTTTTCCATAGATCTCTAAGAAAGTTGTATCATTACTGCTTGCAACTCATATTAAATGCTTGCTTTCAAAATAGTTAAACCTTTACATCCCTTTTGGAAAAACCACCCAGATGTAACAGGAAGCTTTTGGGAGGGGTTATATGAATCAAGATTATATACCTGCTGTGCTCCCATTGCATAGGATGCTGTTCGTTTCTTCTATGTGGTCAATCCATCCCACAAACTAGTGAAAGGGAAATCATGAGACACACATTCCTCACTCCTGTTTACTTTCATTTGATGACACTGGAGTGGGAGGGTTAAATAATTTAGCAAAGTTGAAAGAGAACAAGTTTGAACAACTGGATCACAAAGATAATTATTAGTATTTATATTTTTGTTTATATTGTTATTGTTAATATTATTTTAAATAGATTAAGGAAGGCTATTTCTTCATTGCAGAATTAGCTGAAGTGATGTGGGTATGAGCATCTGAGCTGCTTCAACTGTACTGAAGCAGACACATACAAGCTATTTAAGTCTTCACTGTCTCTGTTGGAGGCAAATTATGTCCTAGAAGTTTTCTGTTGCAATACCTTACATTTTCTAGTTCTCTTCTAGTGAATATGGAAGAACTTACTTGTCTTTGTGGATCTGAGGGAAGAAAGTGACCTGATTGTGTGGAGGCTGCGAAGCCGTTTAGCAGATGTTCTCAGTAAAAAGTGGTCCGGTTGCTAATGTGAGTAACAGTCCCAGCCAGGCTTAATCAGTTCCCCAAAGTCAGCTACCTGCCAAAATGAAAGCCAAAGGTATCACTGGTCTACAGGGAAGCACCTAAAGTTGTGCTTCTATGAGCTGCTGAGCTAATTAATAGCTCATGATGCTTAAATGTGTAGAGAATCTTGCTCCTCTGCCTTTTTTTGCTGCACTCTGAGTTCTTTTTGGATCCACCATTCACCAATCCGAAAGAAAGCTATTTACTTTGTTCTGTTTTGTTTTGTTAGTTTTCTGCACAATTAGCCAGTTTAACTGGATCGTGGTCTTTTAGCCAGGAAAATGCAAATAATAGATATACCCTGCCAAAATTAGAAAGATAAAAGAAAAACCAACAAGAGCAAGAAAAAGAGAAAGAAAGGGACTTGTTAATGATGAACTGCTGCTTACCAGTAAGTGTAGAGGTAACTGTACAGAACTGATTTCAAGTCCTCTCTTGTTATCTGTTGGACTGTACATGGATGAGATGGAAAATAGCTCTAGAAAAGAATAACTCTAGAAGTCCCAAACCAATTATGTTCTACATTTACGCATATTCTCTCCACTTTTTATTTCTAGTGGATTTTACAACAGAAAAACTATTTGTTATCCCTGTTTTACAAGAAACAGAACAGTTTTGACTTTGAATGTCCCCGCTTAAAAGTCCAGTGCATGCACAATACAAACTTCTTAGTAGAAGAACTTAGCCTTATCAGACATTAATCTTTGCCAAAACAGGGGACACTGATGGTCATTACTTGTTAGGAAAATTACTTGGACATGAGAGAGTGAAAGGGTTATGACTCTTCCTGTATATTAACATTCCAACAAGCCTGAAAATATATTACTTGTATTTGTAAAGCAACCATAAATTTCAACCTTTCTATCCCTCCTCAGATCAACCATTTCTGTTCTGTCATGTAAGTGTCAACTCATGTAATTAGGTGTAAAGAGGCATGTGGTGCCAATATGTAATACTGGCACAGATCGAAGATTTCCTGGAAAAAAGTGGTATTTACAGGGTAATGCCAACTGTCCGCATAAACCTACCATTGCTTTACTTCTGTGCTGACTTGTGAGTAGGCAAAATGCCATCCAAACAGACGTTCACGACTTCAGAGAGGCAAAATACCATGTATGTATACTAATGTATTTGCAGGGAGCACAGTTCCTACCAAGAATGTCAACTCATCCATCTGTCATGAAAACCCAGACCCAGAGTTATGGGAATGAGCCACAAGTGACCCATCAATAATTTGGATTAGTTTCTAACAAGATTCGTCTTCAACAAAGAGAAAAAATTTGGCCTACTATCTCCTTTTAATGCCTAGGATTACAGATAATCATTTTAACAAAGTCTTTAGTGTCTGCAGTCTCTGTAAATTTATACATGATAGAACATGGTGACTATGCACCTGCTGCAATGCCCTGCCAGCACGGTTTATGCTTCAGCTTTCACCCAAAGTGGTTTCTAAAAGGACTAATGGAATTAGACTGCAAAATACCATGTCCCGAGGAAAAAGCAGCCACCAAAGTCACATATTTTAACTAGGTTAGAAGATACAAACCAGCCAAGTTTTTTCAAGATGGTTGCTGCAACTCAGATTTCTGATGGAGGATTTTACCTGCTGCGTACAGGGCTGTGCAGAGCACTTGTTGGCCCAAACACTGTTGCTCTGGAACCAAAGACAACATATCCCTCACCACTGAGCTCCGCCCAAGCTAATTAGCCCTGCTGAGAATTCAGCTAATTAGCTTGGGCATACTGCCCTATTAAAGGAAAGATATCATATGTGTGTATGTTCTTGGGTTATAATCTTTTAAGAAGTCATTTGAACACATGGAACCTTCCAGAAATTAAGGAAAAAAAAAACCAACAAACCAACCCAAACAAAACAAACAAAAAAAAACCCCAACCAAACAGCATACAGCAAAACAAAACAAAACAAAGCAAATCAAAACAAGCAAGGTTGTTGGAAATATGTGAGTGAGATTAACTAAGCATGCTGAAATAGAAAAGGATCAAAAGACTCATAGAAAGATTTGGAAGTTTACATTTTGTTCATGGGCTGAGAAACTGCTTCAGAGAAGAGGTGAGATAGAGGCTGGAAGGAATTTTCTAGGAACTAGAAAGAAGTGAATATAGTTTGTTGGAATTCAAAACCCTGAGTTTCATACCTGGACTGAAAGCCAGAACCTGCCTGCAAGGGCACAGCTGGCAGAAGGAAAGTAGTTTCTAATGCTTCCTCCCGCTCCCCTCCCCCTTTTATTCTGCCTTTCCTAATCATGTTTGCTACATTTAAACTGGCAAGCAAAATGCCCCCTAAAGTGTTCTTCAGCATGGAATGGCCCATGACCATACTATTATACTCTCCTATCTTCCAAAACAGGGTGTCTGAATGCATGCTGCCCATTATGAAAGGTATCTGACTTGTGCTAAATTCAAACATTGCTAGGGCCTGCCAGGGCCATTTGCTTATTCTTCTAGGCCAAAAGATCCTCTCTAACAATTTAATAGCACAGGCAATGAAGCACAAGTGCCCAGGAGATCTCTCTGACTGTGTTTATTTCACCGCTGCAAGAAGACTGTAGGTTTTCTTTATTTAGAGAGTTACATATTCTAAGTTTTAGTCTACTAAAACCAAAATTTAAACTAGTTTTAAATATCATTCTGTCTTTGGGCTGGAGAAAATCTAAACAGATTTACTTCAAAACCCTGGTTGATTTTGAGTCCTGTCACACCAAAGTCATGCAATTATATTAATTTTAGCACCTGCAGGTCAACAATCTGGTTGTGCAGCTGGTGATGTTGACAGGAATTTGGCTTTTACAACCGTGGGACTGACTTTGAGGATGGAGGACTGGTAGGGGGAGAGGAGATGCTCCTGAAAAAGTGGATCCAAGATAATCTTTGCAAAAAGTTGGTCAAAGTTATGAGGAGAGCTTTAAATGAGGAACAGCACAATTCACGGTAAAGGACAGTAGGTGTCAACAGTGCTGGAAAACAAAGGTGCAGAATGATGGTAATGAGACCTCAGAAATGATAAAACAAGGCAAAAGGAAATTCACCTCAGGCATATGCACCATGGAAACAAGTTTTAGGAAGTGGAGGTGTGCATGTGTTCGTAAAGCTGCAACATCATTGTGATGAGACATGGTGGGCAGCCAAAGCAGCAACTCAGATGTGAGGGCATTCATGTTTTCCCCATTAACTATAGAGGCAACACAGAAGCTACACGTAACTTTTAGATGTCTGTTTTTCGAGATGAAAGCTACTGTTAGTTTTAGGTGCTTTTTTGTTTTTCTCCAGCACCTGATTTTCAGAATGCTGAATGTACAGCTTCCCTAAAGAATACTTATTTAGGTTCAGTGTTATGAAGGTGTGCTTACTTCTGAAGAAAAGGCTACTACATTTGTATATGAAATGTGAACTCATGTTGAAAAAGAATAGTCTTTTCACTACAGAGCACCTACAAACACACACATGTAGACGTGTGTGAGGACTATAACTACTGATGCCAGGAACTATGGATGAGAAATATTTCCTTCAAAACTACACGTAGGCTTAATCTTTAATGAGGCAAGAGGTTAATCTGTCTGTCTATATATCTGTTCTGTAACTCAGTTGTCAGTGACATTTACCCTGCTGAAAAGAGCAGAGCTGCAGCTGAGGTGAAAACCAGAAAACCCAACAAGACTATCACTCCAATTCTCTTCAGCTTCTCTCTGTGTTTTTTCAACAAACATATCAAGTGAGAGAATACTCTTGTATTCACACACAGTAAATATATATATATAAAAAAAACCTGTATAATTGGTGATTATGCAACACTGAGCTAAGTATAATATACTGAATTGCATTTTTTAAATGCCATAAAATAAAGCAAACTCATCCATAAGAAAAAACTGAGAGAGAGGTTAGCTCTTTACTGTCTAACTTTGACTTAACACACTTGAAAATCAACAGATAAAAGGAAGCAAATTGCTAGGGTACCACAGTGAAGCTTTTTGAGAGAAAAGCAATTGGGGAATGAAAGTGCGACCTTTAATAAGTTCTTAACTTGGGCACGGGGATTCGAGGAAGAGACAGAGAGGCAATTTTTCAGGTATCTGAGACGCAATTATGTGTCTGCAACTTGAACTGCATGTGTAAGTGGAGAGGGAAACACTTCTGGCTTTAAAGAACAGGGAGTTCTATGTGAAAAGGGAGTGATGTGACATTTTGGTGTGAAACTGCATATGTGCATTCTATATGTTGTGCAGTGTGAAGGAAGAAGAGAGTTTCAACAAGATTTCATTTTAATATATAGTTAATATTTTCCTAGGATGTGAAGCCATTCCCAAAAACTTTACACTCATGAGTAGTTTCTGTGAACAATTATAGTTAAGAGTAGAAAAGAGTCCTTTACTTATCTGAAAACATAACATTTTAGTATTCCTTTCTGAAAAAGAGAGAATATATGGGAAAAATAAGAACTAAAATATCACCTAGTTTTTCAATGTGAGTATTTTTGCATTAAAGAAATAGCTTGTTAAAAAAAAACATGAAGACCTGAGGCATAGGTAGAGGCAATTTTAAAATAAAACTTTTAAAAATTAATGCAACCTCCGAATATGTGTGATGGTTACATGAGTGTGTAAATGTATACTCAGAAAGAAAAAAAAATCTTTTTTTTCCTGATTTGAATCTCTAAATGTACCTTCCCTTTTTTATTTTTTTTTCTTCTGTTTTTCATGGGGTTTTTTTGTGTGTCAAGGAATTAGAAAAACTACAAAAGCAAAAGAAAGCTGATTATTTGCATCACTTTAGTGACATGGCTGTTTCCCTTGTAATGGTATACTCAACTATAAATCTTAACTTAAATTTATTCTTGGCCAATGCCAGGAACAGGATACTGACATCCATCATGGATCTTTGATCCAATGACAGATTCCTCTTTTTATGTTCTTACAGTAGCCATGCATTTTAAGGTGACAGCCACCCTCTTCACTGTATCAGGCACACTGATGCTGCATACCTGACCTGTAATGGTTACAAAGGAGGTGGCAGTGAACACGCAAAGCTATGTTAAAGGCCAAAAAGTGTTCAAAATTTCTGTCAAGAATTTTAAGCAAAATCAAATTATTATACATGCTAGCTGAAAAAAAAAATAAATTAAAAAAGCTCATACTTTTGCAGAAATACTTGCTCAACCTTCATAAAAATACAATTGTATCTACTGGAACTCAGATAAAGACTAATATATACTCAGATCAATAACTTCACTAAAAAACAAACCCAGAAATTTGCTGGATCATTAACATTAGCATGCCATTTGTTTCTTGCAGTATTAGGCGATTGTAACACAACAAAACTCACATGAGTGCTGTCTCGTTTCTGTAACTTCTTGTAAAACTTTTAGTAGAGAAAATTTAAAATTTCTTTTTTCTTTGTACATGAGTTTCATGCAAATATAAGAACTTTTTTTATTGTTTCTGTTTAAGTTTTTGTTTGTTTTTCTTCCATTGTAAAGTCTCTGCATTATGTGATGTATCTTGCTTGATGTGTAGAACAATATAAAAGCAAAAGTTTTAAAAGTATCACCAGACAAACCAAGCAAAGACACTAAGGAGGTGAGAGAAAGGGGTGTAGAAGAGATATGTCTTCAATTTCATGTTATTAAGCATAAAGGAATTAACAGAGTCAGTGATATATTGAATCCCATTACCTGTGGCATTTCTAATGTTTTTTAGCTGGTGGGGATTTCAACAGAAAATTTTGCAGTAGATTTTTCTGTGTAGTAGTGTGTATGTACGTGTGGATATGTATGCGTATAGCACAGAGGAGGTCTAGTAGAACAATTTTATACAAAGCAAGAAATGTATTGGTTATTCATTATTAATATAACACCAACAAGACAAGAATATTTAGCTGCTAGAGGTTGGAAGAGAGAAAAAAGGGCCATTAGTCTAGTATATTTCTTGCCACAAGGAAATTTCAGTGGGGTGGCTGCAAGAGCAAAACTACACCAGTCAGTGACATGTAATCAAAAGTGTATTTTCTCAGCAGGATGGGTATGGTGAGTGGATAGCAATCTTGTATTCTAAGATTTGTATTCCAATATGTGTACGCACACACATTTCACACTGACACTGCTCAGGGCCCCAGCTCCTCTGGGCTTGTTCATCATGAACCCATGATGCCTGCTTCTGGCTGGCAGCCAGGGAAATCCCTACTGAGGACTGCTGTGCAGGCACAGTATACATTGTATTGAGAAACAACCCCACTGTTCCTGTATGTCGTGGGGTCAGGCTTGATGAATGCCATCAGCCATTACCACAAGAGGTAAATACAACTCAGAAAGATTTTATTGAGTTTTATCAAGTTCTGGTGGGAACGGACCCCATTACACACAAGCTGCAGCTGCCCATTCCTAAATTAACCGTGATCAACCAATTCATTACCAACAATTTATCCAATCTGATCTTACCCATGGATGGCCTTCATAAATAATTTTTTTAACAAAAACTGCTTACAGAAAATTTATCAAACATTTATACTTAACTTGGAAATTACATTCATTAGTATCACACAGTACAATTTTTGCTTACTAGTTGACTATTTCTGTAGTTAATTTTTGTATTCTGCACTTTGGATCAGGTATCATATACAGATTAAAATTAGGTTCCAACAAATATTTAGGCATTTTAATCTCAAGTTGCGTTAATATTTTATATTTTTCAATCAGATAGATGTGGTATTTTAAAATAATAATTAAAAAAAAAATCACACATACTTATCCCCAGTAGTCACACATGCCAATTTAAAAAGAAAATTGTCATTTTGGCAGCATCTTTAGAATTGAAAGAAGTAAGCTCTCACTTGAGGAGTAGTGTTAAATGATAAGACTCCTACAGACATCAGATGCAGTTTAACTCAAAATGTTAAGTTGTAGACCTAAATTCACATGTTTTGAGGGATTCTGAGTGTGCACACATAGGCATGCACATATGTGTACATTAATGAAAGGTATTTTAGCGATACTGCAGGATTTATATAAACTTTTATTGCAGTCAGGTATGTAGAACCATAGGATTACGGAATGGTTTGGGTTGGAAGGGAGCTTTAAAACCATCCAGTCTACCTCCCTTTTCATGGGCAGGGTCATCTTTCACTAGATCAGGTTGCTCAAAACCCCATGTAACCTGACCTGAACGCTTCCAATAATGGGTCATCCAGAACTTCTCTGGGCAAACTGTGCCAGTG
>JAOXJK010000001.1:175609629-175629131 GCA_025774025.1 Xenus cinereus | reverse complement strand
TCAGGGTGCTCAAACCCCATGCAACCTGACCTGAACGCGTCCAATAATGGGTCATCCAGAACTTCTCTGGGCAAACTGTGCCAGTGTCTCACCACACTCATAGTAAAGAATTTCTTATATGTAATCTAAATCTACCCTCTATAATTTAAAAAATATTACCTCTTGTTTTATCACTATAGGCCCTGGTAAAAATTATATTGAATGATTAATGAATTTCTAATAAATAGCAAGAAGTGTTTGAAACTGAACAACTAAAATTACTGTATAAAATATACTGTATAAAATTACTGAATAACTAAAATATTTTACTACCTTTTTTTTTTGTTCCTTTCCCCCCATAAGGATTCTGATCTGAAATAGTTGCCATTTGAGTTTCCTGATACCTAGTAATTGTTGATGCTCTTAACTGCTGTATGAAAAGGCTGTTTTATATTTCATGTGTCTTCAGTGCTAGCATGAAGTCGCTTTAGTGGTCTGATTAAACAGAGGCAAAATACCATTTGTCGTAGTTAAACCGCAACTGGCAGCTAGAACCATGCAGCCACTTGTGCATCCTCCCTTCCTCCCACAAGAAGGGTAGGGACACAAGGAAAAGAAGGAGGGGAAAGGAAAAAAAAACCACCCTCAAGGACTGAGATAAAGATGGTTTAATAGAACAATATCATAAAAGGAAAATAACAATAATAAAAATAATAATAATGACACAAGTCACTCTCACCCCCTGGTGAGTTGACACCATCCCAGGAAGTGATCGAGCGTTCCCTCCCTGGCCAACCCCCATTTATATACTAAGCATGATGCCTATGGTACAGAATATTCCATTGGCCATTCCGTTGTTTGGTCTATACTCCTTCTCAGCTTCTAAGGGAAGCTGAAAGAGTCCTTGAAAAGCATAAACATCATTTAGCACCAACTAAAGCAGTATGTATTGGTGACATTCCTTTCATATCAAATCTGAAACATAACAACAACTAGAAAGAAAATTAACTCTGTCCCAGCTGAAACCAGGACACCAACTCTATTGTGTTTTCCCATGGCTACTATTTAATTTATTTTGGGGGATTTTTTAAGTGCTAAAAATGCTATTGTGTCCCCTTTATTCTCCTCTGCAGTACATTTTGGACTACTCAGAAATAAAGATCAATTCCAGTGCTTCCATGATTTTTATTCTTTGTAATTAATAATTCCATTCTGTTACTGTTTCAATCACTGAATCCTCTGAGGCTGAGCCCTATGCATATTATTCTGAACAATGATGGGATGCTTTGCGAATACATCAGGTGGGTTTCTTGGTAGTTTAAAACTTACTTTCTGCTGTGGACAAAGAGGCAATACAAGTTCTAGGGCTTAAGCTAGAAGGTGTGAAAAACACGGCATTTCTAAATGTTATTTTCTGACTAAAAGTAAAAGTAAATGCCTGGCAAATTAGACTATATTTTGGCAGAAAATGAAAGCAAGTACATAAAACATTGACTAAAATCACTGAAGATTCCTGAATGCAGTCCATTATGCCCTAAGTCATTCTCTGGGTGAAAAAATGTGCTTCACACTCATACCATTTATTTTTCATGTCTTGTTATAAGCAAGCTCTAAGCACAGTTCACTGTGTGATAGATTTCCTTCCACAAAGTTTAGCCTCCCTCAGTCCCAACCCGTTGACAGAGTTCCTTTGAGAAATTTATCAGCAAGGGCCAATGACAGAGAGGTCACAACTACTGATACATCTCACACATTTTTACTTAGAATAATTGCCCTCTGAAATAGAAGACATTTGCAAACATACAGGAAACTCCAAGAAAATACTAATTTACCTAGAATAAAGAGTAAATGTTGACAGTCATACAGGAGCTCCATCACTTCAATCAGTATTTAATTCTTAAATCTGTACAGAAAAAGTTAGAAACTAATATTTTACAGGGAGTGGTTGTGTAAGATTTTGTAGAAGCGTACCAATTTATCTGGTACAGGGAAAAATACTAACTCCTACTATAAATCTGCATTAATTCATAGTTTATTGCACTGTCCAACCAAAATTCCTTTCATTGAATGCAAGAGAGAAGAATACCATAGAAGGATGTCTAATGACTCCTGGACAGTGTGACTAATAAAGCAGTATATTATTGCAGTTTCTGGAAAATTATTAATTAGATGGAAAGAATACCTGAAACAAAGATATTGTGGTATCATTCCCCATTTGGTTACTTCAAGACACTGATTTAGAAATACCTGTGTCTCTGATATTTGGTTATGAATGTCCAGGTTATTATTCATAAAGCATTAACAAACCCTCTCTGAAATCCCATCAAAGGAGTAACATGCGTTACAGCACTCTCTTTACTCCCATCTGTGAAGGGCAGTTTACTAGCATGGCAGTTAACTCATGTTTGTCTATTTTGATAAGTAACTGAAGCTCTGGAAATACCAGCGGAAATCAAGGTCATATGACCAGATGTAGCTGTTTAGTAAGTGAACACCTACCTCTGAGCTGCTTATTTCTCCCTGTCAGAATGAGTAACTCAGACACAGATGTAGGTGCTTGGACTTCTAAACTTAAGTTAGAGTGAGAGCAAGATTCAGTCCTTGGTAACCAAAGAGTTATGTTATGAATAAACAGAACAAACAGCACTATGAAGGTGGAAACAGTGTAAACAACTTAGTCTTGGTGTCAGTAGTATGACAGAAGTCTCCAAAGTCAGGAATTTAGTGTCCTGCTTTATTGTCCTGATCATTTAAGTCACCACACTGCTGGTGCTTTGGTGTAAAGGAAATAAAAAATTGTTTTAACACAAATGTATGCATGCATTCATTTGTGCATGTGCGTAACAATGGCAGATGTGTTTACACACACACATATACATACAATGCATAAACAATTTTTTTTTAAAGTAGACACCTCTCTGTATTGCTAGAGCAGGTAACCAGAAACTAGGATCTGGCCAGATATTTCCTGATACCATCTAAACTTAACCCCTGTTAACCCATGAGCCTTGTACTGCAGGACTGAATGAAAGGGAAGAAGAACCCACCGCAAGGTGACTGGGTAGCCACTGCTTCACCATATCTCCTGGTGGAGCCTTCCTCAGTTTTTCAGTTGGAAGACATGAGGAGAAAGCAGGAGCATTGGGGAGTAAAGACAGTTTCAAAAAAAATATTCATATATTGACTTATATAATAGACAAAGACTATCATTTCCTCAGTTATCCTAGTAACTGGCACAAAAGTAGTAGTAGTATGTCATTGTCAGATTATTTTCATTAAAAGGATAATTCATTATACCATTGTTATCTCTGCTGAAATTTCCTTGTTCACAGTGACTTAACTGACCTAACTATTCATAAAAGTGTCTTAAACTTAGACAGCTAGCTTCTAGACATCTATCTAAATTAGGGCAGCTGAATCTCACCTGTGGCTGGGAATCCCATCTTTGTAGACAGCAGAGACAAACAGGTACTTCCAAAATGAAGCTCTTCTTATATGCCTTGTCTGAGATAACAGGGGTAAGCTATCTATTTTATATCCCTATTTATTGAAAAAGCTGAGCAGCTACTTTATACAAGATGCTAAGGAGCTAGATGTTGCAATGGTGTTATCCTGAATTTATTTTTCATTCCTGGCTTCTGTTATTTTAGCTGTTCCTACACAAAAGAAACATTATATTGCTCTTTCATTTAGACTCAGTGAAGGTAGTTCACATATCAATTGTATCCAGGTTTGTGATTGATGGCAGCCGTTAATATCCTCTAATATAGCACTATATACACAGATATATGCACATGTTATATTTATGTTCATTAATCTAAGTGGTTCAAGGAGAGTGTTTCTTTATCAGATTTTCATAAAACAATTAATTGATGTAAATTTACCTTCTGTTCTGCACCATGTGGCTTTGAAGGTTCATAAGATTCAGTACTGGAACTCAATAATGAAAGTTAATTTCACAATTTCATCACCAAGAACTGGGGGTTGTATACTTATGAACCTAACTCTACAGTTTTTCTGTTTTTTTTAAAAACACTAATGTGGAATAAATCTTGACCTTTCCAAGGAGATTATAATCAGAAGAGACTGAAAAGCTAGAAATATGAGTTTTTAAGGTGTCCCATCTGCTTTATATTCTAGTTTTTGTATTCAGTACATAGTGCCTGATAGTTTGTCAGGCAGTTTATACACAGCATAGGTGTATGAAGACCCAAAGATGCTGCACATCTCACTTCCATCCTTCAAGCCTAGTCAAGCTTTTGACTAGTTATGGTGTTGTGATTAATTCTCTTTTACCTTCACAAAACATTTCTTCACCTTTATATGCCCCACAAATGCACCTCCCAAAAAGAGTAGTAAAACAGGAAAGACACAAGTATTTTAGGAAAGGCACATTTGGAATAAGATACAGTGATTTAGTGTCTCTGAAAAGATACAGAAAATAATTAAAAACATATTGACTGTAATAAGCACAATGGAAAATGTGGAGTCTGGGAGGAAACTCTTTCTAGTGTTGATGGCATACAGATATACAGCAACTAAGCTAATAGGGTTAGTTATTGATGTGTATGATGAGTACCAGTACTAAATAGAAATCCCACTCTCTTATGCTGGGATGAAGTATGGTATTTTATCAGTGTATTAGTCAAGTTACCATTGAATATAAAAAAGCACAACAATTAAATACTTGACAGAAGATTTCCATGCTGACCCCAAAACTTCTTCCCATGCATTTTGTATATAGATTTTTCTTGTGAAAGTCTCTGAAAGATCAAGAAATACCACTCTCATTTACTTCTGCCATGTATTTCTACATAACAATTTCTGCCTCCTTATTCACAGCCTCAAGGCAAAGATGATGTTATAAACATACATTTCCTTTAAAATCTTTCATAAATGGATGTAATAAAACAAACAAAAGTGCACAGACATTTGTTTTATAAAGCAATAATAGAAATGTGAAGGAAAGGCTCACAAAGAATTATCTAGTATTTAGGGCATCAGTGTAAGCAATGGAAGATATAAATTAATCTTTTTTTTTTTTTTTACTGAAGTCATCAGTAGTTAAAAGATCTAGAGTTCACACTTCAGTGAGGGGAGAGATCAAGTTTTGAAGTCTAATTTTTTTTACAAAGAACAATTTTTGTCTCTTGGCCATCCTGATGTATGACATTTATTCTAAGTAACTTACTCATTAAAACAGAGGTGAAGAGGGAAGCTACATGCACAATAGTTAGCTGTCCACAAAAAAATCTCATACAAAAATGAGAAACTTGATTTAATTATTTTTAATTAAATGAATGAATTAATTAATTTTTTGCATTATGTTATGTCTGATCAGTTATTTTAGCAGTCACTGTTTGGAGGAGAGTAATTCATTAGTCATCATCTAACTTCACACATTTGTGACTCTGACCAGAATTTCAGAGTGACTGTGACCTGGTACTTTTGTAATTTGATATAAAGTTTGTTTCAGGGAAGTCTATGACACCTTGTCCTGTGATGAAGTCTCTCCAAAGGAGGGCGAGTCCTGAAGTCTTAAATTAAATGAAAAAGCTTGTACAACAATTTTCAAACTAGTTGTTATGAGGAGAACTGACTGGTTGCAGCTTTCAGCTTTCAACTCATCTACCCTGCAGGTTGCCTAGAACTGAAAACTTCAGACAGAATTGCTTCTCACTCAGATTTCTATCAAATTAGCAGAAAGTGATAGTCCGTCTCACAGCCACCATCTCTCCTATCATCACTCCAGAAGATGTACTTTGCCAAGCCCCCCTCAAATTGAACATCTAGACAGCTAGATGAATCCTTATATAGAATCATAGAATCATATAGGGTTATGTCCTCCTTCTATGAAGAAATCATTAAAAAAGTGGTTATCCTTTTTCCTGTTTCCCCAGGCCTACCATAGTTTGCCAGGATTTTTTTAGATTTTTTGTCCTTTGTCCATGACAAGGGTTTCCTAACTCTGTCTTGACTCAGTTGCATTTGTGCTTACCTGGGAGAGGTGAATTATTTCATATACACTTTTTCTGTTGTTGCAAGTATCTTGGAGGGCTGTACCAGCTATTGAGTTTGTTCAGCCCTGTTCTGTTCAAATGTAACTGTTGTAACTGCTGCAGCTGGAGAATAATTTCCAATTGTGGTGGTATTCTAATGCATTCCCTAATATCTCTTCAAGTTCTTCTATTAATGATTGCAGTAGCCTTTTTTAGAAACTCAGGAACAAACTCAAGTTTGATATCTGTAAGTATGTGTGGAACATAAGGATGTGCGGACACCTGGAATGTAAGGACATCTGGTTTATGAAGATGTATGACTAAGAGCTATTCAACATAAAAAAACCCCAAACTCACAGAAACAAGAAATAGGATGAGTAATAAATTAAGCATAAACACTAATGAACAGAAGATAATGGAGAAAATAACAAGGACTAGGACTCTCAGGCCACTAATCAGCAGTCTACTGAGATGCTCTGCTACAATTTTGTAACTGATATGAGGGAACGTAATGGGATTATCAGAGGTTTCATGGGAAAGAACAAACTTACAATAGGGTATTTTATGGGGCCTATGGCATTGTATAAAATTTATGGAAAGTTTTAAGAGGATTGTGGGAATATATACGAGTTATTCTGGGATGTTTAGGAAAAGAATTTAGGTTGGGGAAAGGGAGGGATCAAAATGCGATAGCTATAAGCATGGAAAGATGGAGAGGAGGAGAAGGAGATAGACATTCATCTGGCCAAATCCTGCATCTGATCACTTTATTTTTAAATCCTATTCCTTACTGTTTTCTGTGTGATCTTGCCATCTGATCTGCATGTGATGTATGTTGGGGAGTGATTCACTAGTGAACAGCAAGCTGGACTAGCTAATGTGTAGAAGGTCACTCTCATCTGGCCAGGACCCAAGACCTGAGCCAATGGCTGGGTGAGAGTTCCGGGATCCAGGCATGGATGTCAGACTTAAAGCCCATTCTACTATTTGAGGGGGTTTTGTGAATCAACAGAGCGAGAGTAAGTGTGCCTTTCACCGGTTAGCTTCAAACCTGGTAAGACACAGAGAAGGAGGAAGATTGGGTTGCCTATGTTCAGGAGTATGTGAGCGCTGCCGGTGTTTACGTGAGTGCTGGAAAAGGCTGTGCTATCTGTGGTGATGCGTGTGGTCAGCCACATACAAGTTGTTACTGTATCTTTGGGATACACGTACCACTCACTACTGGATTGACCTGGAAATAAGAAGAGCAGCAAACAGACTGAGAGGAGAAATCTCCTGTGTCTATGAGTTCTAAGTCAGCCTGCCCTTGGAAAAGACATACTTATTTCATTCTTATGAAGGTTATCTGCAAAATATGTCCCAGTGCTACTTACTAAAGGAAGGGCAATAAAGTCTTTCTAAAGGTAATTAAACTTCTATTCTTTCAAGTGTGGGGGAACAGGATAGACAAAATAATCACCTGATCTAAGTCCCTTCTGTTAAGACAAAGATTTCCTTTATTTCTTCCATCTGGTATATTCCACCTTGGCTGGATGCCAGGTGCCCACTAAAGCCACTCTATCACTCCCCCTCATCAGCTGGACAGGGCAAAGAAAACATAATCAAAGGCTCATGGGTTGTGATAATGACAGGGAGAGATCACTCACCAATTACCATCATGGGAAAAACAGACTTGTGAAAAATTAATTTCATTTATTACCAATTAATTCAGAGTAGAGTAATGAGAAATAAAAACAAATCTCAAAACACCTTCCACCCCACCCTTTCCTTCTTCCTGGGATCAGCTTCACTTATGATTTCTCTACCTCCTCCCCTCAAAGCAGCACAAGGGGATGGGGAATGGGGTTTGTGGTCAGTTCATTACACGTTGTTTCTGCTGCTCCTTCCTCCTCACACTCTTCCTCTGCTCCAATGTGGGGGTGCCTCCCATGGGATACAGTCCTTCACAAAGTTCTCCAACATAGGCCCTTCCCGCAGGCTGCGGTTCTTCATGAACTGCTCCAGCATGAGTCCTTTTCATGGGGTGCAGTCTTTTAGGAACAAACTGCTCCAGTGTACGTTCCCAACGGGGTCACGAGTCCTGCCACCAAACCTGCTCCAGTGTGTGCTCCTCTCTCCACAGGTCCTGCCAGGAGCCTGTTCCAGTGTGGGTTTCTCATCAGGTCATAACCCCCTTCAGGCATCCACCTGGTCTGTTGTGGGGTCCTCTACAGGCTGCAGGTAGACATTTACTCCACCATGGACCTCCATGGGCTGCAGGGGGATAGCCTGTCTCACCATGGTCTTCATCATGGTCTTCACCATGGGCAGTAGGGGGATCTCTGTTCTGGTGTCCAGAGCACCTCCTGACACTCCTTCTTCACCTCTCCCCTTCTTGATGTCTGCAGAGTTGTTTCTCTCATGTATTCTCTCTCCCCTCTCCTGGCTGCTGTTGCACAGCAAGTTTTTTTCCCCTTCTTAAATATGTTGTCACAGACGTGCTACTATTGTTGCTGATGGGCTTGGCCTTGACCAGCGGTGCGTCTGTCTTGATGTCAGCTGGCATTGGCTCTATCGGACATAGGGGAAGCTTCTAGCAACTACGCACAAGAGCCATCCCTGCAGCCCGCTAGCTACCAAAGCCTTGCCGTGAAAATCCAATACATCCATGACAGAGTAGTTCAAATGAATTCCTAGAGCAAGCTCTTTCACCTATCATCTTGGTGTCTCCTCAACAAGAATAAATATTTGATGGTATTTGAGAGTTATGGGGGAGGGCTAGAAAAATACTGTTTAAATATCTATTAACATAAATATTGTTTTCTGTAACATTTAACTCAATAGTTTTACCTCTAGTTCAGAAAGGATCAAATTATCCAAATCACACAGTGACAAAAGCTTTCTCACAGGATTTATTAATCTTTATATTGGTATTTGAATTTTAATGAATACTAAGATTCACCAATATAGAAAAATTCTTTCATTTCTCTTGTCCCGAGGCTTTGTTGTCACTGTTCACCCTCTAAAATCTTCTGTTTTCTGCAGAATGTGTAATCATTATAGATTCAAGAATGCTAAATGTGAACATGCATGTACCTATGCATCAACTAACATAAACCCAAAAAACTTATCTATTTTTACACGACCTTAACAATATGATCAGGTTAACAATACATTTAAGGTTAATGAACTAATTATTTTTAGACTAAGCAAGAAGTACACACACTGATTTTACTGTGCAAGTAACTGCTTTCTGTCAGTGCCCTTTGTATTGCTGTTTGCACCTTTTAACTAGACTTGAATAATTATTAATAAGATCTCAAGGAACGTTTCCATTGATAGTTTCTAAAATTGAATGGTACTGTAAGGAAGTGAAAAGTCTTGCTGAAGAGTGTTTTTATTCCTTCAAAATATATGTGTCCATAACCTGATATTACAGAAATCTCAGCAACCTAATAGTATTATATGGAAATTTATGCAATAACCACGACTATATGTTCGTGTTTGCCTAATAGAGTATTCCTTAATCTGGGTAAATACAGAAAGGCTTAGCATAATGACAATAGCAGTGTGAGATTGACAGCTAAATTCTTGGTTTGGTGGAGATGAGAGAAGCCACAAATAAAAGGATACAACCTTTACCACAAATTCATGTTCCATAAACTTTTTATGGCTTATTATTATGCAAAAAAAAATTGTCAAAAAGGAAAAATTGTCGGGTTTTTGTGCATTGTACAGATAGAAAATTATGGGGTTTTTTTCGTCTGAGTCAACTGTGCCATTCTTGCTATTCCTGACAAAAAGGAGACAGAGCACCCTTGTATTGGCAAGTGAGTTCTGCAACCATAAGTTTTTAAAGCAGCAATTACAAAAAAAATATTGTGAATAGCCAACCCCACACATCATGTAAACATGCTGCAGAGATAAAATAAGTATCTATTCCTCCGAGCAAAACAGATAATCAGATTATGGTCCTGTAGAATTGTACCTGTGTTCATGGCAGTTGTATTCAAATCTATCTGGAGACATGACTACAACCCACGTGTCAACATATTCCAGACTTTGTACAGCAGAAAATGTGTCAAATGCCAATGAGAAATGGATTCCAAAGTGGACCATGTGGTTTTGTGCAGATGCAGTATTGCTCTCTTGCAGGCAACAAGCCACTGTCTGCATCAGGGCTTATTTTGTGCTGATTATGCAAGGAAAAGTGTTGGAGGGCATGAAATCACACATACAGCTTGCTTTAAAGCTAACAATAGACAGGCATGCTGCATAAAATTTGTGTCTAGGCTACCACTCGCAGCTCACTTGTAGCTGATCACCATCTTCCATTTGTTAGAGGCTGCTCCTCTCAGTACCTGATCCTGAAGACACTTTAATCAAAACAAATTGGGTTACTTTAAAATGTGCAAATAGCGAGTCTTCTTTATTACAGGTCATTTTGACTGATGCAAATTACAGAGTACTTGTAACAGCACTTCTGTAAGGACATCTAATGGGGAGAATAATCTCAGGCAGAAGGAAAAGGGACAGCAGGGTTAAACTGGCAATGGTAGCCTTTTCTGTTAATACAGCTGAATCACAAAGAGGCTGTTTATCCGCCGGATAGAGGTACCAATGGCAAGTACACAACACCAGAAATGGGTGAATGATACTAGTTGTGACAGGTTAGGAAGTAAACATCAGTAGCAATGCAATACAGAGATCAACACTGATGTAAAGTTGAATAATGAGACTTGAACAGAGGCAGATTTATGAAGAGTTCCAGTATTTTCGCCAGAATCCGTATTCCCTTGCTATGAGCAGATACTGCATTATCAGATACAGCCAGCTCAGCAAGATGTCAAGGGTGGAGAAAGTCATTGCTGCATTTCAGTGTGGGAGTGACAGCCATAGGTTTAACTATACCAGATGGGCAAACCTGTGGCATCTGAACAGTTCAAGTGTGGATCCATTGCAGAAACTGTGATGTGAATGGCTGCGGGCAAGCTCTCCTGGTGGAAAGCCTTCTGGATCTGCACCAGAAGTGAGGAAATGAGCCAACACTGGCTGTTTAAGCCAACATCAGCAGGTCTCTCAGGACTCAGCTGTCTGCTCATCCCACTCTCAGTCCACAGCAAAGTGCTGCATAAATAACTGTCTAAGGAGTGCAGATATCTTCTGTCTCTCAGCTGCTCTTGAATCCTCTGTCATGGGATATGTGTGACTTTGGGCTATGGGACAAGTTTTCGGTGTTGAGATCCTTGAGAGAAGAGATTAGCCATGACTGAACTATATCACATACACTGTTGACCATTTAAAAAATACAACAACATTTCTCATGCTGTAATAATCAGTGTTCAACTGAAAGCAGAAATTGATGATAAAGCTGTTTTTGCAGTGTTGGTTGTACGAATCTTGTTTCTCTGAATAAAGGTAGCAATAGATATATAAATCCCTTTCACAGAAAATTCAGGTCAGAGAATTTCTTAAGAACTTCCTCATTTCTTTGTTCCCTCCCTGTGGTCTCCGCTCAAAAGCGAAGATGGTCTCAGCAGTTAGAAGCCCCAGAACAGCAGAAATGCCTCCATTTCAGTGCTGCTGAGTGAAAATGCTATACTCCACTGAAAATGAAGAGTCAAAACCAGATACCCAGATTCTGTTCAGAATTTTTTTCCCGCTTTCCATTGAAAATATGTTTTTTCTTCTATTTTTAAAACTTTTGGTGCTGAGTTTTTATTTTTCATGGAAAATTACCACCACCACCAGTTTTACTTAAAAATAAGCAAAACCCCAAAACCATTGCTAAGGCAATTTGTTATGACATACACTTGTTGCTGTTGTTGTTATGGAAGTATTCATCAATCTGAACTAAATTTTGAGTCAATAGAAAGTACCAAGAAAAAAATTCACACCATCCATATAACTCAGTGTTTAGACTCCCCAACAAGAGATGAGGCTGCATTTATTGCATTAATGTTTGATTCAAGAGGTTGTTTGAGTGTTCTTAAATCAGTGACTCCTTCAACTTCCTTGCTTTACCTCTTAGTGCTGGGGTTCATTGCACATTAAATGTACGAGGACCAAGGTTTACGTCTACTGATGCACAATGCCTTCTTTGTGTCCTACTAATGACAAAATATTACCATGAGTTTGTAGCCAAATAAGGCAGATTTATATCTGCCTTTGTGCTGGTGAGGCTGAAGGCAGCTGGATTATATCACCAAAACTTGTTTACAGTCTCTCCCCTGAAAACTAGGCATAAAATTCTACAGAAAAAGCAGCTGCACAGAATGGCTAGGAATCACGGTTTGCACAGATTTTACCGTTTAGTTTTTTTTATTGCTGGTAGTATTTGGTTTGGCTTTTAAACTCTTCACCGATGCATACTGGCATGTGAATGGTTGTAAGAAAAAACTGTGAAACACAGCATAATTTTAAGGTACCTGGCTAGAGCTTGATTTTTTTGTTGTTGGTGGTGGTGGGGATGGTGGTGGTGGTTTTAGAGTTATTTGTATTTGTAGTAGCCAAGAACCCAGAAAATTCTCACAATAAACTGCACGCATCTCACTACACCCAACTGCCCATGGCTTAAGCAAAGTGTTTCAGTCTTTCACTGGCATCATAGCTGCCAGAAAGTGATGATACACTGCCAATATAATGTGCAGATGTTAGTAATCATGAATTCAGTGTTGGGCATAAAGGAATGCAGAGTGAGGAATGCCAGAGACTGGCCAGCAACATTGCGTGTGGCCAGAATTTTTCACTGAGTTCACATGTGTGCTGTGATACTGTTTGTGCACCTTCTGTCCAGATATATTTGAACGCACTAGGGAGTAACTTCCTAATCAGCTGTTACCTGATGTCCATCTGCTATCCCAAATACCATGTGTCCTCTGTACAATTTGCTAATACTTGTTTGTGACTCGTTACTTTTATTGTATGCAGGGTATGCTGTTTTGTAAAATAATAGACATCCATTAAAGGTGGCATTCATATGACCTAACCTTAGGCTTCTGAAAGTCTGATGCTTACTCTAGACTGCAATATCGGTTCCCACTATAGTCAGATGAAAGCTAGGCATCTCTAAAGGAATTTCACCCCTTTCTGAGACAGATCTAGAACAGTGACAATGAACGCTTCCCTGAAGGCCATTTTCTCTTTCCTCTGAATATGGAGAGGACCAAACATCACTGTTTTAGGTGCTGAGGCTAGATGATACTCACGTACAAGAAAGATTGATATTAATCAGACTAAATGTAGTTCTCTATAACCTCAGGCTCTTTTTATAATCTTTCAAGAGAAACATGTGCAATGCATTTCATTCTCCAGTGAGATGTCTAAAACAAGCGAGCCAAATTGCATAATAGAGCTATGCCTTCTTCTTTATTGACTATGGTCAGGTACGTAAAGTAACTACGAGAGACGCTGAGATGTCCCACCACAAGTAACATACTTTACAGAAGGTTTAATAATGACGTCTTTGTATAAAGACTACTTATCAGTTAGACTTGCGTGCTGTGAGTATAATTACTTTTCCCTGTGCAAGACAGATATTACATGAAGAAATACTCTTCACATGCAAATACTTATTCTCTAAATTCTTGTTATTGAATTTAAGACTGGATGTTCAGGTCCTACTCAGCCAGAAATTCACTAACAATTCTCATTGATTTAAATCAAGTTAGGAAAGCTGTTTAAGTTACTAGAGAGCATCATGTGTGTTTTTTGTTTTCTTTTCCAAAAGAAGAAATGCATATTGCTATCAGGGTTCTTCACATCTTAAATACATGAAGACAAAGGTTCAAATCTCCTAGTAGATTGTAGCTCCTATGTGTTTCCACAGTAGTGAACCATTGCCCTGAGCTTGTGAACAGAAGCAGGAGCAGGAATCAGATCAGGAAGGGAAAGCAAGCTACAAGTGGAGAAGGGTGGTTTTTTGCTCATTTGGTTTCTTTTTTTTTCAAGAAATGACATCTAACTTCAAGGTAGTAAACTCATATTTTGTCACTCAGTCAAGCTGACTAATTTCTAGAAGTGTTCAACACTCAGGAATTGTCACCAAAAGTCAGTTTTTCATAAGTCTATCAAAAGAAAAGCAACCATTATTTGTTCCTGTGGAAAAGCATTTTTTCTTGAGTAAGTCAAGTGTGAATTTCTTACACCTCCCCTCTGCATGCACTCCCAGAGGATATGAACTTTTAGACACCACCAACTACACCACATGGCTATGTAGCTCGACTTACTGCATCTCTAGCTTTTAGCCCTCAAAATCCTCAGGGAGATAGCCAAGGGGTGATATGAGACTTGTCATAAATCAGTGAAAGATTATCACTGGCTCTAAAGGATTAAATCCTGTATTGGCTCATGTAGCAAAAATTCTAAAACTTACAAAGATCGCTACATGTTTCCATGTAAACTCATTAGGATAACATATTTGTTACTTAGATTGACTGAAAATAAAATAATAATGTCTCTCTCCCTCTCCCATGTCTTTCTCTGTAAGTTTACCTCCCCCCAAAAAATCAAAATGGCATAAAATGAAGGGAAACTTTCTGTAGCCCAGGCATTAAGGGGGATAAAAGCTAATATGTCTGTCAGCCTGGCAAGTAATAGCGGCTGCGCTAGAGACAGTTGACCACCAAATGGTATCCTAGCAACATACAGTAGCATCGTTATACATAGTGCTATCAAGCCAAATTTATCCTTTTCAATATCTTAGCTTCAAGAGAGCAGGGATGAATACAGAGCAAAGGATGAAAATGGTGCCTATGAGAAAGACAACATGGGGTTTTAATTTAAGCCGAGGTTATACAGAATGTCTGTGCAAAATGAATAAAGAGCATAGCATTTTTTTGTGCTGAGGAAAGTTACCTACCAGTGATAAGGCACCCTCAGACAATTATGATTCAATTTGCTTTCAGAATACTAATCCTGTGTATATTTCAGTTTAGAATAAAATTTGCAGTATGATTTCTCTTTAATTCCATTTAAATTTTTCCATTTTAAAAATGGAGAGGGGGAAGGGGAACTATATTTTAATTACTCAACATTTCTAAATCTTTAAAAAATCTCTAGGTAAATCCACCTATAAATTATGGCTTTCAAAAACAATTATAGCTTTCATTGTTTCTAATATTAAATTGGATAATTACATCTCTGTTGATAAACTCTCAAAATTGAGAAGTTTCCTCTTTTTAGGTGATAAATTGCCTTCTATTCTCCTGTTATATTTAGAGCCATTGATCCTACACTGTCCATATAATTTACCAATGTGCATAATGATCATGACTGTAAATAGCCTTGTCAAAGAGAGGACAAATGAACCTATGTGCAGATTAATTACAGGATGTATCCTTTCTTCAGTTTTGAGAAAAGATTAGAAAAGCACGTGAAGCATCTACACCTTATGGGCCAGAAGATCTGGACTCTCCTGTCCAGCGTAAGTTGGCATGGTTTCACTGATCCTAGTTGAAATGAGCATGCCTGACCTCAACTGAGGGTTTGGCTGAATACAACAAGACTACTGATAATACAGATAGAATTAAAGGCAGGTAGGGTAGTACTTTTTAGTAAAAGTTACTCCTGCAAACATGACCTCAAGCAGAAGGTAAAACTGTCTCCCTTCAGTAGCAGATGTACTGCCAAGTAAGCAGTAAATTGCAAATATCAGGACAGTGTGCCAAGATACTGATCACTGATCATTTTTAACTTATAGTCCAAACATTATCCTGCAGAGGATACACACCACGGGGAATGGATTTACAGAGCTATGTTTTATGATATACTAAGCATTTTTGTATGCACCAGAAAATCTGTGTGTAAAAGGTTTCCATGTGCCACTCTGCAGTAGAGGGCTCTTTGGAGACTTAGCTGGGGAAAAAATAAAATCACTTTTAAATTATGCATTTTTAAAAATGGCATAATTGAAACAAGTTTTTAATCCAACATTCAGTCTCTCCCTTAATTTGTATTTCTAATTCCTTTCAATGATCTGTTTTGGAGCAGGCTATTTAGCTTCTTGTCTTTTGTTATTTATGCAGATGACAGCAATCGCCTTTCTTCTCCAACTATTCCGGCAATCTCTAGTGCCCAGTGGTAGCAGTTCTTCATCACATCAGTTGATATCTTCTTTAGCTTCCAAGGAAAGAGTCTGGCCATAGGCATATTTTAACCTAGTAGAGTAATTTATCCTACTCTGTCCAGTTCCAAGGTTACCTTATACCCCGTCCCCAAATGTCTGTGCATTCATGTAGCCAATCACAGAGGAAAAAAAAATATAATCAGCCAAACAACAGACACATTTGCTTCTCGTAATCTGGCTGCGGCTATGCAGACTGTATGTTTCTGATTAGCGTTCCCCAAGCAATATATCAAAAGAATACTGGACAAGAAAGACCCTGAGAGGTGACAGGAAAGCTGCCTTCTGTTAGCCAGCAGCCACATTGAGACCTGTAACGTGTGCTGAATATTTCTCTGTGATATAAATATGTCTTCAGTAGCTTAGGCTATATCAGCAGGATAACAGGCTAGATCGATTCTAAGAAATACCTTATATATAGTTAATAAAGCAAGTTATAACTTGCTGTATACACATGAATGCGTATTCAAAGTTTCCGTAGTCTACAGAAGCAAGTGTGTATCTCAAAAGGTTGTGTGGATTTTCAGTGCATCTAATTTCTGCTCTAATTTCTTTCACCAGTCTGATCTTTGATAAGAGAGAAGCTAACGACACAGTAATCCTATTCATGAGAAAGACAATATAATCTTCCGTAAGAAGCTAAAACAACCCTCAGTTTTACCTTCTTCTTGACAAAATGTTAGAGGAAACAGGTAAGTCTTTGGAACTACAGGGCAATATAAATGCAGAGCGATTAAACGGAATTCATAGCAAGGAATCAGAGTAAGCCTCTGAGTTTTTATGTGACACTAAATTAATGTTCTAGGGATATTAACAACTTGGCAGCTAAGTGAGCAGAGATACTTCAGAGAAATCATATCAAAAAAGTGCTGGAGCAATCCAGCTTGGTTGATTAGTGTAGGAATTTATGAAGGCATTATATGACTTGTTTTCTTGTAGTAGTAAAAACTGGATTTAGTGACTTGGGACATCATTTCTCTTTCTTGAATTCCATGTTCACCTAAATTTCTTTTAAATTCTGAGGACATTAGTGACACAAGTGAAACTCCTGTAAGAATTTGGTGCCAATTCTTAGAAACTTTAACCTTGAGAATTTTTAAGGTGGAAGAGAAGGACATCTCCTTCAAGACTATCTTTTGTCTATATCAGGCATTGGGAGAAATCTGCATTTTATAAATTAAATACAGTAAAGCAAAAGTCCTATCTTTTGTGGGCAGAGTGGGAGAAAAAAAAAAAAAGAAAAAAAGACAAACCAAAACCAATGTGATTTTAGCTAATATTCTAGTTTGCTTGGCAAAGAAAGTTCCACTAATCGACAGGCAGGCCTCTGCCATCTGTGTTAAGTGGGTGCATTGCAAGCACCTGGAGCTACAAGGAATACTTTCCTTTTTAATTCTTTCTTGTAAAACAGATGGGAAAAAGCACAGCTAGTAGTGTTATGCTGTGCTTAAATATGAGTAGACCATCATCTAGTCTCACTGTTGCCTTTCAGCCAGATACATATGTACTTGAACTTCCAGATTTTAATCAGCAGAAGCATGTCAGTGCTCAGGAGTCTATGCTGTTATGAGCTACTAGCAAAGGACTATGAAAGAGGTCACAGTGACCTAGTACTTATGCAATGGCAGTATACTGATTAGAAGATATTATAGTTTTCTGAATGCAAAGCTCTAGTTTAACGAGCATTTTAAAGGAAATGCAAGAAATAATGGTATCTCTAAACCCTATGAAGGTATCGGACAAACGGGAGGATTCACACATGCACAAATTCAAGTGTCAAAAAGGGACAATTATAGCCTTGCAAAACTGTTTCTGATACACATGGCTGTAGGATTTCTCGTGAAAGCAGAGAAAAGTTTAGAAGGCCCCATTTTCACAAAGGCTTGAAGGAGTACATAGAATGTTTGAAGTGATATTAGGAGCTTTAAACTAAAAAAAGAAATCCAGGTAAATCCTGCCCAACACACTAAAGCACTTGAGATTCTGTAGGGGTCTAAGGGTTTCTGGCCAAATATTCTTAATTCAGCTAACTATGTGCATGTAATAGGTTAAATACTTATAGAATCATAGAATGGTTAGAGTTGGAAGGGACCTTAGAGCAGTTTGGGACACAAAACGTTGACATTCTTATGTTTAGCAGCTTTCAATAGACAAAATAAATGCATATGCTCAAATCAGGCCTAACAGAGTTGGAATATTACAGTTCTCATCCTTTCACAGAATCCCAGAAAGATATGGGGTTGGAAGGGACCTCTGGAAAATAATGAAATACATACAGTATATACAAAACAAATATCAAGATCCCAGGCATGGGGGAAATCCAGACTGGAGTCAGTGATGGATAGGAACTGGGTTCAGGAATGCAAGTATTGGAATCAAAGGCAGATGAACAGAGTTCTCCTCTGACACCAGCCATTGAAAAAAGACCCTGACCCCTTTGATCCCTCAGCTTTTATACTGAGTATGATGCAAATGGGATGGAATACCCAGTTGGTCGGTTTTTGGGTCCACTCCTCCCCACAGGTGCAACCCCTCTATGGTCTTCCACTTCTGATCTGCCAGTGGGGCAAATAACAAAGTTCTCTGACCTTGATTGTTATGGGAATAAGTACAAGTAAGAGCATCTCTGCGTAACTTCCTTGGTATTAACTATAAACATCAGACTTTATCTCTCTGGAAGCAAAATATGCTTTTCTGTCTGAAAAATATGCCATTAATTTCAGAGAGTGCCGTTAATTACAAGAAATTTCACTGAAAAGTAAAATTACTGAAAAGAAAATTGGTTCTGTTCTACCTCAAACCAGGGCAAGAACTATACCTGTTTTAATATTGTTTACTTAAAGTTTTCAGATTTCCTTTAGAATCAATAGGGAGGAACCAGGGATTAATTCAATTTTTGAGAGGTTATTTTGTAATCAGTATGATCATGAAAGAAGACTTTCATAAAAAATATCAGAAGCCAGTTGATGTGAAGAGAAATCATCTCTTTAAATCAAGAGTTTCATAAGTTTTATATCCCATCTGTTTTATGTAGTTAAGAAAAACTGAGACTCAGTATTCTTCCTGTGCAAAGAAAAGAGATTAATATTTATGAATTATGACTCAGATTAAGATTTATGTATTCCTTCCACAAAAGTAGGCTTACTGAATCACCATTTTCCCCCACCTGAATTGCAGGTACCTTTTTGCTTGGAAGGAAACTGAATTTATAAATATATATTGTGCAGTGGGCATACTAAGGTTTAAAACACACCTGCTGATGGCTGAGTGGCAGTGAATGGCAATTACCATGTTTGTAAGTAGATTTTCTCTGAGGAATAATTTCACCTCCAAAAAAATGATCTTGAAATAACAATCACAAGAATTTTTTAGAAAGTTTAATGTCATTTTGTAGTTTTTCTTCTTAAGGATGGCATGTTCTC
>JAOXJK010000001.1:175557924-175570361 GCA_025774025.1 Xenus cinereus | reverse complement strand
GACGAGCTAATGGTTTCATCATCTTTTTGTGAGTGTGGGCCCCATTTCCTACCAGATCCCTCTCAGGTGTTTCCATAATTTCTAGGTGTCTATCACTGCTCTGAAATGAATTGTTAGAGTCCTTGCTAGTCCACCACCCCTCTAGCCCTGGCATGTTACCCTTGAGTTTAGTCCTAACAGGCCCAGTTAACTCATTGTTACTTATCCACTGAAACCATTGATTTGATGAATTTTTCATTTCTTTTGGAAGTTTACAGTACATAACCACTCAGTCTAAATAAAAATTAAGATTTCATTCAGAACAATATTACATATCTTGTTCTTCTCTTTTACACACGGGATTAAAAACTTGAGACATACTGAGTAGCTTATCTACTTAAGTTCTTAAATATGATAGTAAGTAGGACTGATGCAGAATGGGAAACGAGCTCTTCCAGTCTATTCCAACACCTTATGGCATCTTGTAAACACTTACCCAGAAGTTTTGGACTAACTTCAACAGTTTGTTTCTGACAACGTAACATATGAATCCCTTAATTTGCTTCTGAACTGAAATCAGCTATAGGTGATTCCTTCCTTAAGAAGGAAATATTTCCATGATGTCAGGGTCCCAAGGTTCATTCAGAAAGGTAGCATTTTCAGGTTATCTAGTATTTATATGTAATACAAAATTGGTTTGAATTTCTTTTCTCTACATTCGTATCCAAATGTAGCAGAAGGATTCCTTTCTATCAGGATGCTTCCAGAGGCATTTATGCAGCAATAGTTAATAAGCTATTTCTTGCTTTCTGCATACTGAAATTCTAAAGCATATGTAATCATGGCTTAGCTTTTCCTTTGAAATTGCTGCAGCTTGTTTTTGTTTATGATCTGTCTTGAGTCTGTATAACAGACTGTCCAGGCCGTACAACAGTTTGTTTTCCAGTCTGTTTAGATGATGTAGTGTTATCTGCAGTTGTTTGTTTATTTGTATTTCATCTTCAGGAGAATCTGGTATGCACCAGACAGCTTTGTCCTGATAAAACCACCTTATTAGAGCTTGGTATTCCTGTCTGAGTTTCTCCTTGTGCTTTCATTTTCTTTGTTGCATAGAAAACTAAAGGAAGCCTGGCCCAGCCTTAACATTGCTTTAGTGTTATATATACAATGTTTCTTATTATTTACAAGCTTGTTATTTTAGAACATTGCTACAGAGAATATTTTTAGCATGTTAGATATTTCCTCCAGCAACACACTTGTAATACGTAAGGAGCTTTATTTTATGTTTAAAACCAAACATCGTTCAACTGTTAGCGATATTAATACTATTAATCAAGTTTATAAACATCTGTCTTTCTTACAAAAAAATTTAAGGACAAAACAATAAAGCATTCTTCTTTCAGGGCTTATTTTAGATTCAATCTTTTCTTACATTTTGGGCAATGACAGTATTTACACTGAAAAAAAAAAAAAGCTTAAAAAATTCCTTTATGTCAAAAAAGCCTCAAATGACGTTCAAATTTTTGAGAAATTTAAGTAATAACCTACCAGTTTGTAAATTACTTATCTAGACCTGGTGAAATTTAGCCTGAGGTACTTAGACTTCAGCCTGATGAAGCAATAAAAAAACATCAGGGCAGGACAGTTAAGTTTCCAGATTACTAAGAGGACAAACACAAAGCTTACCTATAAGAAGACATAGCCAGATTATTATAGGGGTGTCTTCATACTTTGAAACTCAGAAAACTGCTGGGACAGACCATCTGTTGGTAAGGATACAAAAAGATAGCAAGTGGCTAACAGTCAACACATTTGTCAAGAACGAATTATGTAATTTCAAAGAAACTTCAATCTGTAGTAAAAGATAAAGAGATTTTTTGTCACATACCACAATGTAAGTAACATGTGTGACACTGCCACACATCATGTTCTCCATACAAAATGAGTTAAAATTCATTCAAATCAAAATATTGTGAGTTGCATATACAATTAACTGAAGATCCATACTGAACAAGTAGGTAGCATCGTGCAGTGTTACAACAGAAAGCCATGTCAAGTGGTGATCCACAGAAGTCTGTTCTGAAACTGGCACTGTTTAATATTTTCATTAATTATCTGGACAGTGTAATAGAGGCAATGTTTATTAAATTTACAGATGATACCAAACTGAGAGCAGATGCAAGCACATTGAAGCACAGGCTTAGAATTCAAAATTATTTATAAAAGGAGAAAATAATATAAAGTAAATAGAGTGCAATTCAAAATGTGACAAGAGCAAAATATCACTTTAAATTAGATATAAATAACTACAAGTGCAACATTGAAATCAACAGTTAGACAGCAGTGCTGGTAAAAAATACTAAAGTACTGTCTGGCTTAGTCACAAACAGTGGGCATCTAGCACTGTTTGATAAACTGTGGTATTGTGCCTGCTCTCCAGCAGCTCCTCCAGAAAATCGTGTCACTGTTGGCTTTTTTTCATACCTCAGAGTCACATCTGCATGTCTCAGGTATGCTACGGCACCTCAGGTGTCCCTTGGCACCTGTGTGTGTAGGTAACTGAACTGAGTCTTACATAAATACAGCCAGTGGAGCCCAGGGGGCTATTTAACTCACCTGAAAGTAGGCTTATACACATTGTCAAATGAATAGCTCTTCACGCTACATTGGGCTTGATTCAGTGACCTCCAGATGCCGTTTCAGTAAAGCACAGGTTTCTCACTGATGGTGTGTCATACCTGGCGGTCCCACCTGGATCTTTCAGACACATTAGGTACCTCAGATGACATTAGGCCCCTGTGTGCGAGCAGCTGAATCAGGCCTTACATTTCCAGTGACTATGGTGGATTCACATGATTCTAAATACAGCATTTCAGCTGTGCGTTTCAAAGACCACACAGACATGTTTGGACATTTAGGCTTGCACAGTCTGAAATTAATTCCATTTTGATTGGATGAAAAAATTCTATTTGCTTACCTCATCAGGACTGAGTTAATGTATAAGAAAAGAAGATTTCTTACACAAAACTTTTCAATCCCAAAATACAGGAATCATTGCAAAGGCTGATCTCCTTGTCTGTGTGGCAAGGACAGTACTGCTCCTAAATTGTGGAAAGTTAGATTTAATTTACACACAAGTAGAAACTTTTGGTCTGTACAGATGCTGAAGATTGTCTTGGAATATTGTGGAATTTCTATCAGTGGAAGTTTCTGAAAACAAGTTGGAGAAATAGCTACCATGAATGATTTAAGTCTAGTTTACCCTTTCTTAAGGACAAACTATTAGACTTCTCAAAATGCTTTTCAATCTGCTTTCTGTGAGTCCATAATCTTAAAGTATAATTAGGATCATTTCTCTTTTGTCTTTTATGCTCTGGTCATGATATTGTTGACATTTAAATTATCATCATTTAGATTTTGTGTTACCATTCTAACTAAAATATGACAGATCATATCTCTTACAGCTGTACATATGGGATGGCCATTGCCAGACAAATAGCACTTCACAACCGTACTTTTTTTCAGTTTCACAGAGGAAGAATAGAAACATCTTGTGGGGAGGGGGGATGGGAACACTGCAAAGAGGAGAGTGCAGGGGGCAGGTCTTCCACATTTTACAGGAGTAATTACACCTGCACAGAAATTTTCAAACAATGCAAAAGAGGAAATAACAGAAGTTAAGCCTATAAAAAATAGACTTCTTCAGGACAGACCTTTCTTGAAAAATAATGTCAGATGGTGAATACATTTTGAATGACTCAATTGGATAAATTCTCAGAAAGACAACTGGAAATGTATGACTACGATGTTGTTCTGGAAACAGAAAGATGAGAGACCTCAATAATAGGTACAGATTTAAAAAAAAAAGACAGGAGAGGAGAGGATTTTCCACTTTAAATTTTGTTTGCAATCATTTATATTAAACAGTGCCCAGGTTGGGAAAATTATTAGCTTTCATTGCCTCATTTCCTATCTAATAATTTTATGGTCCACCATTCTTTCTTCCTTTAGTTGGGTTCACAAGGATTTTTGGAAGTCTGTGACACTAATGTCTTCCACAGTGTATCGAGGGCACATTTCTATACACGGAAAACTGATGGGACATTACAGTTTTGCACTGGGATGCTAACATCAGATCATTACAGGTATTTATTCCTTCGTTTGCCAGAGTATGGTGAAGCAAACATCTGGGCACCATGTCTGAAGAAGTCTGATTCAGAAGACAACTAAGTCTATTCTTATATTTTGGGGAGCATATTTAGGCCTCTAGGCACTCTGCTCCAGCACTGCACACTCATAAACTTCACCCAACAAGTAACAGCTGCACTTTGGCCAAGTTCTGTGATCCTGATGGATTCTCACCGGTTTCCACATTAACCCTGGGTTGCCAGACTTTATCACTACTTTCAGTTACTCTTCTTCTCCAGTTTCTTCTCTCTCAGCTTTTCCCTTCTAAGTTCTCCCACTGGGGTGCCTCAGATAGAGTCCTTAAGAGGATCACTCACCACTTCCAAGTGGCTCAAGTTAATATTTCCTCTTCCTTAAGTAAAATAATCAACATCTTTTTCTAGATTGAGTCTGAAAAGTTGTTTGTTCTGGGAAAAACTAACTGAAACACTAGATGACATCCTGGAGAGCAGCTTCGTGTCATGGCCAAGAAACAGCTGGCTATTTTGAAGAAAATCCTGGATTGCGTTTAAAAACATCATGTACCATATAGTAACAGTTTATTATAACTTGTGTATTACACAAACAACAACTGAAACCAGAGCTCCACCTTATATGAGTTTGTATCACTTTTCAAAATCCTATTTGTAACATGTAATATTCCTACAGTTCAGCTAAGATTGGAGAATATCCATCTATTTTTAGATAACTTGCTTCTGCTTCTGAAAGATAGCATTTAGAATTCACTTTGGGGCCATATTTTTGAGAGTAGTATCATTGTTTGGGACTAATTAGTTGTCCCTTATGCCAAAGATCAGCATGGGCTGCAGAAGACTGCCTTTGCTTGTTCAAACCTGTAGCTGTCATTTGTTTTCTTTATGGAGTCATCATCCACCTCTGAAGCAAGATCCTTTCTGAACCAGCAGCTTCACAGTCTGTCTCTGTCTCTTACAAGTATTTGCTAAACTGTAGCAGCTAAGGAATGTAGGCTTACTGAGCTGAGCATCTGCCAGGAGCTATTTGGCATACGGTCAGGATGATACTGCTACGGAGGCAACATCAATAGACAAACCAACTTCTGTGGTAAATGTACAACCCTTGCCTTATTTATACGCTGTGTCTCTCTGTGTGAATTTTACATGCAATCTGGCCAGCAAAAGTAGAGAGAGGCTTTTCCCTATTGTCTGACTCTTTGTTGAGATTCTTTTTCCAGCAGATCTTGATGTATATTCCCCCAGACTTTGTTGTAAGTACCATGCCTGTGTCTTCCTGTGCAGATAAAAGGAAAACTTCAATATACTGGCCTGCAAAGACAGTATAGCACACTCCAGTTAAATCCAAAGGTAGTCCTTGCCCCTGGATGAGCATAGTGCAAGATGCCATAAAACATTTCCAACAAGTTTACACAGTTAGTGAACCCATCCTGTTGCTGTGTTGCCTTCAGAACAAAACAGATGATATAAAAATTGAGTTTTAAAAGTATATTCAAATTCTGTGGCTGAGTTCAGCCACTGAGTCTACCCCTTTTCTCATTATTAATATCAAATAGGTGTTTATTCTAATATCAGTCTTCATCCACAATCAAATTTTAACTTTCTACAAGCCAAAACATCTGGGAAATGCCTCCCTTCTCTAATCATGATGATCACTCTTCCTGTCTTCCTTTAAATACTTCTCCAACATACAACAGTCTCTGGAAATTTCATTTTCAGTTGAACCAAGAAAAAATGTATGAGTTTAACATAAAATATTGAATATAATTTCTGAAGTAAAAATACAGCAGTAATTACCTGACTATTGTTTCTACCACAGTTCTGGTTAGTTAGAAAAGGAATGTCTCTGTTGCACTCCTTTCCTAGTCTGTAATTTCTCTACTTGAAACATCTGAATAAAATTAAGGAGTTAACATCAGTTTTTTCCCATGAAGGGCAGAGAGCAAAAGTGAGCAGTCATTAGAGAGGCCTGGCATCTCTTTTTTTATTCAGCAGGAAGACCCAATACGAAAAAAAGAAGAAAACTATAAAAGAACGTGGGATGGTTTTTTTTTCTTTCTTTCTACAGAGCCTTAATTTGTATCTTAGAAGTGGATTCCATGAGAATATCTGAGGTCCTTTCTGGAGCTCCTCTGGAAGGTTTATGACATTTCTCATCAAAATTTCAGACAACACATTAGATCTGAGGGAAGTTGTCTGAATCTACACATTAAAATGTCAGTAAAATAAATGTCAACTACAGGAAGGTATTGTTGTATCCATCAGTCAAGACTATAATTTGACATTAAGAAACAATAAATCAGCATGATGCCCTGCTATTCTCAAATCACCTCTTGGCCCTTAACACAATTCTGAAACACCTTCTGCCACACTTAGGCGCATATGTCTTCTTCCCCCATCTGCTCAGCATTTCACCACTACCTCCAATGTCTATGTCTAACAGTATGATTGGATTTTCCATGTGTAGAATCATTTAAGTATCTTAAACCTCCTACTCAGATTTTTTTTTTCAAATACAGTTATTTACTTGTAAAAAATTCAAGGTGCTTAAGTTCTGAAAATCTGTTTGTTATGCTTTAATGAAAGCTTAGATGCCTGAGCCTTCAAAGATGAGAGTCTTCCAGGTATTGGTTTGCTGAACAACTGCCAGCTATCCAAATTCTGATCCTAAACATAACTAGTAGAGGCCAAGGTTTATTTTGTTAATAGGAGGTAATGGAGTCTCATATATTTATACAAGCCCTGAAATAAGCTCATAAATTACAAGAAAATATGGCATTTTATGTCCTTACAGGTCCTTTTGATGACTTAATGGTGTGAAAAGGAGACTAAGTGTGGGATACAAAAGCAATTGTAATCATTCCTGAAGAAACCTGAAAGGACGATCTCTATGTACAGTTGAATCAATTTTTTCTCCTCATAAAAATACACAGGCACATTTCCTATTAGAGGCTTGCTCCAGAGGTTAAGGTGTATTGAATGAAATACCTTTTCAAAGTTGAGAGAAAAATATCAATAAAAAAGGTAAGGACCAAGTAACGCAAAATTTTAATTTGACCCTGCAGACAGGCCCTTAAAGAAAAGAAATAGAAGTTTAAGTTGGCAATCTCTTTATATTAAATTCTGTGTTGAACTAGCAAAAATAAATAACTAAAGACACATCTAATTGTCCTAGGTTCCATTTTAAGAAGTTGTGTACGGGAGGCAGGCGAAATTGGAGCAGGGCAATACAGTATGTTAGGAAACAGGGAAGTGGACCAGAGTGAAAATGCAGCCATGGGAACGTATGGGTGCAAAGATAAGTACTGCACCAATGCTGGAGGTGACTCGTCCCTTCATCGGCTAATGGTGCCCATGGCACTCTCAGGATCACTCCTGGCACTCTCAGGATCGTTGTGGAGAGGAATGCAGTAGTGGCAAAGATGGAAACTGAAGGTGACAGTAGTTCAGCATGTTTCCTGAAATATCTACAAATTCCTGGTCACAATGGGCCTGAGCAAGAAAGAGCTGCTGTCACAATACTGAAGGTGGAAAAAAGGGACTCCTGGCCTGCAGGAAGCTATGCCAGAGACAGGGAAAACTGGAAGGGAAAGATAAGAGGAGAGCAGATGTTTGACATGCAGTATCTGAGAGGAAACCTATACTGTGGCCGTTGAAATGGAGAGATCCCCTGTGAGAACTGTGTCTCAGAAAGCAGCTGCCAAGTCCAATAGCCATTAAATCTCAGCAGAAACAAACATCATCGCACTATGCTGTGTCTCTTTAGTAGACCCAACAGCAGTTCACACTGGGCTAGTATCAATTGTACCATACTTAGCTTGGACAAAAACACGGGTCAGAGTGACAAAAGCAAGCACTTTTGATTAAGCAGTTTGAAATGAAATTAAAAATATACTGGGAAAAATGAATGAAAAAGCTGAAAAGCTAGCTTGTGAGTTGAACCTATGTTCTTTGTCATGGTAACACCTTATTACTCTGCCTTTGTGTAAAACCCAGTCTCCACATCACTCTGAGGAGCATTTAAATCACATTGGATCTTTACTAGTGCAAAGTGCATCTTCCAATTTGGGATAGCGGGGATTTTCCCATCCTCAGTCCCTTCTCAGTTGCTCCTGAATACCTATGAAAGAAGGTACAACATGACTTCATGGACCCAGTCATACTCTCTGTGTAGAGAAACCCTCTCAGAAAGTTAGGAAAATGAGAAATGCACAATGCTTCGTTCCACAGAAGGCACCTATTATATATTTGGCTGGGAGACAGAAAAAGGCTAGTTATCCCAAGGCACACAGGTGTCTAATTTCAATCTGGTAACCAGCAACCAGTACAGAGCAGTAGGAGGGTGATTGACTACTACATCAATACAGCTAATACTTAGAAAAGTGAAAACAGCTCTATAAATGTGGACAATTTTCTCTTCCATGTCGGAGCAGAGACATTACAACCAAGCAAAAACTGAAAGAGAACACTCAGATTTTGGACTGTGCAGGCAAGCAGGGAGAAAAACAAAGACAATACATTGTTCAATTAAGAAAAACTCCATGCTTAAAATAAAACACACCAAACCCAAAATCTACCCTTTCCCTTCCTTAATAAATCCCAGATTTTCATACTGCCTGCCCATATCAATCAGGTTTCTACCCTGCATGTTCTAACTGATACCTCCTTCTATTCAGTTGTGGGGAAAGAGAAGGTAGGCTCCCACTGACAACAATTCTACACCACGATTGCAGAAGATCTCTTTTTCTTGGGTCACTATTAAATGGGTGCATTAAGTTCTGCTCCTCCGTCAGGAAACAAAGAGATGAAATACCATAACAGCGGACAGCTATAGCAGATGGCTTGACGTAAGCCATTTATTCCTGCTGATTTCTGGTAAGCTGTCCTAGAGAAAGTTGTATAAGAACATCCAGGATTGAGAAACCAACTAGATCTTGCTGTGGTGGCCGGACAGATAGAAAGTAGAAGGACTAATAACTCTGTGATTGATAGATTTGAGGAAGGTAGTCCTGAGGGTAAGAGACAAAGAAATTGGAGAAGTGTTAGTGATAAAAGACTATAGAAATGATGATTCCTTTGAGAGAGGAACAAGGAACTGATGTATTGCTGAAGAAGGACAGGAAGAAATTGACAGACCTTGGAGAGAAGAGACATAATAAGGGATTTATAGATATCCTTTGGGTGCGTATTATGCTGCGGGCAAATCATGTATTGCTGATTGAGGCTACACACATTTTAAGGAGCCAGTGCATTACCTGGTTTGAATAAAAAGAATATATTCTCAGTAAAAGGTTGCATGAATAGCATATAATAGAAAAGTAACTGCAATTTGGGTAGATGCATAACAAAGGGCAGAATGTGAACAAGCAAGGTAAATGCAAAGGCCCAGATGCAACAAAATATTTATGCTTTCAACTTCTGACTGCTAACATTAGATGGTGAAAGCTTTCACAGCAGGTAAGATCATAAATCATTTGTTGAATCTAAGCCTAAGGCTGTTACATGTTAATCCAATGATTTTAAAAGTAAGGTTTACCGAACATATTTACAAATTTTCAAAATTTAGTTAGTTGTATCAAAGATATATGAGGGAACTGTGCTTGTTCAGTCTGGAGAAGAGATGGCTTTGGGGAGAAGTAACAGTAGCCCTTCCTTACTTATGAGGAAGCTAATCAAGAAGATGGAGCCTGACACTTCACAGCCATGCAAGGTGGAAGGACAAGAGAGTGTGGGCATAAGAGAGGATCAGACTGGATGTAAGGAAAAGTTTTTCATGGTGAAGACAGTCAACGGAGGAAACAAGTTGTCCAAAGAAATTGTGTATCCATCCTTGGTCATCTTCAAGACTCGACTAGGCAAAGTCCTGAGTAACCTGGTCTGACCTCAGAGCTGACTCTGCTTTGAGCAGGAGGTTGGAATAAATGACTTCCTGAGATCCCTTTCAAACTCAGTTATCATATGATCCTACGATCCCCTGAAAAGATTTTCAAAACTTCAGTGAGAAATGCTATCTTTTTGATCATAGAACCATAGAATGATTTGGGTTAGAAGGGACCTTACAAGGTCATCTAGTCCAACCGCCCCACTGCGAGCAAGGACATCTTCAGCTAGATCAGGTTGCTGAGAGCCTTGTCCAACTGGACCTGAATGTTTCCAGGGATGGGGCATTTACCGCCTCTCTGGGCAATCCATTCCAGTGTTTCTCCACCCTCATCATAAAAAATTTCCTTTTTTTTAATATGGACTGAATCTACCCTCTTCTAGTTTAAAACAATTATCCCTTGTCCTATCACAACGGGCCCTATTAAAAAGTCAAAGTCTATCCCCATCTTTCTATATAAACGCACTTTAAGTATTGAAAGGCTGCAATAAGGTCTCCCTGGAGCCTTCTCTTCTCCAGACTAAGAAACCTCAACTCTCTCAGCTTGTCCTCATAGGAGAGGTGCTTCAGCCCTCTCATCATTTTTGTGGGCCTCCTCTGGGGGAAGGCCCCAAACAGTGTTAACAGACCCATGTCCTTCTTGTGTTGGGGGCTCCAGAGCTGGATTCAGTACTCTAGATGGGGTCTTAACAGAGCAGAGTAGAGGGGCAGAATTACCTCCCTTGACCTGCTGGCCACGTTTCTTTTTATGCAGCCTAAAATACAGTTGGCTTTCTGGGCTGCAAGACACTTTGCCAGTTCATATTCTTATCTTAGTCCACCAGAATCCCCAAGTCCTCCTCAGCAGGGCTGCTTTCAGTCCTTTCATCACCAAGCCTGTATTGATACTGGGAGTTGCCCCAACCAGGTATGGGATCTTGCACTTGGCCCTGTTGAACCTCATGAGGTTCCTGTTGGCCCACTTTTCAAGGTTCTCCAGGTCTCTCTGAATGACATGCTGAAGGTATGAGGCTATGTGTGTTTGCCTCTACTTAGGTGTGCGCTTTCATGAGATACCCTATTTCATAATTTTTAGGATGCAAAAGGACATAAAAGGAAGAGGAAAGCAGTCATGTATTTTTCAGTGAGCCTGTATGTACAGTGCAGTAACTGTCGAGGTAAAGAAAGATCAGAATGGATTAAAAAGGAAAAGTTAATAAATTAGAACGAAGGTCCAGATTTATAAAATGTTCCACATTCATGTGAAGAGCACACAAGACTGTGGAATTAAATTTATATGCATTGCAGCTGTAGCAATGTTTATGTCTAAGAAATCTCTCACCAAAACTGTAAGCCTCTAAGATGCTGAAAAGCCTCTAAGATACTGAAAACCAAAGACCTAAAAGGACATAAGTTAGTGAGAAGGAATTTTCTGGGCTATTTTCCTGCATATGGCCATCTAAAATCTACCAAACCTGCACGTTAAAATAGCAAATACGATTTCTGCAAGATGACAACTTGGATTTTATGTGGTATAAATTTCAAAAAATGTGGAAAGGAGTAACAATTTCAGACAATGATTGTGTCATGTCACCATGAACAATAGCTGGTGCCATGAATAAAACATAGATACTTCATGCACATAATAACTGAAAAGTGGACATAAATATTCTGAATCAACTATAGACCTACCAAGGTGATTTTCTGATACTGACATTTTTTTCTTCTGTATTGATGCATTATAAGCTAAGTTAGTGAGTACTCTCAGAGTGTGCAACAGCTCTTTAGAAGCCATTAGAGCATACTGAACTAATGACCCATGGATAATCAGTGTCTCATTCAGTTAATGATGGATCCTTCATTCTAGTTCTTTTGAACATATTACGTTTGCTTTTCTTTTTGGTAATAAAGAGTGGACATTAATTATGTCTCAGATACTATAAAAAAACCTGTTAAGCACCTGCATTTTAAAAATATTATTTTTATTTCATTTTGATTATTTTAGAAGACTTTGATAAAATTAAAAGCATTATTTTTCTCTTTTTTTCGGGAAAAAAACTATTTCTTTGTCTGTTATATTTCAGTATTGAATATTTTAGTTGTAATTTATATCACATTTCAGTTCACTGTCATCATCACTAATGAATTAGCAAACTCATGTCCTGGATTCAAGGCCAAACAGATCCTTGTCAATGGGGATGTGAGAAAAATAGAGGTGTTGCCTTCAGATATTGACTTTTAAAAACTTTGGTCACTAGCAAAAATATTTGAGTGAGGTTGGTGAATAGGATGTTGAGTAGTATCGCTGGAATACCTCATGATATTCGACCAGACATCTACCCTTCTTCTGTGCACTTTATAAACCTAATTAACACCAGATCTTCCTTCTGATCAGTCTTGAAAAAAAAAAAGCACCAAAAATCCCACCAACCCCCCCC
>JAOXJK010000001.1:175528240-175540905 GCA_025774025.1 Xenus cinereus | reverse complement strand
GAGAAGAGAAGAGAAGAGAAGAGAAGAGAAGAGAAGAGAAGAGAAGAGAAGAGAAGAGAAGAGAAGAGAAGAGAAGACCAACCCGAAACCCAACCCCAAACTTAATAAACGGGTTTTGTTTTCTTGTTTTTCCATGTTTCAATATCCAGTGAAAGAGACAGGAAATTACTAACTGAGTGCTGAATCTGAATTCAGACCAATGTAAATACCTCCATAAACCAGCAGATCAAATCAGAACAAGGATTCACCTGTCCCAGCATCCTTCCTTCAACAGACATGAGTATGGAGAACAGGCAAGCTGAGAGTGATTCTTTCTCCTGGCATGCACTTGCAGCAGTAGAAGTCTGAGGGACTTCCTGAGACCAAGGCTCCAGACTTCTCTGTTCAATAGAGAAGATGGGCCTGTCCTCAGTCCTTTTAACAATCTAATTACACTTTTGGCTTCTGTAAGACCTTGTGGCAATGAGTTCCACAATTTAATTACAGGCGTGATATGACAAAGTACTTGCTTTTTTTATTTCAAAACTGCTGCATGAAACTTGCGTTGAGTGCTCTCTAGATTTTGCATCGTGAGAAACAACGAACAGTTAAACAATTTACCATCTCTCTGTGATATCCCATTTGATATCCTTCAAACAACTTGAGCTGTCTGGTTTCTTATCAGGATCACTTAGAACAGAATACACTGAAAAAATACATAAATACACAAAACTATTTATGTGAAAATCACAATAACATGAAAGGGGAGAGGGTGAAAAATTACAGCAGTTATTAGTTCACAGTTTGAGGGGCTTTTTGTGTTTTACGTTTACTAAGGAAGTCTTGCTTTTAACCATTTACACAAGTAGATTTAAAATTATCTAGCCCTGGGAATGTTCTAATATATATGTATTTTTAAAGAGTATTCTGTTAATGTAAGGGTAGAATGATTCCTGAAAGTACAAAGTTCATAATGTATATGATTACAAATTCCTTTTGCAATCTGTGTACTGCCTTATTCACTCCCTGATATTTAGGGGCACTTACTGAGGGAACGTAAGTGTTATTCCAGTGAGTGACATACCATATGGCAAGCAGGATAAGCTGCAGCTTTGCACACTGTTGTCATTTTCCCCCTTGTACTACAGTTTTACATGATGTAATGTTTTTTCTGTGATTGTTCAACGCTCTACCATTTAAGCCTCCATATTATAAAATGTCATATTAGGGGGTTGCAGCTGAACCTCGTCACCATAAGTCTGCATTTATTTCACAGATGTCTATCACACTGTCATCCCACAGGTGCACTCAAACTTTAAAATTTTCCTGTGCCTCAGCTTCTAATGCAAGAAAAATGTATTATGCAAGATGAGGAAATGGCAGCCAAAAAAGTAAATGCTGCTAAATGTCACTTTACAATACAGCATGGGCATGCAAATGCAAGTAACCTTATAGGGTGATAATATTTGGACTCTCAGTAAAATGTGATGTGCAAATGATAGTGTAAGGGCCAAGTCCTGAAGAGTAAAGGCCCTCTCCATGGTAAAAGTAAGAAATATAAATGTGGGCGTGTTTCCATTAATATGGAAGAATTTTTTTTTCTGTGCTTCTGATTCATTGTCATCAATGAAAATTTTCTAAGAATTAATTAATCTGGAGGTTATTGTCTCTCTTAAGTGGAGTTATAGCTGGTTTTAATGTAGTCCCATTGCTCCATTTTCAAAGAGTGTTAGAAAATAAGGAATGTGGAATGTATAGCTAAACAAAAAAAAAAAAAAAAGGGGGGGGAAGGAAAAAATTAAATTAAATAATAATTTAACAGTTCAGTGCAATCACACATTTAAGGAAAACGCTGGTTTTTATGACTGTACCCGCAAAGTTCATAGAACTATGAAGAACATTCTCTCTTCATTTCACTTCACTTTGCCTCACCTTTCCTCTTGACTCTTTCCTCTTTTCACCTCAACATGTCATGCCTTTTTTCTATCTGTAGGTCATCAGCAATGTTGCGATTTAAGGCCAAACTCTGCTGCATATCTGCATGCATGGTCCATTTAATTAAGCTAGGCTGCTAACATACATAGCTATACTGAGAGGAAAACAATGAAAAAATAGCTAAGGAAAAATTTGTTCAGCAGGAAGTGCCATTGGTCCAAAAAAAAGATTTTCAAATCTCAGTTTGAATTTTAGATCTCCATTAGAAAAATAGTTTCATTTATGTACCAATCAGGAAATATGTAAAAGACAGCAACTAACAAATCCTTCAATAACAAATTATAAAAAACACTTTTCTGATTTAGAAGAGTAATGTTAATAAAAATATTTTCAGTGTGCAACAATAAATGTAGGTTCACAACCAGAGTTATTTCTGTGCTTAAATAAGACTTTTTGGTTTTGACATTTTGAAAATTAAAGACTGTGTAGATGTGAAAATATCAAAAGATAAATTAAAATGTTAAGGAAAGGACAAAACCAAAATACAACTAAACTTTAAATAAATCACCATAATTTGTTCATAATTTTGGAGTACGTGTCAATATAGTTCAATACATATCACCCTATATTCTGAGAACAGATTTTTTTTGGTGCCATCAGAGAGTTACAATGAAATTAGTACCTTGTTTATTGTTAAATTAATTGAGATTAGATGTGGCTTAGTTCTTTTGGTAAATTCTTCTCCGATCAGTCATTCTGAACAAGAAAACAGCCACTGTAACAAGAAAACATGGACCTATTGCATCCAAAATAATAGAAAACATTGATATTGTTTCATAACTGCAGTTGAAGTTACTGTTTTATATGGAGGCCTTTACTACTTGCTTTACCTTGCTTGTTTTATCAGTACTGGAAATGTTACCAGGGAGACCTCGTAGCAAAAAACTACTGCAACAAGGAAAGTTAAAATCTCTTCTCCCTCATTAGTATGTGTATTTCATGTCATATTTAATCTACTTTAAGTACTCATTTACCAGATTTTTTCTGACTGTACTTGGTTAATAACTATCAAACAACACTGAAATATGTGTTTAAAAATCATACCTTAATTTTTCTTTGCAAATAATAAATGTGATTATTGGAATCTTTCTTGGCATTAGAGAAGTTTCTCTGATTAAAAACCTTCATTAAATTTCATCATGCCAAACAAATATCTGAGACTGATTTTTTTTTCCACTTGGAAATCTGTAAGTCTGTTAAAGAAAAAGGTTTTTAGAGAAAACAGTCTTTAGTTATAATTCTGTTAATTTTGTACAGTTATTGTCACTTCCTTCTTTTACATAATTTTATATTAATTTCTTACTGAAGAATTTGCATTTAAGTAACAGCAACAGTCAAGGCTTATGGTTTAAGACATTGGCTCAAATATAATAGCAAGGTGCTGAAAAGTGTATTGCAATTGAATGGGGTTGGGTAAAAATTGTACTTTCCTCTTAAAGATTTTAGTTCCACTGGTGAGCTCACTTGTTATTTATAAAGGAAACAGAAATAATTTCTCCTTACAAGCTTTGCTCTCATGTTTGTAATGCCAGCTGCAGATATTGTCCCAGCTGAGGGAGAACAGGGTAATTCTTTTTGTTCACTCTGATTCTGCAATTCAGTGAAACTTAGAGAAGTTGGGAAACATGGAAAAAGAGAGCTACAGAGCAAAAAGAAAATGTGATTCTAAAGAAAACAAAGTCTCAAAAAGACAGTGATGACAGGGGGCTACTGAAAAAGCAAATATACTGTAGTATGTCAGAAAACTTCAGCAAAATCATGGTTTTCATTTTGCTTCTGTGCTTTCAAAGTGGGTTTGTTCTTTTTCTAGATGGTCATTAATAAACAGATCTCATAAAGTTTCAATCTCTATTTAAAATAAATTATATCCAAAATATTTTTATCTGGTAATTATCTATTAATAATCAGTTTTTTAGATCTATATTTGCTCTTCATCTAGTTTTTAAGCAATGTAATTCTGTATGAAATTAATATTTTCTAAGTATTTACTACATTGCCAAAAATATTTCTGTTAAAAATACTTTATTCTTAGAGTTTGTGTTCTGTTAAAAAAATAATGCAAACTGTGAAAAGTTTAATATATTTTCTCAACTAACATGATTGACCTATAAAAATAACCATTGTAATGGAAAGAGCAAATAGTTCTGCCATGTCTTATGAGCCATAGAGTATAAAACATATACATTTTGCACAGAATAAAAGTATTGCAATAGTTTAAAATAATTAGCAATAAAAAATTCAGGAACATAATATATTTATACCATAGCATTTACGTAAGTGGTCAGGAGACATCTCACCTAACTTTAGAGGTCTACAAGACATCTGCATATTTACTAGTCTCTTTCATTTTTTTTTTATATCCAAGGGAAATCAATAGGCAGTAGAGAATAAAATTTATGGGACCAATTATAAACATCTACTTTAGGGTTATATGAATCACAGACTGAGCGCCTGTTCCCACTAATAATAAAAGAAACCTACACAAATAGCTTAGTTGTAGGTATCTACTTAATACAGATGTAAAGGTAAATGAAAAGGATCATCTCTATTTACTATTTTCTTTACCTTATATGACTCAGATGACTAGTTTTCCACTACAGTAAATTCAGATAGGGGATTATTTACAAGGATTATAAATGTAAGTAGATATTCTATATTTGTGCAGCATTAGAAATTAAATCATCCTGTACAAACTTCGCCTACAGAGAAAACCTATGTCATACAAGGCTTAATTACTAAGAAAAATAAAATTCACAGTAGTTGATATCTCAATATACAGTCATTCTTAACATCAGTTTGACCCTATGTTTCATGGGAAAGTTCACATGAGAACATTTAGATTATATTACAACCTGCCAGTAATTCCAATTGCTTTTGGAAAGTTACTTGTTTCTACATTTGCCATAAAAGCTTGATTGTGTTAGGTAATATACAGGATTTGGTGTGTGACACGTCATATCCTGATATGGTAATTTAACAACCATTATTCATGAAAAATCATACTCCTCAATGTACCAGAGAGTTTAGCAAGTTTAGAATGGGAAGTTTAATAAAGATTATCTTCCAGACGCAGACAGAATAAATAGTAACACTTAAACACAGACATGAATGCTACCATTAAAAATGCAGTTTTGTCTTGTCTGATGACAAGTGGGAAGAGTAAGGCAAATCAGATGAAAGAGTAAAAGCAGAAAATAAATCAGGAAATATGAAGAGCAATACAAAACAGAATGGAAAAGAAATAGTATAAATACATTCAAATAATGTACCAGTGGATGTGGGAATGACTTCATTATATTAAAAAAAAATATTGCTAATCGTTGAGAAAACTAACTGAATTAATTAGTTCAACACTTAACAGCAATGTATGACAAGAAGTCATACGGAATCATCTATAGAGTCATACAGTTTCCCTTGGAAAACCAGTGGGTGATAATTTCCTATGAGGTGAGATGATATGCATGGCCAAAGGAAAGGAAAAGCTTCTACTCATATTTTTCAACTACAGATGTTCATCAATAAATTTTGGGGCTTGTACAGGGAAAAAATACTAAAAGGTTCAAGCAAAAAGGCAAATGTTTACCACCGATGTGATAAAACTTAACAAAGATGACATCAAATCCCAGACAGATTTTTTTAGTGGACTTGTGTTAGTTCAACACTAGTTAGATTTAATAGATGTTTTAAATTAAGAATTCCTTACAAAAACAGAACAAATGTTTTAATCATCTAGATGTCCTTTTCATAGCAGCTCTAATAATAAGTGAGAAAGACATTTAAGCAAGCCGAAATATTAATAATTTAATGGTAATTTTTTATATTTTGTATCACAAAAGAAAATACTTAAAACCCTATTCTTATGAGTACTTTATCATTTGTGTAGTTTCTGTTTAGTAACAGTATTCGTCAGTGTACAATGTTTATGTGTAGGACTTCAAACATATCTCATAAATTCTCATGTTCAGCTGTCATGATTGATCTTGCCATTACCTCCAGTTGTAGAAATCCCAGTAATTTAAACTCAAGAGATTGTTGCTAGTTACCCTAGTAAATTTAGTCTACCTCTGAAAAGATCAAGCTATTACAATTTTATCTTACTAAAAAGAGCTACTTCTAGCTCTAGGCAATCCTGCTTCAGCAGGGGAGTTGGACTAGATGATCTCTATGGTCCCTTCCAACTCTAGAAATTCAGTGAAATTCAGTGAAATACTTATTTGCTGTGAAAGGATTAAGGAACCTGTTACTCCATCTGTAACGGTATATAGATTCTACAGCAAAGAAATCTAACAAATCTGGGGAAACTGGCTGTTTGCTCAAACAGCTGACTGAGAGAATCATTAAAATGTCTCATAGAAGCTCCAGAGTTTCAGCTTCTCTTTTGGTTATATATTGTCTCAATGTGTTGTAGAAAAATGCCCCTCTATCTCAAGGCCTGAGCTGGGAAAATGCATAAATAAATGCTTTCTATAGCATTCTTCATCTCAGGAATTTTTTGTAACTGAGAAGTAATTAAAAAAGACATGCCACAAAAACTGAATATTAAACCAAATACAACTTCAGAAGCTAGAACAGAGGAAAATAGAACAAAATTTTCTAATATGGATTCTTTAATACACCTTTTGAAAAGATGTATTCTTCATTTTCCTGTATAATGTAGAAGACAAAATATTTTGGACCAGAGTATGGTTCTGTATCCAAGTGTCAGTGGATTGAGAGTCCCAGACAGTTCCAGACACAGTGTCTGTATCTCATATTTAGCAATAATTGGAGAATAACTAGAGAATACAAGTGTCAATTTACCTAGGCTGGTACTAGAGTATACTGTCATTTTCTGTCCTCTTGACTGATACTCTAAAAGGACTTTGCATTAAAATCTTCTTGCTTTTGGATCAAAACCACAATCAGAAGCGAATTCCGTCCCAACCTGAGCATCAATATGTTCAGTGCTAGATAGCCAGAGTATACAGATCTCCAGCTACTCAAAGAACCTGAGAAGCAGTTTTGTCAGGATTTAAAGAATTGTGAATATGGACCAAGCACCTATATATCACTGAATACATTTAAATCCCTTCCTTTTTGCTATCGACCTGCTTCTTCCTGCTCTCCCCAAGTAGACCATTGTTTCTGGCTGGTAATCTGTGAAAGAAAAGGTCTGGGCCTGAACTCAGTAAGGAAGACTAATAGAAAAATGCATGGCAAAATCAACAGACCACTTTAATTAGTTATCTTCTTATTGTAATTTAGTCTGATGTGCAAAAAAATAACTGTGAAAGCACTACTTTTTTATATATCTAAATACTAACATAAAAATATCATTAAAAATCTTTTAGTGACTTTCTATTATGTCTCATAATTGAAGTAATGGTTGCTCTACAATGCATCTACTGTGCTAGTACACATTAAGCAGCATTAGCAAAACCAGAGACATTTCAATGAAATGGAATAGTGTTATATGCTGATTTTTTTTTTTTCTGCAGTGCATCTTTCATCCCAATAATAGCATTGAATATATTTTAAAATTCTCACTGGCCCTGAGAGATGTCATAAGAGTTTTCCAGCCTGGTGAAAATCTCACACCACTTTATCGCCCAGCACCATACCTCAGCAGCCTTGCCCTCAATGGTGTCCCATCTGCTGCACAAGCAGAACTGCAAACAGCTTTTAAAAAAAAAAATCTAACTGGTGTCTTCAGTACATGCTTATGCATTTCTCCTACCACAGGCAACTTCTCCCTGGTGAAAATCCTTTCCCAGCATACAATCATCTTCACTTTACGCTCATAGGAACTTCTCTCCATACTGTAATCTCCCCATTACCTGGGAATACATCATTGTTGCCAAAACGTTTGGGATGCACTGGTCGCTTCTGTGTGTAGCGTTATCTCCATCTCACCCCTGCTGGTACTCCTTCTGTCTTGTCTGTTGATTATCCTGTAATGATCATTTGTTAGAATCATAGAATAGTTTGGGTTGGAAGGGGTCTTTAAAGGTCACCTAGTACGACTTCTCCTGCAATAAGCAGGGACATCTTCAACTAGATCATGTTGCTCAGAGCCCCGTCCAACCTGACCTTGAATGTTTCCAACGATGGGGCATCTACAACCTTTCTGGGCAACCTGTTCCGGTGTTTCACCACTCTCATGGTAAAAAATGTCTTCCTTATACTTACTCTAAATCTTCCTTCTTAGTTTAAAGCCATTACCCCTTGTCCTATTGCTACAGGCCCTGCTGAAAAGTTTGCCCCCCTCTTTCCTGTAGGTGCCCTTTAAGTACTGAAAGGCTGCAATAAGGTGTCCCTGGAGTCTTCTCTTCTCCAGGCTGAAAAAGCCCAACTCTATCAGCCTGTCTTCATAGGAGAGGTGCTCCAGCCCTCTGGCCCTCCTCTGGACCTGTTCCAAATTTTCTTTCCTGTGCTGAAGGCTCCGGAGCTGGAGACAGTACTTCAGGTGGCGTTTTACCAGAGTGGAGTAGAGGGGCAGAATCACCTCCCTCGACCTGCTGGCCACGTTTGTTTCCTTCCTCCTTCCAATTTTCCCTTGACCTGTTAACAGTAAGTGTCCATTAGTACTGCTGAAATTACTTTTGGATAAAGAAGAGATGTCTTTTTTATTAAATGAACTTCAGTTGAAGCAGAGATCTAAGCATGTGTCTAGCATCATCCATTGAAACACACTCTTTAGCTTCATGGAATTATTTATGTGTTCAAATTATTTTCTTTCCTGTGCTGAAGGCTCCAGAGCTGGATGCAGTACTTCAGGTGGCGTTTTACCAGAGTGGAGTAGAGTATTCTTACTATTTAAGAATAGCTTGTCAGGTCATACCCCAAAAGTATCAACCATACCAATATGAATTGCAGTAGTAAAACCATATATCCAGTTTGAGGGACTTGTTGTAGTCTCTCCTTCCGTGTTCTCTTTCCAGCTAACAAATACTGCTGTACTAATCTTAGAAGTTTACTTACAGAAATATTTCAGAAACTTAGCATTAGCATCTTCTTATTCTTTCCTTCTCTCATCTCCCTTGAGAAAAAGTTTGCAGAGAAAAGCATTTGGTAAAGAAGTAGTTTCCAATATCTTTCCAGGGTGTTTTCCACTAAAGAGAGTCAGACAGTGAAATAATAGCTGCTCTTTTATCTCTGAAGATAGAGAGCAAAGGGAAAATATTTTTCTTTTTTAATTCTCAGCCTTTGAAACCGTGTCTAGAAAGACCATTGAAATTAGAAGACTGGAGATGGGATTCTCTGCCCTCTAACTTGAAGGAGTCAATGGAAGTCTGAAACTGGAGTTAAGCCCCTCAAGTGCAGGTGCATGGGTAATTGTGTAACAAGCTGTTCAGAAGAACTCTGAAGAAAAAACATTCAGAAAAAAAGAGGCTGATTTAGTCTTGTATGACAACATTTAAAGAACAGATTTTCTTTAAGTGAAAACCAGAAGTCAGGTTCAATTAGCAATCATGAAAATTTCACCAGAAAATTTCACAGTAAAAATCCCCAAACATTTTTTTAGACAAAGCTGCATTGTAGTGAGCTGACCTTGGTTGGCTGCCAGGTTCCCACCCAGCCACTCTCTGCCTCCCTCTCCTCAGTGGTCTGGGTGAGAAAAAAGATGAAAAAGCTTGTGGGTCAAGATGAGAACAGGGAGATCCCTCACCAACTGCCACCACAGACAAAAGAGACTAAACTTGGAGAATATTCATTTAATTTAGGCCAACTAAAAATAGAGTAGGATAGTCAGAAACAAAAACTAAACTAAACTCCCTTCCCTCTACCCCCCTTTCTTCTGAGGCTCAAATTCACTGCTTTATTCCTGACACCTCTACTTCCTCCCCGTGCTGAGCAGTGCAGGAGTGTGGAGAATGGCAGGTTAAGGTCAGTCCGTAACAGTTCCTCTCTACCACTCCTTCCTCTTCAGGCTTTCCCCCTGCTCCATCACAGGCTCTCCACCAGCTGCAGCTTCCTCCAGGGCACATCCATCCACTCTAGAGTGGGATCCTCCACAGGCTGCAATGTGGATGTCTGCTCCACTGTGGTCTTCCATGGGCTCCAGGGGAACATCTACTCTAGCATCTGGGGCACATCCTCCCCCTCCTTCTTCACTGACCTTGGAGTTTACAGGTCTGTTTCTCTCATGGTTTTCTACAGTGGTTTTTACCCTTTCTTAAATACATTTTCCCTGAGGTGCCACCATCTTGGCTGGAGGCGCTCAGCCATGTCCTGTGGTGGGTCCAATGAAACTGGGTGGAACCAGTTGTGTCCAGCACAGGGCAGCCCTAACCTCTCCAGCCCTGCAGTCCTCTGCTACCAACACCTTGCCATGGACACCCAATAAATTAATTGATATAGAAAACAATTTTGTTTCAATTTGGTTTAGTTATAAAACAAAACAAAACTTGAGACTAGCTTTCTCCTGCTTGAATTCTAATCAATTTAATTAAAATAGAAATTTTCTCACAAATTCTATTGATTTGAATGAACTTCCATTTCTCCATAAAGTACTTTTCTCATTCAAAAATATCAATCAGCCAATTATTATTAATGTTTTATGCCAACATCAGCAGGCTAGCTAAGCTTCTTTAATAAAAGAAATAGTTTAGAAAACATTCTGCTATGGAAATTTTAAAATTCAAATCAACCCCAAAAATTTCATGTGAATTTTAATATTTAAATGTAATTGAGGAAGACAGCAGCTTTATACTGTAGCCTCTCCCATAGCATATTCAGTGATTATATCCTACCTAACAAATGAAATTACACATGAAAATGGATAAAACCAATTTCTCCATAGCTCAGACAGAGATGAGTTCTAGGATGTCCATTTTGATGATATTGCTAGAGGAAGGCAAAAATGAGAAAAGCCCTGGATTTGTGGTTCTGAAGGTAACAATAACTGGGCTTTTTATGCAACAGTATTTCCCAAGGTGCCCCTTCCCAGCAAATGACATCCTTATGACCACCCCTTGAAGAGGCAGATGAAGAACTGGGTCGTGTGCCTCTGCGTAAGTGGACTACTTTAAGGAAGAGGATAATCAGTTTGTTGCCTTTTGAAAAACAGAGATGAAATAACAATAGTACATATTAAAATTAACAATGATCACTTTCAGAATACCTTACAGCTTCAAAGTGCTATGAAACCATCAAGTAATTAATGTTTATTTAATGACATTAACATAATTCAATATGCAACAATGTTGAAAGAACGGAAGACTTAAAACACACAAGCCAAATCCCAGAGCTCACCTGAGAAGCTGCTTAACTTTTTAATCAGGTTCTACACAATCCTTGATGTGCCATGTATGCACAGTGTCCAACGACAGCAGAACAGATCAGCAGAATAAATCACTTGGAAAACAATAATTCTCAAAGGAGATTCAGGCTTTTAGATGGCTCTCCTGAGGTTCAAAATCACATACCTTGATGTTCAAGCTACTCATGCTATCATGTTACTAATAGACAGGAAAAAATTGACTAGACAAAGGTGGCTTGGTTCTTGGTTTTTGTAGGTTTTTGGGTTGTTTTTGGTTTTTTTGTCAAGAATATAAGACTTTATTGCCAATTGATTCTTACAGCTTATTCATGGTATGATTCTGCGTTTTTATATACTTAGAAGTCCCATTGACTTAAATAGGAGTAGTGAGTGCATAAGGAATGGAGAATAAGGCCTTTGAAGTTCAATATCATTATTTAGATTTCAGGCATGCCTGGAGACAGCACTCTAGATTAATAAAATGCTTTGCTTCAATTAGCTCTGTGTCTCCTGCATCCCTCCCCAATTCCCTCTGCCCTTGTTTAACATACTCCCTTATCCCTTCGCATTATCCAGACAGGTGCTCTCTGCTACCACAGACTGCTGGAAGTTTCACGAAGGAGATTCAGTGTGGGGAGGAGGAGGGTGTATATTGGTTTCTTAGCTCTGATGCAGGAAAGGAGAATGTGTGAGTCTGTGTATGAGTGTGATTTGTTCTCCCTGAGTATTGTTTCAGAGATCCTTTAAGAATGCCTCTGAAAAAATAGATCTTAAAAGATCTCTTAAACAGATATGCTCATGTCTATGCATGGCAAGCGTATTTTCACAATCTAGCACAGAAAATGTAAATCAAAGGAGTTTTACTTCTAGCTGATTAATTTTGGGGGAGACAGAAGTCAATAAATAATAAATATATATATTAATTTGTATATATGAAAGAAATCTTTATTGTAGTGGAACTCAGATTTCTGCCATGATTTTCTCTGGTTTTCCACTGTAATAAGCCCCCTCATTTCAGACTTTCTTGAAAAAGTCTTAGGAGCATAATGCAATGGCCACTGAAAACTGACGCATCCCGCAAAGTGGGGGCAGGAAATTATAAGTTTCACATTGAGTTCAATGGGAAAGTCATAAGGCCCTGCTCCTTCTCCCTTGGGGTATTTTCCTATTTTATTGTCAGTACTATAATGGGCAATCAGTTCCTGAAATGGTGCCCTGCTGTCTAGATGAAGCATTTATAGGTTTTTTAAGCAGTCCATTTGAACACTGCAGAATAAAAAAGTCAGCCCTTGTAAGTTCAGATTTTAGGGCCCTGATCCTGCACTGAACTATGTGTCAGCAAACCTCCTGCCCACTTGGAATTCAGTGCAGGATCAGGGTCTCGATTTCTACATTTTCCGCTGCAATTCAGACCTTTATTTATCACAGCTGGAAACAACATTACAAATAA
>JAOXJK010000001.1:175475430-175497051 GCA_025774025.1 Xenus cinereus | reverse complement strand
CCTGCTCGGGGATGTACCTTTCCATTTGTTGCTTCTTCCTCTGCTGGGCTCCCGCCCTGTCTCTGAAGAACCTGAATTACTCGGTGCCGGAGGAGCAGGGAGCGGGCACGGTCATCGGGAACATCGGCCGCGATGCGCGGCTGGCGGCGGGCGCGGCGGGAGGCGGGATGCTGCCCGCGGAGCGCGGCGCTCCCGGCGGCGGCCGCGGCCCCAAGTCCACCTTCCGGGTGCTGGAGAACTCGGCCCCGCACCTCCTGGACGTGGACGGGGAGAGCGGGCTGCTCTACACCAAGCAGCGCATCGACCGTGAGGCGCTGTGCCGGCGCAGCGCCAAGTGCCAGCTGTCCCTCGAGGTGTTCGCCAACGACCAGGAGATCTGCATGATCAAGGTGGAGATCCAGGACCTGAACGACAACGCGCCGACCTTCCCCTCTGACCAGGTGGACATGGACATTTCGGAAAACGCTGCGCCGGGCACCCGCTTCCCCCTCACCAGCGCCCACGACCCAGATGCGGGGGACAATGGACTGCGCACCTACCTGCTCACCCGGGACGACTATGGCCTCTTCTCCCTCGATGTGAAGTCCCGTGGTGATGGCACGAAGTTTCCAGAGCTGGTCATCCAGAAGCCATTAGACCGTGAGGAGCAGAGCCACCACACTCTGGTGCTGACGGCACTGGATGGCGGCGACCCACCACGCTCGGGCACGGTGCAGATCAACGTGCGCCTTATTGACTCCAATGACAACAGCCCCGTCTTCGAGGCAGCCTCCTACGTGGTAGAGCTGCCGGAGAATGCCCCGCTGGGCACTGCCGTCATCGACCTTAATGCCACCGATGCTGATGAGGGTACCAACGGAGAGGTGCTCTACTCCTTCAGTGGCTATGCACCCGAGCGTGTCCGTGACCTGTTTAGCATCGACCCGCAGAGTGGCCTCATCCGTGTCAAAGGCAACCTGGACTATGAGGAGAGTGGCCTCATTGAGATCGATGTCCAGGCTCGGGACCTGGGGCCCAATCCCATCCCTGCTCACTGCAAGGTCACTGTCCGCCTCATTGACCGCAATGACAATGCCCCCACCATTGGCTTTGTCTCCGTTCGCCAGGGAGCACTGAGTGAGGCTGCTCCACCAGGCACCGTCATTGCCCTGGTGCGGGTCACCGACCGTGACTCGGGCAAGAACGGGCAGCTCCAGTGCCGGGTGCTGGGCGGTGGTGGTGGGCCCGGAGCCGTCCCTTTCACCCTGGAGGAGAACTATGACAACTTCTACACTGTGGTCACTGATCGGCCCCTGGACCGTGAGGCACAAGATGAGTACAATGTGACCATTGTGGCACGTGACGGGGGCAACCCCCCACTCAACTCCACCAAGTCATTTTCTGTCCGCATCCTCGATGAGAATGACAACCCACCCCGCTTCAGCAAGAACCTCTATGTGTTACAGGTCCCCGAGAACAATATTCCTGGAGAGTACCTGGGCTCCGTCTTGGCCCAGGACCCTGACCTGGGCCAAAATGGGACAGTCTCTTACTCCATTCTTCCTGGGCACGTGGGCGACGTCTCCATCTACACCTATGTCTCCGTGAACCCCACCAATGGTGCTATCTACGCTCTGAGGAGCTTCAACTATGAGCAGACAAAGCACTTTGAGTTTCGCGTGCTGGCCAAAGACTCAGGCTCACCCCACCGTGAAAGCAATGCCACAGTACGAGTCACCGTGCTCGATGTCAATGACAACGCGCCCCTCATTGTCCTGCCTGCCCTCATTAACGACACTGCTGAGCTGCAGGTGCCTCGCAATGCTGGGGTGGGCTACCCTGTGGGCACCGTCCGTGCCCTGGACAGTGACTTTGGGGAGAGTGGGCGCCTCACATATGAGATTGTGGAAGGCAATGAGGAGCACCTCTTTGAGATGGACCCCACTAGCGGTGAGATACGCACCTTGCACCCCTACTGGGAGGAGCTCAGCCCTGTGGCTGAACTGGTGGTAAAAGTGAGTGACCATGGCAAGCCCAGCCTCTCTGCAGTGGCCAAGCTCATTGTCAGGGCCTTGGCGGGGCCCCTGCCCGAGGCTGGTGAGCCACAGGTGAATGGTGAGCAGCATCGGCGACCACACTGGGACTTGTCGCTGCCCCTGATCGTGACGCTGAGCACTGTCTCCATCATCTTGCTGGCTGCCATGATCACTATTGCTGTGAAGTGCAAGCGAGAGAACAAGGAGATCCGCACCTATAATTGTCGCATTGCCGAGTATAGCCACCCTCAGCTGGGAGGAGGGGGAGGCAGTGGCGGGGGAGGAGGAGGCAGTGGCAGTGGAGGGGGCAAGGGCAAGAAGAAGAAGATCAGCAAGAATGACATTATGCTGGTGCCCAGTGAGGGCGAGGACAGCCGGGGCCCCCTCAATGTCATGAACGTGGTGAGCAGCCCATCCCTGGCCACCTCACCCATGTACTTTGACTACCAGACCCGCCTGCCCCTCAGCTCTCCCAGGTCTGAGGTGATGTACCTGAAGCCCGCCTCCAACAACCTGACTGTACCCCAGGGACATGTGGGCTGCCACACCAGCTTCACAGGGCAAGGGACTAACGCCAGCGAGGCTCCCCCGAGCCGGATGTCCATAATTCAGGTAGGAGACTTTTAGAATACCCTGGACCTCACTTTAGACGCTGGTTTAACTTTACCTTTTGTCTGCAGTGAAATCTGCTGTAAGGCACCACTGAAGGGACCAACACAAGTCACTAAAGAGAGGTGGACCTAATGAAAGTGGAACCAGACCATATCTGGTGGGTCTGGTTCTGCTGTCACACTGGTGTTTCCTGTGTGATTCAAAAGTAAATGCCCACTGAAACAGAGTTACAGCAGTGTAAAAGAGATGCATGTGAGAGTGCAGGCAGGTGTTTAGTATGTTTGGGTCATGCTGGGGTATTTTCCCAGAAGATCATCAGACAGAGTTGGGCGCTTCCACAGGTTTCACTTTGCTTTGGTTTGGGGTGGAGTAGGGGGAGGGCGTTTCCGAAGCAGTCATATCATCTGCAGTAACTTACAGGACATGGGAGAAACTCTACACACTGAGGACATCTATTGCAACAGTGTATAATAGCCCTCCAACCCTGTATGTAAATATGAGCTATCTTTCCAAGTTGTATGGTTTTAATTTTTAAATTTCCTTCTTTAGAATATATATACATAAATATTTATTTTTTTGATGCAGAACGGTATCATTGGGACCCCATTGCCTCCTCCTCTCCCCATAAACAACCAAACCTTCAGCGTTGAAAATTCTGCTTAGTCAAATAGAAAGAAAATGTGTGTGGTGATTCCCTCCTACCCCCCAATGTAAAAAAACCTCACATCCTGTCATAAAACACCAAAACAACTAGTCAGATTTCCAGTAGCCTGAGTCAATATTGATGATTGCTTTATAGCGAAAGACTTACATGCTCTCTCTTCTACCAAAGCTCATTTAGAAATTACAGCTGGGCTGCATTCTGCTGCCAGTTATAGCCACACTGTCCTCTACCGACTTTTGTGAGTGTGAGAAATGGCAGAATTTGGACCATTGGATATAGTGCACTAATCAAAGAATGACTTAATTTTTAGCAGGTAGTTTAAAGTCCAAACTCAGAAGATGTATTCCAGAGCAGTGAACTCGCAGAGTGAAGGTGAGGGCAGAATTTGGCTCCAGTTGATTTAATTTAAAGTATTACTTCATGATTAATGCAGCTTAATGTTCAAATACTACAGGTATGTTCCAAAGTGATTTTTAACATTTGGATTGAAAGCAGGCTCTGGATAATGACTATTAAATATATTTGAAATGTCATATCTGTTTTATCCTGTGGTTCTCCTAATATGCTGTTCTGAGTCATAGGGGAATGAGCTGAGTGTATCAGAAGTGACACAGACTCGTTTTGTATATGCAGCTAGTGGGAAAGAACTTGCGCTGTAGACACTTGATGTACGAAAAGAAAATTCACAATACCTTTGAGTTATCATACCCTGCAGTCTGTGAACACCGAACGCTCTAGTTGCCAGCTGCATCTAACATTTTAAGCTAAATAGAAGTGGCCATTGGTAACTGGCAGGTTAAGTAACCAAAATTCCAGTAACTGATGGCCTGTAAATTGAATATTTATAACTGGGAAAAAATAAAAAGAAAAAAGGCTGTCTGTACAAGGTCACTGTGAACTAATCCTCAGCCCACTATTGAGTTGTGTCACAGAAACAATTTCATTTTATGCCTATCATGGATTTGTGTTGCTATCAATTAGGTGAGTGGAGCAATACTTAAAATCTGAAATTGAATTTAACAAAAAGTGACACTTCAGGAAAGAGTTTAGGTTAGGGCACAACCGGAGATAATTTGATTTATAATTCATGCTTTAAAAAACAAATAACTTTCAATGACACTTGTTTAAGTAATGTCAACTTTTTTACTGTAAAATGGAGTTGTCAGAATGCTAAAAAAAAAAAAGCCACCGCATTTTTTTTCCTACTGACAAGTGTAATAGTTACTAAAGGACAGAAAACTATACTTTTCTACAACCATGTAATGTCTATATAAAGCAATTAATTCATGTATTGATGCTACTGAGTAGTAAAGATTCAACTGTAGTGTAAAATCCCTTTGGAAAATATGATTCCTTTTTTTACAGTGTTCACTGTATAATATCAATCATGATTATTTTTTTTTCTGAGATCTATATAAAGCTAAAAGAGGAATTTCCTCCCTTAAAAAGGTGTGTTGTGGTTTCTGTAACAGTTTTCATTATGACAACTGTGGGGATGTTAACCGTAACTCCTTGTAGCACATAATGGTTTATCTAATATTGTTTTTGCTTTCCCTGAACATCTACACAGAAGAGTATTTTGGATGTTTAGATGGTCCAACCAGTAGATTAGGAAACATTCATTTTTCCCTAGTGAACAACCTGTTCAAACATACTTATTGATACTATGTTTTGTAGTTGTATTGACAAAACAAATACACAGTATGAAGCAGAGTAGTTTGTTTCTGTTTAGGAATGGCCCAGACTTAAAGTAGCTAGATAAGCTAGACGATACTCTTCACTGTAATTTTGCAGTACTAAAATACATTTTGTATTCTCCATCTCCACATCCCTGGCGTAAATTTTATATAAAATTTGCATTTAGACTGTAGATACTACTTCATGTCTGGTCCTGTACTCATGCCTCATGTAAAATTCAAACTGCAGACTTAGGGAGAAATAGTAAAGGATCAGCCCTCTCTCTGGATCTACCATATCCTTAATCACTCCAGGAAACCTGTGTCTGGAAAAGTAAATTGCACAGTTAGGAATCAAAGGTATAGCCAGTGGAAAAAAAGATACAGAATCCAAACAGCTGCTTTATCATCTCCTTTCATCAGTCAATTCAGAAAAGCAGTTTTCTTCATTACCTCAGTAAGGGAAAGGTAAATGATCGTGTAAGTGTTCTCTAGTGAATATTCACTTCAGTTTTTCCAGATATATTGCTCAGCCACAATAATCTCACACTATATAATTCATACAATGGAACTGCTTTACTTCACTCTTATTTTCTCGGCAAGTGTTTAATGGCAGAATGCTCTAAGAGCAGTGTGTTATTAAAACTTTATGCTTATATATATATACACACGTACATATGTATATACCCATGGATATATATACATACATACTAAATATTATATTATTACTTAGTACATCCAATTGAGTCTATAAATATTTAAAATCAAATAAATAATTTCTTTCCCAGTAAGATCCAAATTTTCTCACTCTTATTAGGCATGCATAACAGCTTTTTCGTTTGCAATAAGAGCTATAAAGTCAATAGGCTTTATGCTTTCCTTTTTTCTTATGAATAGTATTTTATTCTACAGATAACCCCATTTATATCAATGAATACCTGTGGAATAAAGTGTTACTTAGTGACTATGCGTTTCAGACTGACCCAAAATCACCAGCAGTTGAAGAAAATATTGCCTGATATGTGTAAGAGTGGTGTAATCCTACCTCTCTTTAAGTGACTTCTGTCGCACATTAGTCACACAGTTTAACAACTTGTGTGTTTACTCACTACTTTGTAGCGTCCAGCCATGTGCCATGGTTGCATGTATTACTTATATGAATCAATGAACTTCTTCAGTACCATAAAAATTAAACAGTTTAAACATGTATACATACATATATCCATATAAAATTTTGGATGGATAGCCAAGGATGCAGAGTACTTCCAGCTTTTATTGGCGCAAGAGACTTGCAAGTGGCAAGGGCTTCTGAAAACAGTCAGTTTGTGATTTGATGCACACATGAGGTTGATATGGATGAAGAACAGAGTTTAGTAACATACTGGGAAATCAGAACAGCTACACTTTGTCATGTTTCATTGGTTTTACCTTCAGCAATCATTCTAAACATACTTTAGAAACAGTGCTTTAAATGCAAGTCAGTTCAAAATACTTAGATATAGGCCAGTGCTATTTAATTCTCATTGCCAGATTCATGTGGCCTTTGAATCATTTAAGGTCCAAATGATTCATTTTTATTGGGGAAAAAAAAGAGGAAAACAGGAGAAAATGGAAACTCTATGTGGTTGAAAGATTTCTGTTCACTCTGGACCTTAAAGACTACTGGGCAAATTCTGCTCGTCTCATTCTGGTGAGTAAATCAAGCTGACCTACTCGCCTGACTAAGAGAAACAGGATTTTTGCTTTACTTTGAAGAGCAGCCATTACAAAAAGAAATACCATGCACAAACATACACATATATGTTCATATCTCTGCTACCAAAAAGTTGTGAGTTAATCAGTTTGCCTTTTCCTGGGTGAACAGGTCAAAATTTCTTCTTGCAGGTTTCCAATAGATAAAAGATTGGATAAAAAAAGGGGAACAAATAGTTAATCTAAACAAATAGATTCTCGAAATGGGTTCATCAAAGTGACATAACAGTAGTGTAGAAAACTATCTCCATATACAAGGAGTGTTGATCATCCTAGAGATTATTTATGGTTATACTTGTGGTGCAACTTGGAGAGGTTTGTAAATATATCAGGAATGAGATGGGAGTGAATAAAGAAAATGACGGTCACAGCTTTTGCTAAACAACAGCTAAAAAAGAATGACTGTGTTGCAAGTACCTCTCAAGATGAGAACCACCGAAGCTGCTGTACTAGGCAGTCCTGTAGCATTTTAAGATAAAGTACAGATCATTCTCAATATTTCAGGCACCTGATGTTTATGATGTGTCAACAGATTACTGTCAAGTCCCATGCAGCTTCATTGCCAGGTGTCTAGTAGGACCTAAGAAGATAGAGTCTTCAGGGCAAATGAAAACCATAAGCTGTATTAGTGCTGCTCTGTCTTTAGATATACAATTCCAGGCTTTACTTGGAGAAACTTCAGCTCAGAAATTTCAAGACTACAAAAAAGCAGTCTGCAGCTGCTGCAGTATGAGAAGCACGTTTCCTTACAGAAGTTGCATTTGTTCTCAATGTTTTAACTTCCGATCTGAAAACAAAGGTATTAGGTTTTTGTTTCTGTATCTTCTACTGAAAACGAGGAATATTATTCTCTCTCACTAGAGCTAGTAGAAGTTAACATTTTGCAACAAAAGGATACTGGGGCAGTTCTACACATTTGCAAGTTTGCAGGTTTGTAGTCCGTAATTCTCAAAATTTCACAGCTGCATATTCTAGGGCTGTACCTAAGGACACTAAATTGTCATTAGATGAAAGTTCAGAACTACCTGACTAAGATGCATTATGGGAGTTTTTACAGTGTTTTGCAAGGTTAGATGTCTTACAAAATAACTCCTGTGAGCGTTTGCATTGTGTAAATGCAATCTGCGGTTAATATGATTTTGTATTACATTGTTTTGTAGTTTTAATTTTACTTATTCAGTGAAGTCAATACTGAGGTAAGAATTTCAGGACAGGATATTTTCTATATTTTAATGAAACATAATTTCATTTTTCATCAAGCTACACTGCATAGTACTGTGACATAAGGTGCATACATTTTAGGACAAGATCTGGCAGCATACTGCTTACTATGGCATCTGCCCTGGCTGCTGAAATAGGCAGAGGAAGCAGAATTGGGCTCCTGTTTTGTGTTACACCTTTGATCTTGAGCTCCTTGCCAGTATTGTCTATAGCAAGATTATTTCAAAAGGGTTATTCCTGATATATAGGTCCATATGAGACCTAAAGAACTTTCCACGATGAAATGCTGCCTTATAAAACAAGAAACATAATAGAGAAAAAGACAGTTTAAGAGTCTGGAGTAGAATATTGATACTATGAGAAAGAAAATTACATTGCCAGAACAGCACTTCTCATTAACCAATAAATTAAGAATAATAATGTCTCTGTAGAACTTACTGTTTTATAAAGTATAAGAGCTGGCAAAAGTTAGTGCAGTTAAAATAAAAGGCATGATCAAGTCATACAGTATTTACTGGATCACAGCTCTCAGTGGCTCTGAAGGTTGTCTGAACTTTCCTTGTCTTGGTGCTCACTGTCAATGCCTAATCTTAAATGGGAAATTCATACAAATTTGTGATTACCAGTGCAATTTCAATGACTGATCCTTTGAAGACTTATCTTTTAACAATAGATTTGGTCAGGTTTCTGTTATCTTTCCCCACATTGATGAAAAAGCCTGTTCTTACTCATATTTCCGTCAATAGCATAATTTTGACTTCATCAATGATTTCATTGGTTCAAGAGTAAATTGTGACTAAGAGCCTTACAGAGTGCAGCTAAGAATAGTATGATTGGGCCCTTTATTTTTAGATATCAGCTTTTTGTGATGTTTTCTTACAGCTTCTTTGCAAACAATTAAGGAGACTGCAATTTAGAAGATTTTGTAACTACGATGTGAACTGTAACATAATCAGGTGTGCAGCTGAAAGAAGAAACCAAAGACTTCATTGAACATATTGCTGAACATATATTTTCACATTTTCATATATTTTTGAAAGTGTGCATAGCGTAACATTATTCTTAAAAATCAGAAAATATTGTTACATGGACAGTTATCATTAGGTATATGTAAAATATCCACAAATAACTCTTGGTGTTTAAAAAACATAGGTACAACCTAGCTTCTCTAATGAGGGAAAAATGTAATTAAAAAAATACTTTCTTCCTGAGTCACAACATTTGGCTGTAAAACAGTGGGGATTGTGTTTTTAAATAAAAAAAAATATTCTTTTTTCTTTTTTCCCCCCAGCATTTTTTCTCCCCAGGAAACATTAACATACTGTGTAATATTTATCCATATGTCTTTAAAGATCCTGCTTGATTTGTCTTTCTTTTGTTGTTTCTACAAAAGTTAAAATGCCTAGTTAAAATAGTTTTAGGTTTCGTTATGCAAGACACTCATTCTATATATATAAAGTGTATCTACGTGGGTTGTTTTTCTCTCTCTGAAGAAAAAACATAGGATGTATGGCAGAGGTCTTGAGATACCTCTTCAGGAGCTAGGAGTGCCTGCACATATAAAGAAAAGACATTTTGACACTAGTATTAGTATTTTCCAACAGGTAAGAATTTTCTGTGAAAAGAACTTAAACAATGATTTGTTGACCGGAGCAGAAACACAGCTCTGTTTTTATCTTTAAAAGTATAGAAGCAATCCTTTGATGTCAAAAGGTCAGAATAGAACAGTTGGGACAAATTTTTGCAGCAGATAGCCTGAGAGCTTTATGCTTTCAATTGTATCTCTACTTCAGCTGTAAGAAGAGAAGTGGTAAAATTAATGCTAAAGGGTTCAAAGATATGGGAAACAAGTGAAACTCTCATGGGACTGCAGACTCTTACCTAAGTAGAAAAAAAAAAGCGAAAAAAAAAAGAGATAGGTACTAGGAAGAAAGTGGCAAAATGATTTGGGAGCATATTTTCTTGAGTTTAACTGTTTCATTTGTTACATTTTGAGGGGGGCAACGAGGAGATTAAACTAGTTGTTACTGCTTTTGCTGATATGATGAGATGAAATGGAGTAGTGTACAGCTTGCCATAAATCTTAGCCAGGGTGCATTCTAAGTCCTAGTAACATATTTGTCACGGTATTTTTTGTACAACCTTTGGTTTTTAGTCTGCTGTAGACTTTTTTTTTTTATTTTCTTAACAGAAGAAGAATCTGGATTAATTACTGTAAATCTTATGAGAAAGAAAAAAATAGATAAATTATGAAGCATTTTAGATAAAATGCTCAGTATTAAGTACTACATTCAAGAACAGCAAATTCATATGAATGTCCCTGTTAATTAGGATATTAGGCAGTGCTTTAAATAACCTCCTTGAGCAGTCATATATTTTCTAGCTAAATCCCAAAGGCTGCTGGTACAATTCCTACTTATTAAGGTCACACGAGAGGCATCTCTTTCTTCTACTGAATTGCTTCCACTAGTTAGCATTGTTACCTGTACAGAAGTGGTAGCATAAGATCAATTCAACTCTCACTTGTTTGAGATAAAAAGATAGCTCCTTTTTTTGGTGACGTGTTCTCAAAATTTAGGAGTCCCTTTACATATATTACTACATAGTTTCTGCCAATCATTCGTACTACTTGCACAGGTGCATCTCACTTTTGTGCAGTGAGGGGATATTTCCTCTCCCAGCCCTCAAGACAATCAGTCCCGTGTTGATCTATTTTCAATTTAGCATGCTATAAGCGACCTCGTCAAGTAAAACCTTTCAAGTGAACAGTATTTTATTTTAACCATAGACCTTTCTTATGGCTTTGTGATGTATGTATCAGATCAGAGTTCCTCTGGTTCATAAAACAGTTTTACCCATAATAGAAAAGTTTCTAATTGCATCTTGTTCCCTGCTGGGTGGTTGCGTGCTGCAGTCTCCATGGCACGCCGAAGGAGGACTCTAAAAGGGAAAGGAAAAGCCTTGTTACAAGATACAAACGCACAGTTTCAGCTGTGTGGGTGGGACCTCTGATCGATGCATTGTAAATTCTTGCAGTGATAGACATGCGAAATTAGTTTCAGGCAGTGTTTCAGACCATCTATTGATATATGTGTGACACGCTTGTATTTGCCTGTACTAGTTCTAGTGACACTATGATTACTGGTATTTGCAGTCCTTGCCCTGGAACACTTCCAGGCAGTTTTATTGTATTGAAATGGCTCTTACAGTTCATTGAGCATCCAGCATAACACTGCTGAATATGATTGGCGCGTTTGCATATATTTATTCAAAAAAAATCAGGCAGTTAAACTGCATAATTATGGGAAAACGAATCATAACAATAAAAGACCATTTAAGTTAACAAGCTTTGTGATCAAAGGATAAATACAGGTTGGATAAATGAGACTCTAGATGTAACTAATCTACATAAATAGGCTTTGGTCTGATTAGAGGAAAGGAATATATTAAAATAATCTAAAGGTATTAAAAAATCATGTTACTTCAGTAGTTTTATAACGCCTAGTTTTATTTCATCATATTTTTAACATTTCTAGTCAATAAAAATAGCTGTCTTCAGTCATAAACTACTTTTATGTGTTTTTATTTCTTGATTAACAATGTTTTCAGTGCAAAGAAACTCTAAACTAACGAAAGTAAACAAAAGTAACATCACAAGTTTTCATTCTAGTTTGAATGCATCATGTGTCAAAAACCTTAAAATATTTTTAATGTCTTAATTTTAAAAATTTTAATGTTGCAGTGGCTTTTGATTGATTTTTAATTAAAGAAAAAACATTAAAGGGAACATTTAAAGGACATTTTCTTGTTTACTGTCTTTATCAGCAGAGAGCAGCCTTTGTAGTGTTTGAAAGCTAGTGCATTAAAAATCAATTTCAAGTCTTCAAAGCTGTAAACTCTTGCTTGCTTTGTAGATATATACTGTTTTTAAAATCATTGGAAGCACACTTGACAATTGAATTAAAAACAAAAGGTAAATAATGGCTTCATCAAAATTTGAAGGATTTTAATGTATTTTTAATAATAGCTGAAGGATTTTTTTATAGGGAGCAGACGTGAATCACAATTTGTAGCTTTTAAATGCATAATTTGTTCCTAAAGACAGTTATATGTATTCTTTTATTAATAGAATTTGGTTTCAAACTTCTGTTGGTGTTGTTCTGTTGTTTTTAATGAATGCCATGATTCAAACACAGAACATGTCAGTCAGATTTTTTACTTACTATATTTCTGTCTCGTTCTTTGCTGATTGCTAAGCAACCACTTATGGCTAAGATTGTTTAGCTACAACTCCGTTTCAAAAAAAAAAAGGTGAGCTGAAGTGGGCTAAGCAAATTTTCATTAATTCTTAACGAAAACATTTAAATTCTATAAAATTTTAAAGGTGACAAAAAAAAATAAATATTGCTTTGATAATGCGTCTTAGATTCAGCTTGGGCTCTGTTCCTACCAGTACTGAGGAAAAGACTGCTTTTCCACAAATCTAGAGAGAGCAGGATCATGTCCTTAACCAGTACATAAGTAATTTCGAGGCCTATGGAAACTAACTTATATATATGTGTAACTGCATTAGTATTATGTCTTTCAAGGCATGATCCTTAAAACACTTATTCAGTGAATATTTTAATTTAGGTCAGTAGCACCACTGAATTAAATAGATCGCTTACAGGAATGGAGTTGCTGATGTGGGCAAGCATGTGCAGAATTCAGCCCAGCATCTATGAGTCTGTGTTAGCTGAACTGCTCCCTGTTGCTTCTCTCCTTTACTTTAAGAACACTGCAAAGCTGCAAAAGCTGTTCGTTTCACTTAGCCTCCAACTGTATTCTCTAGTACTCTATTGAGATAGTCCTGATGTCTGAATATTTGATACTTTTGCTTTTTCACATAGACTTCGTAATTTGATATGCAGATTTGAAGATCATAAAAACAATCCCGCTTTGATGATCATGAGCAAGATTATCCAGCCACAGCTGTAAAGTACCAAGTGTGTTTTTTTTTCTGATCTCTTCATCATTTCAGTGGCTCAAATGGCAATAAGAATATAGTGGAATTTAGAGTGCTTGGGAAATAATGAATTTAAAAGCCTTTTAAAAATGGCAGCCACGAAGGCTTAGAAACTATTTAGATTTCTAGACTATTTGTCAGATACTATAACTGAGTGTATGAATGCTTATGTGGAGATACACAGATAAGAGAGCAACATGGATTCAAAAGAACTCTCTAGCTGGATAAAAGGCATTATTATTTACCAATGTGCACCTACTTAATAGTTTTTTTTTTTGTTTGTTTTAATACTGTATAAGATCTGCACATAGCTGTGTAACAGTGTTTTGGAAGGTGCTGTCAATCCGCACCTTTTGCTGCAACCTAGAAAGCATCAAGTTTAGAGACAAATGCTGTTGTCATCTTTTTCTCGAGGTGAGAGTATAGGTAAGGAAGGACCTCATTTTCCACTTCATGGTGGAAGTTATACATCTTGCTTGAAACTCTGTAACCCGCTATCAGGCTTCAGGATTGAGAGTAATGATTAGAAGGAGATATAAGTCATGTGGCATGTGAGAATAATCAGCACTCATTTGCTTCCATCAGCTGTGTTAGGTATTAAAAAGCACACAATAATTTGCATCTCGTAGCTCCAAGGCGAGGAACGTATCAGTCAGTTTTGTAGCCATCAGGTGAAATAGAGGGGAAAACAAAATGTTTTGTCTTATTTCTTTCAATGCATAATCTTCATTTTGTCTAAATCTGTAAATGTATCTTTTCTGCTTAAACCACCTGTAGCTTCTTTTCAGCCCTAACAGGATATAGTATTGCAATGGGCAGAAGTAACTGGATGAATTTTATTGTTTATTCATTGGCCACCATATATACGATCTTTCTCAACAGTACACTTCTCATTATCGCAATAATGTGACAGTAATGAAATAATAATTCCTTCATATGTGAAATAATTCATTTTAAGTACATTCCTGTGCTCATTTTTTTCAAACAGGCTTTCAGAATTCTGAAGAAAACTTTAATTTCAGTTGATTTAAAATATACGTAAACCACACATACTCTTTTCTTCATCCCCTGATACTGGCAAAGAAATCTTAGGAATGAGTAGTTAAATTTCTGGATTTTGACCTACTTGTTAGTCTACTTTACTTGCATGAAAATAAAGCAAGAGAGAGCTGTTTCTATTAAGCAAATGTAAGCTTCAGGTATTTTGGTTAATATTGGTAAAGATCTTTAGATAAATTGTTTGCGGTCATACTGGTCTTGCTGATACCAGTAAATGATGAAATAGGCATAGATGTTGAATAGCCATAGGAATAGAAGAGCTTACTTAAAGGAAAGGTTTTGTTCTTTAAACTTTGAGTCGTAGGTTTTCTATAGTATTTTATAATAAAGACAATTACATAGTAATTTGGGTTAGAATGCATGCCCAGTTCCCCATCTCAGAACCCAATTTGTTACTACCTGTGGCTATTTCTATTAAAAAAGAAACATAATTACTATGAGTCTCAGCAGTCTAAGAGTAAATTTTTGCAATTACAATACCTCCCTTGGGCAGATGTGTGAAAATGGCAGATTAATTCCTGCCAGTGTCTGTCTATTCCTTGCACATTCTTAAAGTTGCTGGTAGCTTGGATTATGATTACATTGGTGCTGTTTGTTATGCTGTGGTTAAGGTTAAAGCAGCAATCCTATTATAAATCTTTAGGAATAGGACTCTATACCATTACCTTGGAAAGTCTCTACGCTAAGGTTTGATACACAAGGTCCTAGGAGTAAGATCCTTAGTTCTATTTTCATGGAGAGTGAATGAGTTTGCTCTTGATCTTAGCATATTTTAGAAGGGCATTTTGTACATTTTTTACAGGCATTTTCACTTTATGCCTGACAAGATTTAAACAAAAGCAACCAACATTTACTTATTCTTAGCAATTTACGGTGAAGTTAATAAAGCTGCATGTGAACTGAAGGCCGTATAGTAGTTCATTAGTATTGTATGGGTTTTGTTTTATTCCCAATGGCACAAAGGCGTCTTTATTTAGAAAGGAACCACCAGTAAGTTAAGATGGCCCTGAAATTATGTAAATGAATAACTTCCTATGGTAGCAATATAATTCATCTCCTAATGAATTTTTCTACCTGAAAACAAGTTTCGAGGTTTTATGTGTAGAAGAATTGCATGCAAAGGCACACTGCTGGAGATGACTCTCTGCATCTAAGCACCTAACTCCATGTTGAATTCCAATGAAGTTGGAAGTTGGTGTGGTTTCATGTGGGCTCATGATCCACCTGCAGGGAGCAGCATCAGTCTGTGTTACACATTATTCTGTTTGAATATTCAGGAAGAGCATTATGAACAATCTTAAAAAGTTATTTTTTTCCCCTTTGCATGAGGTTTTTTTTTGGAATTACTTGCACTGCACCTATCATATTTTCATTTCTTTTCCTATTTTGAAAGAGACTTCCCCTGACAAACACTTCTTCTGAATGTTGGCTTGGGGACTTTCGTGATATGGACATTAGTTAGAGAAGGTTGCATTAGCTTTTTTCTTTAAAAGTTCATGACTAAAAAAAATAAATAAAAAACTTAAAATATATATGCATCCAGTTGCCGTTGCATGCATTCTCTTTGAAAAAGGTACTCTCATGCTGGTCGAGCATCCTGCTAATTAGATACAGAGGCAAACGCATAAGTTAATGACCGTATTCTAACTAGCCCCTCAGTCAAATAATAGTATTCATATTCAGTCTTTCTGTTCCTGGCGAAACTTGCAGCAGTGTCCTAGATGTTGACAAACCAACAATGATTTGGAACAGAAAGAAAAGTTTTCCGAATCCTGGATTCTTTGCCGAGAACATTTCTAATGTAGATCTTCCTTATCTTAACAGCAAAATCTGATTTCAGACTCTGTGGCAAGCTGTAATAAGATAAGGTAATCCAAAACTTTTTTTTTTCCCCCAGACTGTTATGATTTTACCTGTCATAGTCAGCCTTTAAATACTTATGAGTTTAAAATTACCTGTGGAGATCACTAGATAAGTGGGTGTTGTGTTCAACATGTTCAAAATGAGGTGACCCTATCGAGAAAGATAGCTATTTTTTTTCGTTTGTTCTGAATCAACTAAATATAGAGTCCTGTATGAAGACATTGTAGTAGGTTAACACTGAAGTGACAAGAGCTGTGGATGGTTGTACAAAGCCCTATAACCAAAAGGCCTTATTTTTTCTGTCCAAGCCTACTTGACCACTGCTACTAAATTCATGGTGCATTCGATCAAACTTTCCATTTTATGAGGTACCTCATCATAGGCACATGACTGGTATGGCCTTAAAAATATATTTAGGGACAGAACCTCTTGCTAAATTTGTGCAAACCTAAATTATTTATCTTATGTCACAAATGATAAATCAACTCATCACCATTTTACAGTTGAAAATCTCCTTGCACGGGCATGTGAGGCTGTAAAGTTTGATGATCTACTATTCTGTCATAAATTCAGCTGTTATTTTGGCAGCATATTTAGTGATGTGTCTTTTTCTAGTGCTAAGAGGAAATAATTATGCCAAGGTATTTGTGTAAAAGTAGGGCTTTGTATCCTGTTACAAACTGTTTTTAGAATACCTTGTTGGGGATTTTTAACAAAATGTTGAAATAAATAGTTGCATGACCAAAACAAAAAAAATTGACAGAAGATAATAATGTAAATTTTAACATCTGTCCCTTTCTTCCTAATTAATTAGGAATTTAAGTGAATCGTTGCTTTTCCAGAGAAGGATTTTAGGATGAGGAAGGGGATAACTTTGCAGCTGTAAAGGAAAGGAGGTGATCTAGATTTACCTCCGTTCTTCTGATCATCACCTAAAAAGAAAGCTTCAGAGTTCCTCTTTATGTGTGTTTTCTGTGCAGGCAGTGTGGCTTCAGAATCAAGTCCTGCTTTATCTTCGTTGCTATTTTTTTTCACTCTGTAGGGAAGAAACATAGAATCGGAGTCTTGCGCCACATACAATGTTTGCTGCCTAACTAATCACCGTTCCCTGTCACTGCCATTACAAACCTGTTTAAATGCCGTCCATAGAGAAGACCATATGCTGTGATAAAGGAATATTATGTTTAAGAGTTTCTTCTCAATTTCTATCACTATTGTAATCTTCTTCCTGCTCCTTTGCAGCTTTCTTCAGCATACAACATATGTATCTGTGGGAATGTAGCACGCTATGTAAAGACTCCCTTATCCCCTAATTGAAGTAAGCAGACTGATCCAAGGGCTATTGAAACCAATTTGAAAACATCCATTGATTTCAGCGGACCTCAGGTCATGGCTTGTGGGAGTTTTATTGTTGCCTTTAGTGAGACGGACAGAAGAAGGTAAACACAGTGGATAGATGTTAACACAAACTTAACAGATTTAAAATATCCAGTGTCTCTGTTTCCCCTTACTAAATATTGTGAGTACAAAACAATTTGTCAGTGTTAAAAGGCCATAATTTGGTCTCCTTCTCCACCATAGAGTACTGCAGTGTATATAAGCTTTTATCTGTTCAGAAAACATTTGTGATATGTTGCTCTTAGAAACAAGAAAACAGCAGTGGTAAGAACAGGACAAATTCTACAACACTTACTGGCTTCACTGGGAATTCCTGCTGAGTAAGAGCTTTCAGAGATATATCAAAATTAAAAATAAAATGCCAGGAGCTCACAATTGCACTGTAGAATCTGTGTGCATGAAAGAAAGAAAGAAAGAAAAAAAAAAGATAAGGTTGTTTCCATACTGAAAAAAGGGTTCTAACACACGGAAAGAAAAATATATTTTAAATTTTAGCAAACACTTTGATCATCTCCTTAAATGTCAAGGGACTATTTCTTTAAGTTTCCCTCTAATTTTAATGTCTTAATTTCCAGACTTCATGTTTAACATGTAGATTAGAATGAAAAATCAAAAAAAGCCACCAACCCCAAATGCTACCAAAGATACACTCCCAAATGTATTGTTATTTTGAGTTCATGGTATGACATTCTTAGAATAAGGTGGATGTGGTGATAAGTGCAGGTTTCATTCTAGCTAGCTAATTGTAGGTGAGTCTGTTGCGGAGTAAACATAGTATCTGTTAGGAATACTGAGGTAGACTCAACATGGTGGGAGCCACAGATAAAAGGTGCATTAAAGCGTTTCAAATTCAATCATTAGGTTTCATTGCACCCATCTGCTACCAGAAAATATAATTGGCAACTTGATTCATTGACCTTTAACTGTCATTTTGGACAATGTTTTTTTAAAATCCATATTTTCAAGTCAGACCTAGAGAGTTAATTTGATAAGAGAATGCCCAGTACATTTTAATGCAATTACTTTTTTCTTTTTTCTTTTTTTTTTAAGAAAAGCAGTTTTTTAAATATAATCAGGTTTAATGGTCTGTTGTATATTCTGCTAATCCAGTCAAAGTAGTTATTTAATATTGAATGTGGTTAAAAGCAACTAATGTTCAACTTCATTAAGGCTTCTATTAAATAGAAGGCTTGCTGAACTTCTACTGTTTTTTCTATACGTGAACTACTACCTCTTATTAATTATTTCCAGGGGTTTCTGTTACACTAGAATTATGCTAACAAGCTTCAGTTCCACCAAGATTATACAGCATAGTACAAGGTCTAAATAAGCAGTGAAATTGGGGAGTGCTTCATATTTTGTTCCTAAAATGTGTTTTAGCTCTTTCCATTTATGTTGTGAAGCAGATATTATCTTGTGCAGATGGGGTGGAATGCATACACCTCTTAGCGGTTCTGTATGTGTAGCACACAAGTAGACATAAAATAACAGTGTTACTTAGAGCAAGCAGGAAACATAATGTGATAAATGAGAATGATTTAATGTTTTCTCAGCAATGGTAAACAATTATACTATTCTGTCATCTGAAGTTTATATAATGGAAAAATATGATTACATGTGTTTCTTCACACAACAGGCTACAATTCCTGAAATATTTATGTAATATAGAGACAGATGTATGTAACCTAACCTTATAATCCCATTTCACAGCTTTCCCAAATACTGGGGAGCTCAATAAATAGGAAGCCGATTATATTGGCAGTATAACTCCATTAATAGGATTCGGATTTGCCTTATTGACAAGCCAGTACTGTTAATATGATCCAGTATATTAAATTGACAGAAAAACTGGAGCGATAGAATGTATCTGCAGCCTAATTGACAGGGAAGCTCTTTCAAAAGATTCTTAATGTGTTTTTTATTGACAGAGTAGCTTCAGTAAGTACATATCATTGGTGAACAGTGTAAATATATTGGATGCAACTGTACTAGCAGATTCAGGTGAAGTAGTTATTGTTGTGTTTTCTCTTACTTTCATCTTTACTTTGATATAAGTCACATCAAGCTCTCTTGTAAGATCTTCAAGAAAGCTTCTTAAAGTGCCAGTCTAACTGCACTGCTCACAGGCATCTGACAAGTTGTGAGTTATTTTAAACGTGTTCATTTTTAAATGAATAGAGGCAATACAGAGCAATGCAATAATGTGTCATGAATTTCATTATGTTTATTTATTGACGTTGTGATAGCAGAAACAGAGCTATTGTACTTTCAGCTCAAGCTCTTTATGTGGTGTGATGTTTGGCAGCTCTTCCTATGTTCTAATCTTGCACCTTCTCCGAAAAGTAGTTCATCTTAAGAGCTCATATTACAATTACATTTCCTAGTGCCATTTGACATCTTTCCACATTCTCTTCCCAGACCATGCTAATTTCATTAGATGCTTACATTTCATGTTTCCCCAGTGGAAAATAAAATGAAGCTCAGAAACCTGAAACTATCATGAAATAAGCAGCAATTTGAGTGTGGTCCGGAAAAATCTTCTTGATTCCCTTTCAGCAGAAGGAAATTTTGGGTTCAGCTTCCACAAGTTTCCCTAGTCCCATCTTTCTTAGAGAAAGAAGTTTGCATTCGAACGTAAATCCTTCATCTGCTCTCTCAGGGGAGTTGAAGACTTTTGTTATGCTGACTTGTCCACTGAAGAAGAAGTAAACCTGTTCCTGAAAGGCTTCAATCTCATACTAAACTTCATACTAAAAAATGTCTGATCAGGGTCTGGGCTCACCTCATCTTTTTGAGTGTCTTTTAAGTCTACTTTTTTACAAAGATCACTTAAAAATATGTCTCCCAACAGTGACCTTTTTAGCTTCTTAAGCCTTCAGGCTTGGTGCAGCTTTCAAAGAGGTGAGAGGAAGCTTGCCTGGGCCTTGTGACTGCAAATCCTTGCACTGTATTAAATCCCTACAGTCTAAGATTCTGCCTTCTTTTGTGCCTTGTATATTGCAGAGTTAACCCCTGTAAAAATTTTAGAAATAATTGTTTTCAGTAAGACAGTAGTAGAAATACAGCTGAAATACCTGCAATGCCTTAATATGAATGCTTAAGCAATAAATTAGTAATATTTTTTTTTGGTAACAAATACAGAACTTGCTAAAATAAAATAGTACATGTACCAGGCATTTATATGGGGAGAATATTCTTTCCTTCACTTACAGGAAAGGATGGTAGTCTCTGTCCCCAGAGTTTCACTTTTCAGAAATCATTGTGCATTTGATTGAATAGTTCAGGACCTCTTTCCCTCAGATTTTGTTTTTCTCATTCAAGAGACAGAGAAAACATGAACCACCAACACTCTTCAATAAAGAGTGAAGCAGCCTGGTGAACATTTTTGCATTGTGGATCCAACTGGTTTTGTTGCCCAGTGTTTTTAATGTGCTTTTGAAGAGTGTTACATGTGTCAGAAATCCACATAAACACACTGCAGGTCTTGTAAGACCAAAATACACGTTTTGCAGCAAGTGCGAAACTTCCCAAATATGCCCATGTCATATAAATTATGTCTCAAAAACATTTTCAAAAGAATGTGACTGGAGAGCATGTATTAGGACAAGATTTGTTAAAGCAGCTGATTTAATTTTGTCCTTCAAAAAAGTAGAATAACTTATTAGAAGTTTATGCCTAGTTTGGCTTTTTTTTTGTTTGTTTGTTTGCTTGCTTGGTTGGTTTTGCTCGTTTTTGCTATTGGGCAAATACGTTTTCTTAATGAGGGAAGTCTGGTGAAATAGAAAACTACTACTTAAGGCTAAGTATATACACTCACTGGCAGTCTTATACTGAGGAGTCTTTGTGAAAAATCGTACTATGTTGAACACAAACTGTTCCTAACAAAATGAAGGCAATTGTCTGCTCTTTCAAAACTAGATTTGGCAGAATACAATTCTTTTGTCTTGGAATGTGATTGCTATTATATAAGATCTTTGTTACATGGGGGAAGGGTGAACACTTAGAATTAAGCTTTTCAAGAAAAGACACAGAAGATGTTTGAGTTAGATATTAAGTGGCAGTCTGATAAAGGAGAGATGTGTTTAATTTCATTTTTGCATTTAATGTTTAACTAAAAAGAAGTTAGAGTCAGCAAAGACATTTTGCTGTATTATAGTTCCAGGTATGAACACCTACATAAAATGGAGTTGCATTGAATCATTTCTGAAAATGTGATACTTGTTCTTGTAATTCTGAGAAAAAATTATGAATATTCTAGTAGCTTAATATTAATAAATCTGATTAATGTTTCAGTCCTTTTTCTTTTTTTTTTTTTTTTTTTTTAAATTTCAGAATACATCTTTCCAAAATATGAAA
>JAOXJK010000001.1:175416346-175448493 GCA_025774025.1 Xenus cinereus | reverse complement strand
GTGAGACCCCACCTGGAGTCCTGTGTCCAGCTTTGGAGTCCTCAACACAGGAAGGACATGGACCTGTTGGAACGGGTCCAGTGGAGGACCACGAAAATCATCAGAGGGCTGGAGCACCTCTGCTACGAGGACAGGCTGAGAGAGTTGGGGTTGTTCAGCCTGGAGAAGAGAAGGCTCCAGGGAGACCTTACAGCAGCCTCCCAGTACCTGAAGGGGCTACAGGAGAGATGGGGAGGGACTCTTTGTCAGGGAGTGGAGCGATAGGACGAGGGGTAACGGTTTTAAACTGAAAGAGGGGAGATTTAGATGAGATACTAGAAAGAAATTCTTTGCTGTGAGAGTGGTGAGACACTGGAACAGGTTGCCCACAGAAGTTATGGATGCCCCATCTCTGGAGGCTGAACCCCTTCCAACCTCAAGGTCCCTTCCAACCCCAACCATTCTATGATTCTATGACTGGCTGCAAAAACACCCCCAGGCTGAGGGAGAGCCATGTCCAGACAAATCTGGCAAGCCTGCATAGACAGGGAGATCAAGCACCTTGGAAGAGTCATTTGTCCACACGGACAGCTTCGCAGTCGGGTCTCAGTCCTTCCTCAAGCCCCACGTGTTTACAATCCTTAGGAGCGAGGCAGTCCCCTTCGAGGGGACATCCAGGGAGTCATTAGCAGTGCTGGAATAACCCTTGCAAATGCTGACAATGAAATTACAAGTGCCATTCCTCCCGCTGTGAACGAGGCTGCCAAGACTTCTCTAGGCGGTATCAGAAAACCCAGTATTAATTGTCCCTTCGCAACCTTGCTTCACATCGTGTTTAAATGTTCTTCCTCGAAGGAAAGCCTTTTTGCAAAGGGTCTGTGTTGGCAATGCTCTCTAGATTTTTTTTTTTTTTTTTAAGGCTTGCTGCCGGAACATTTCAAAAGGAAACTTCTTACAAGTTATTAATTTGGCTCCATGAGGCACTTCCAGACAGTGGGATATTTGCAGACACTGTTCATTTTTTTCCTCTGTCAGACTCGCTTTTGAAAATCTATTTAACTGAACTTGAGCCTTTATAAGAAATTTAATATCTTTACAGTCTGTTTTCTTGGAAGGGAGCAGATCACTGATTAGGATCCAAGTTAAAACTCCAAAACATGCAACCCATTATCCTCCTCCCCACCAGTGAGAGTGCTGCCACCAAATCCAATATGACTGTTACATTCCAGCTAAACACTGGGATTTCTGCCACAGACTTGCAACCCACATTGTCAAAGCCTGCATCTGGAGGTCCCAGAACGTAGAAGAATATACACTCCTGCTAAAATTAATCAGATTATACACGCTCTATGTGACATTGGCAAGGCAGACAAAAAAAAAGCAAGGTCTTGTACAGTGTCTGCTCCAGGTCTGAAAGTTGCCCTCATACCTGTTTATACCGTATTGATGTATCTTCAGCCCTTCAATCCATCTGAAACTAAGATATAATCTTTTTCTTTGATCCTAGGCAGGAATTTATGGACATACCCCTCACTAAGGTTGATGTCAATGAGATGCCGCTTCAGTTTCACTGGTTTTAACAAGATAATACAGTGCGTGAATTTGGTTTTCCTCCTCTTTTCACCACTTCACACATGCCTATCAGCCCTGTTAGGATTATTCTTAAGGTGTCTGCACAGCTGCAAATTAAACAGTTTTCCCGTTACAGAAGCTCCCGCGACAGCTCTGAAGCATCCTCACGTGCTCCGGCACAAAAACTCTGAACTTAACATCTTTCTCCAGGCGTGTAGTTTGAAAAAATAAGTCCATTAAACACCTGAGAATTTAGATGGTGTCATAATAATTTGGTATTACCCACGGCCTGTGCCTGCCCATGCTCTCTACAGTTCACAGAAAGCTCACCAGCTGCACACGCGGTCTCCTCTGCCTACTTTCCATCTACATTATGCAACAGCCATATGTTTATTAAAACCATTCCCCTAACACGCCTTTGACCTAACAGCAGCCTATTCCAGGCTTGATGCTCTATAAAAAGAGGAGGCACAAATATCGAGGAGAAAGGGTCTGTCCGTAGAGTCACCCGTGCCACAAAGGGAATTCCAGGGAGAAGCAGCAAGCCCAACCTTCAAATATTTAGCCCAACCTACAAAAAGGAGAAAAGGCATGCAACGAAAGTTATTCAAGCAAAAGGGACAGGATGGAATTCTGCATTTTTTTCTAGTAGAAAGGATTTTTTTATTCTTTCTTTTTTTAACACACTCACAACACGTGAGAAGTGGATTTACAGGGCATTTTTAAGTGCAGACGGTATGGTCTTTCCCTTTGCAAATAGGGAAAAGTAAAGAAATGATGGGAGAGGCGGGAAGTGGATGTGCCAGGGCTGAATCATAGAAGGGACTGAAGAAACCCTAGAAAAGAAAGAGAAGAGGAAAGTATAGAAAAAGCTAAAGCATTTTAGAAGAGAACAGGGACTCGGCAGCCAAGGAAGTGGAAACTATTCCAAATCATTAATTCAATAACATGCAAAGGGGAGAAGAAAGCCATCCTAAGCTAAGAAGGGAGGAATGATGGTCCGAGCACGGCCGGGAGGAGGAGGAAACCAGGTCAGAGCTGTAGGTGGAGAGGGGATTATGTGGCAGCTTGGAGATAAGGTTAAACAGCTTGAGCATCAGGCAGCAAGAGACGAGGAGCCAATACAGCAATTCAAGGTAGAGAAGATGTTGTGGCTGGAGCAACAAGAAAAGGTGACAACTATACCTTCAGGAAAGTTTACGGGAGGGAAAACTAAAAACCCACAAAAGCAAGAATAGGGGAAGCCAGGAAAAAAAAAAAAACCAAAATACAACAAACCACACCAAAAACCCAACCTAGCAGCTGCCCAGACTCCAGCAGCTGAGCTGAGAACTGCGGAAACATGTTCAGAGCCAGGATTGATGTTCCCAGATGAATCACCAGCACTCAGAGAGTTCCTTTTGCTCGCTTCCTCTCCCCTTCTTCCTGCCTTCTCCCGAGCTATCCTTAGCTCACCCCTGCACAACCTTCTCAGGGCTAAGAGACTGCACGGAACAGCACCCATCTCCTCCCCAGTTCCTCCCTGAAGACTTCCAATTAGCACTATGGGAGATCTCGCTGGCTTTGGCTGCACCCTTTTTTTGTGAGTCACCTTCCCCTCTGCAAGTGAGGGATACACCCACAAGCAAAGACCAATCTGAAGCCCACGTGGTCTTCTCAGTCATCTCAAAGCAGCCCAGGAGGCTCCTTGCTCCTCACCAGGATCCTGGAATTTGCCCAGCACCCCCCCAGACACCTCATGGAGGGTACTGGCAACTTCAGCATGAAAAAAAAAGATACTCTGGGAAGTAAGAGAAATCAAAACCAGACTCAATTCATGGAGAAGCAACAAGCGTTTCCTCCTCCACACGCCATCGTGAGGATACCATCAACAGCTAGCGCAGGTGTGAGAACCCAACAGAAAAATCAGACCAGGACTTAACATCAGGTTCATCAAAAGCCAAGACAACTTATAGCCAGAGAAGTTTCACACCTTCACTGCACCTGCGTAGCAGGTCGCACCACGCTGTGGGTTGAGAGGAACAGGAGCTGAGGTGTCTCGCCAGAGCGGCACAGGGGTGAGGGAGCTGGGGAGCCTCCAGCGCCAACGCGCCGCCACCCGGCACCCGCAGTTTCCAGCCCTTAATCACTGTGGATGGCTATCACAGAAATAAATGCATATTCACAAGCTATTCTTAGCGCTCACCGGAGAGGCGATTACCAAATTACCCAGTTACATAATCTCTTTTATATAATCACGACGACGCTCTTCTCCTTATGCAACACGGAGGGCGACCACGGCCGGCTGAAGTAGCTCCTTCCCCACGGAGAGCTGCACCAGCAGGTACATGGATGAGCCACAGCTCAAGCTGACTTGATGCAACCCAGCTTTTCGGAAACAGCAACGTATAAACACCTACCTTCAGACCGGGGGAGGCACGAACATCCCTGCCCGCAGGGTTCCAGAAGATGCACGGAGCGGAGATCACCTCGGTTGAGATGCCAAAGTCAAAGGTGCACCCTCTGTGCAGCCTGACCCAGCACTCGCTAGAAGCAAGTGGGATGTCTCCATTGATTTTTAATGGGCTTTGGAAGGGGCCCAGGATTAGGGCTTGAATAAAAATAGGAGGTCAAGATTACTAGGGAATTAAAACAAGCTTAATCCAAATGCTCCTGGCTTTGCGCCACGGCCATGCCCGCAGTTTCCCATGAACGGGGAATGCTGGGCGAAGCTGCAACCAAAACGGGTTCCTGCAAGACACCTCATGACAGGCACACATATGGGGAGCTGGCAGCGTGGGGCAGCGGAGCCACTCCGGAAAGCTTCCCCCACTGGAAGATTTTGGGCATACCTGAGTGCATCTCCTAGAGCATTTTCAGGATCTCATCTGATGCCTTCTAGGAACACTGTGGACATCTATCCAGACAATTTCCAGATGCAGGATGTAACAAGGCTCAATTTACTAATGTTCACCTAGTACTTTAATAACCCAGCATCAAAAGTGTCACCTGCAGTAAGCGAGCAGCACAATTTAAGTCCTGAATTTCAGAAAATACAGCCTCTGAGATCTGTAGGTCACCTGCGAATCTTGGGACACAGAATCACAAAATGACATGGGGTTGGAAGGGAACGTGTCCAGGAGGGTTTGAATGTCTCCAGAGAAAGAGACTCCACAACCTCTCTGGGCAGCCTCTTCCAGGGCTCTGCCACCCTCAAAGTAAAGATGTTCCTCCTCATGTTTAGGTGGAACTTCTTATATTCAAGTTTGTGCCCATTTCCTCTTGTCTTTGCGTAGCTGACAAGTTATCTGAGATAACATGTTTTTATGTGCCTGTCACTTGTCTTTAATTTAAAAACTCTCTCTTATAACCAATTCAGATGTCACCAGCCTTTTTTCTGTGCTGGTTTGCATGATAACTACCCTTCCTGAATGTGTTCCATTTGTTACAAACATTTCCTTAGTTACTAATTAAAATATGCTTTCCTCTTATCTAAGTCAATTTTCAACCCAAAAAAGTATAGAAGATTTAGTGTCTAAAATCAGAAAGTAGAAACAGAATCTTTGCAGAAATGTGGGAATATTGCAAAGATGTGATGTCATTTTCAATTATTTCTTAGGCCATAACAGAAAGACAGGGGAAGGAAAAAAAAAAAAGAAAAAGAAAACCCCTCCACATTTATTCCAAATCAATTATAGAGAGATCCATATCGATCTCATTTTCATCTTAAATTTTATCTTTCATTTATGATTCTATTGACTCAAGTCTGTCTCTTCATAATGAATTTTTACGAAAGAGGGACTTGATAGTTATACCTGTTACTAGCATTCAAGTAAAAATGCATTTTCCTTCCTTTTTCTGGAAAAAAATCCCACCTTGTATTGGTAGTCTCCAATGGCTGCCACCAATTTCCTGTTTTCAGCTCCTTCTGATTTTTATTCTCACACTTCTTGGAAGTTTTAGAAAATATGAATAACTATTTTATGTACATGTAGTGGCAATATCCTTTATTGCTTGGTGTTTCAGTAGTAATGCATATCAAAGATAATATTTTAATGAAATTTTTACTGTCCCTCTGTTACACAATTTGCCAAATGCCTATTTCAGCATTGTTCCTTACCTTGTTGTTATTTTGACTTTCCTCACCCTTGAAAAAATACTGGCAGAGTTCTTTCACAAGTTATTGTTGCAGAATTCTGCTCAGGAATGCAAACATCTATTATTACTATTTTGCTCATTCTAGCACAATTCTGAATGTTTTTGTTTTTTTTTTTCTACACTGGAGCAGCTGTGAAAATTGTCCAAATTAGCATTACAGGTGGATTAGACAAACCACTTTAAATATCTGTATAGATATCTTTATTTGGGCTTAAAATACACTTAGTTTGGCTGATCTTAAATTGGTTCCAAAGTGAATGAGAGTAAAGTAAATAAGGAGCATTTTATTTCTGAATAGGAGTAAGACTAAAAATAAAGAATAAGAGTGTAACAATAAGAATATAAGAATATTCACATAGTGGTTTAATGCGATTGAACAAATGCCCTTTAAGTTTGCCTGTTTAACTAATAAGGATTAATTTTCCAAAGTGTTTCAGAGTAGCCTCAGCCAGAAGTACATGTGATCTTACGTACTCTGGTGTTCACAGATGTGCTGCGGAGGTCTTTCATCAAACCGATATCTCAGGCTGCTTGTCTACCTGATGTCCACTCCTGCTTTATGGGCTGTGGTGGGATCTGTTCGGGTTGCTGTGGCTCCTGACTATGCTTCCATAGCTTCATGGGGTTTGCTGCAGTTTCGTGGCTGGGTCTGGTAAAGGGAGAGTCAGAAGACATCAAAGAAGCATCTTGTTAATCCATCTTTATTCACCGTTGCTCAGATCTTGTCAGGTAACACCCTCATAGCCTTGCCTTGTGCAAATAAACCATCGGTATTCTGATCCTGAAACTGAGCTTCATGTTCTGGCTACAGACATACTTGTAGTCTCTTCTACCCTGCAGCACAGAAAAGTCACCTGTTTTTGAAACTTTTTCACACAGTTTTTGTGGAGGTCCAAGGTAAAATCCTAGAAGATCAGAAGGATCACACAGCTGTGATTCCTGACTATGCTGACTTCTGAATCATGTCTAAAACAGCCTGGCAGCTGGCCCATGCCAAATGTGTGCCCTGTATCATTCCAGTTGCATCAACATTATAGGCAGAGTAGTTACATGGTATAGACAGTTACCTGCTGCGGCATTTTTACATTTACTAACCCAGATCCAGCCAAAGAATCCATAGAGCAAGAACCAACATTTTGAGTTCCACGGAGTGTCGCTCACATTTTCTTAGATAAGGATAGGAGTCTCTCAGTTTATCTGAGGAGCTTTACATTTTTTCTTAGATTCTCATTCAATTATTATACATATTCATGTGGAACCTTAGGAAAAGCAAACTTCTTTCCGTTTCTGTTTTAAAAAGAGGTTATAATAAAACCTGAAAATTGTAGAATATTTGACCCAGTCATGTCCCGTTAATAGCTTGCTTGCCGATTCAAACGAGCAATGCCATCAATCTTGTATTCAGGATTTCCTTACTGAAAAGAACAAAACAGGTTTGAATGTAAAGCTATGGTACACTGTACTGTCAGGTTGAATAGCTCAAAGGTAGACAAGGATACCTGAAATTCTGTTCAGCTGAGCTTGAATTCCACCCTGATGCATGCTGAGAATTAGCATTATATGCTTTATTCTCAGTGGTGACTGCCAGCCGTGTAACTCTTCAAGCATATCCTGCCATTTGTTCTATCCAGCAGAAATGGTTTTGATTTCAAAGTAGCTCTTCCAGCTATTTTGTAGGAATAGTGTGCAAGGAGAGTGAGGCTGGGCAAACAATAAATAAAAATTGACAGTAGTGTTATACAAAAGGAAACAAAATTACTCCCATTTCCTTGTAAAACACATGAAGATGTAAAAAATGTTAAAGTCATCTCTAGTGAAAAGATAACGAAAGACTTGGTCTAGTGGAAGATGTTCCTGTCCCTGACAGGGGGGTTGGAATTAGATGATCTTTCAGGTCCCTTCCAACATGAACCATTCTATGACTCTATGATACAGCATTTTATTAAGTACAGTATGCTAAAGTAAATAGGATTCAGATCTTACCGACCACTTAATTAATAAAAGGTGTCTCTTTTGACAGCCTGTGAGAACCAGCTATCTCAATCATTTAGATATCGACTTGACCAAACTGTGAGACCTGTTTGTTCTCAGCTGCTTACTGGGGCAAAATCCAGGATGGGACGCCACACCTCTGTTGAATTAATTTTTATCTCATTGCATCCCGGTGCCCATTAGAAGAACAGAAATTGGGATGTGGATAGGGAGCTGGAAGCAATATGTACATCCTGGTAGATCCACACCATATATGTTTGATGCAGCCATGGAGGTGTTAATGACAGGCCCGGCTTTCCAACCCTTAGCTTACAGACGTAGCATGTTTTATTTACTGCTGTTTAGCTTCAGTTTTTGTTTACTTTCATTATTATTCTTGCTTTGATTACTTCCTCAGTGTAGGAGAATCCGATTGGAGCCCCTGTTTATTTCTTGTGATGTGTCTTTCCCATCAAATGACAGCCATCAAGTGAGAACATTTTATTTCTAGTCTTGAGAGCTTCACACTCGTGAGAATGGCCTAGAGGGACACAGCTGTCTCATTGTGCAGTGAACAGAGAATTATTCTCAGATGCATCCTGCTCAGCAAAGCCTTAAATATTGTGTCCAGGTTCTTGAACTGGCATTGAAAGTAAATTAAGAACCAGTGGAAAATATGAATTGTTGATATGATAGGCTGTGGTAGCTTGTCCTTTTAAACAATTGATTTTCTTGTTCTGTGCATATTATTCTTGTGTTCCTGACTGATTTCTACTTAATGCTAACTACAACAGTATGAGCAGGAAGACATTATCACACTGGTGGTTGTTATCAAATCCATTTCTTTTTAAAAAAGACAATATTTACTGAGGTAAAAATGAGGAATTCTTGTTCCTTTCTCTGCATGCCTAATGAGAACTTGAGACTTTGCACTGCTTGGTTAAGCATACAGTATACATTCAAGGAAACAGAAGACTTTCCTAACATAGGTATTCAGAATGTTCTTTTTTATTCCATCATCATACCCTTCTGCAGCTGGCTGACCTTGAACCAGCTATTTTTTGCCTTTTAGATTTTATGACACCCTTCTGATGACACTACTTCAGAAGCAGATGTAAGGCTAGGGTCCCTCAGTTTGTGGCTTGTAGCAGCTGTACCTATACTGTCTTCATAAGGCATGTAGAAAGCATGTAACTTGTGGTCCCAGATTACTTGGGGAGACTCGTGTCCCCGCTGTGAAGAATTCACATCTTAGAAGTCTCTTCTGTGACCAGCTTTCTTTGGCAGTGGAGGCAGCTATTGCCTAGGAAGGAGGATTCCTAGGAAGACATGAATGTGTTTAAAACAAGAAGTAAACTTTTAACATTAAAGGGAGAGATAAAAATGTGCGTGACTGTCCATGATAAGTATTAACTCCTGATGACCACATGGTCCATCACAGTCTCTCCAGTGTTAGAAAGTTACTTTCACCATTTTAGCTGGTCTAAATGAGTTAAACAGTCCTTGTTCCATCAACATGATAGGTTCCCCTTTCTCGAGCTGGGGATTTTAAAGGAGAGAGCGCTCATGTGTTCCTGCAGCAAGCCAGTTCAGGAAAATGAACTGACAGAAAACTATTTTGATTTTTTTTTCTGGTCTTTTAGCCATGTGAACCTGCTTACCATAACATTTAAACATTATTAAAAAAAAGGGTAGAAACACATTCAGAGTGCATGCCAGGCATAGCTTTACATATTGTGGAACCACAGCCTAAAGAAAAGAGGAGCTTGCTTCTGTCAGAACTAGATCTTTTGTAATGATGTTTGCTAGCCCGAAAGGTCAGGAATCCACACTGCAAAGCTGCTTAAAGCAAAACAAAAAGATGGCAGCTGCCATGGATTTTTTTTACTCCTCTGGGTAAAAATCTTATTTTTGACCAAATGAAGAAGTGGACAGTTACTTCAGCCTGTTGCATTTTATACAGTTTTCTGGAATTAGACACATATTCTGGCACAGAATTTTTTACGTGCATTTTCACAGATGCTACAACAACAACCAAAAAAAGCCTTCATTCATCTTCTGAAAAAAATCACATCCTTTGAATAGAAGTTTCTGCTAGATATAGGCAAGGTGTTTCAAGGTAGTCTCAAATTATTTTACAATATCTGTTCCTGCAATTTTGTCCTATTTTATTTTATCTTTTTAATCTAAGGCACTTGTTTTGCATTCAGCACGAATGAATGCCCATTCTGAGCATGCAAAAAATTAAGGTCTTAAATTTAAGTAGTAGGTTGGATTTTCAAATTACCAACCAGAATTACAGCAAGATGGAAACTATCATTGTGTAAAGTATGAGACATCGAACTGTTAAACTGAATACATTCATATTATAACATATTTTAAATTAAATTATAAATCTTATTTACGTGTAAGAGTTTAAAAGTTCCACTATTATTCATTATTTATTGTTTTATGTTTGTATTACAGGCCTAATCAGATTAAAAGTTCCCTTTTGCTATTGACTACCCAAGCAAATGTGTACTTTTGTCATTCTGGACTGAGCAAATAGTGCAAATTTCTGCTCAGTTCTTACTTCTGTTTAGAGTAATGACTTTATGTCCTCCCATCTTAAATTGGACAATTATAAGGATATCAAAGAATAATGTAATTTTCTTGCAAACCATGAATGGCTACTGTGAAATTATTTGTTTCCCAACAGAAAATTCATATTTGGACTACAAACAAACAAATTTAAAAGAATTTTAAAGATTCCAACGTCTATAGCAGTCAGATTTTGCAAATGAAATATAAGTGCAGATACAATGCACATAGTCAAATGCGTTAAAAATCCAAAGGTGCTAATAGCAAACTTTAAAATTATTTTTATTTAAGTAGTCTAGATAAAGAAGGTAGACAGTCCACTTTTAAAGCATGAGGTTTTTTAATGTCTCGAGTATTAGAGGAGGTACATTTTGAAAGAATTATAAAGGGAAATCTACATTGGGAGCCATTTCTAGTTCCAATAGGGGTGCTAGACTGAAATTTTCTCCTTAGTAGGAACAAGATGAAAAAAATCAGGCATGAGTACTGCCAGTACTTACACGTGTTTGAATTCTTCCCACATCTCCAGTTGATTGACATCTTCAATAAGCTGTTAATGCCCCACTCCATTTGCTTTAAATGAGCCTTAAATTTTTAGATCTGGTGTAGTTTTGTAGGAAGTTGGAATTAAGTAGATTTAATTGCCTTTTTTCAGTTTTTGTTTTCGTTTTCGTAATTCATCATTCAAAGGAGCAGTATGCTTTGCCATCGTAATAAGGTTTCTCAGTAATCTTTTCTTTGATTTGAGTTCTAGATGCAAAACTGTGTACTAGCTATAATGAATCAGTATTCTTACCCAAACTAGGCTATGTGTGTTAGGTACCAGTTATTCATAAAATAAGAGCTTTTCTCATGCTGGCTTTCAGTGTTTTAAAGTAGCAATTTAGCAGCTGTCTTGGATAGGGCTGTGAGCATGTTGGAAATCAAAGGTGACTCCGGTTCTGTTCATGAGATGGGCTGGTACTGCATTTTTATTAGTATATTTGCTTTCCTTGTACTTTGGTAGCTTTAGTCCCTGGGGCACAGAGCTGAGAAATATAGATTGTAACTATCATGCCAGATAAGGAAAACAACGTAAGTGATGATGCAAAATGTATTGTCTCTGACAGTGAACAAGCAGAGACTGGCTTGTGTAAAACAAATTTTACAGTCTGACTGTGATGGGCTATTCTCACCACAGTGATACCTGCTGAGGAGCTGTGTTATATTTAGTTGCATTGTAATAGCATTTCTTTCAAGAAATGAATTACATATCTGTAGAGAAGTGGTGGTATAGGCAACCATGGCTGTTAGCATGCAGTCGGCATTTTATATGCAGGCATGAACGTCTATACTGGTGCCAGACACACTAGCTAATCTGTGATTGTGATAGAAGAAAAACATTGGCAAGAGGGATGGGAAGGGGGGCGCTGGACATCAAAGTGCCTATCAATGTAAGACTTTACTTCTGCAAACCAAATAGCATGTGATCTTTCCCCAATAGGAATGAATAAAAACTTAGAAGCGTGATAATTAGTGAGCTATTCTACTTCTGCTCATGTTGGGCATTCATATGGGCAGTACTTCACCATATGAAATCTGAACTCAGTCTCCTGATGTGGGCTTATTAATAGTATAGTCCCTGAATCCGTACGCAGTCAACTTTCTACAAATATGTATGCTAGGTCATATTTGCATAAGGTGGAGTGTATACAACTGCAGATTTTACATCTGTGATACTGAGAATGGCAGTCCATATGATCTTGAGCAGAGAACAGATCCCCTGTGCCTCTCTGCATAACCTTTGCCGTCTGTACCTCCCGTCAGAAGGAGGATAGCCATGGATTGCACTTATCTGGTAGACCACACTTTAGCCACTGCACTTTGGAGGGAAGGGAGTATGCCATTAGCTGAGTTAAAATGAAATACAATATCTGGTAGAAAGTAGTCACTGTGCTCTCTGTGACCTCATCCCTGCAAGGCAGCAGCTAATCAGTGTTATCTGGTGGGGTCTTTCTATTATGTCCCCTCTCTACAATTCCTATCTGCTCAAAAAATGACATATGATCTTTCATCTGCCGTTGTGTTTCCAATAAGCATAAAGTCTGATGGGGGGGTGGGGGGTTGGGCAGGAGGAGAAGGAGACTAACCTTTTCAGCTCGATTACAGAGAGAACAATTTGTTTTTGTAATTAGAGCTCTGCAGTGATCTCTGTTTATTTCACTGATAGTCAGCTCGGTGTAAACAGAACTCAATTTTGACAACTGTTTAGCTCACGGCACAGTTTTAAAGTATTAAAGGATAATGGAAGACTTATTAGATTAGCTTTTGCCATGATCTTTTAGTGTCCCAGATAATTATTATTTGTGATACAGCTGAATGGTTTAGGCTTGTATTATTATTATGCATGCATTTCTGTGTAATACTTTATGTACTGTTGATAGGCCCTAAAATGTGCATTAGGAAGTATACATTTAGTCAGATTGCACAGATATTAGTGGTATTTTCAAGTGGCTCAAATTGGTCTTTTTGTGAATTTTATTTCATTTCCATCGTAACAGTTCTTAGTTCCTGGCTTTTCTTTTTAAAACGAATCAGTTCAATCATCATCATCATCATTATTATTACTCTTAATAATTCTTAGTAACACTTGTGTGATTTCTACCACACTCCTTTGATCCAAGCATTACATTACATTTCTCCCCCAGCATTTTACTTTTAACATTCCATCTGTTTCATGTGTTTTGGTGTTCTTGCATATTTTTTCTAGCACTATCACCTTTTCAATCTTTCTTATTTAGTATTTCAGATCATTCCTGCTAGTCACATACTGTTTTCACCTTGGTATTACATTTTCCCTCTTAATTACAGAATGTTGCTTCTATCTCTGATCTTATAATTATTTTTTTACCTTTTGATCACCTTTTTTCCTATTTTGCATAAGGGATGTCTTTTCACTACTTTTCCCTACATGGTTTTCCCTTTCCTATGCTTTTTTTTTGGGTACCTTCATTCTATCAGTTTGACTCCCTCTGATCAGAAACATTGCTTCTAATCTTATTTTTTATTTCTAGTAAGAAGTTTGTATCCTTGTTTACAGTTACATGATTTTCTTTTTTTTGGAAGGCTAGGTTTGCAGCTTCTTGGCAGTTGTCTACAGATTAGGGAAATACCTTTGAAGGTATGATTATCCTGGACATAGCCTAAATTACTGGAATACATGAGCAAGAAAAGAAATTATATGAAGTTTTCACATTTGAATAATTGCACTCTCTTTTAAGGTGCATCGGGAAAGTGAGTCTATGTCAGTGACTAAGTGGGTACATTTAACAAAACATGAGTGAAATACAGTCGTATTTTCATCTCAGTCTCCAAATGAACATTGGTGGCTCATGTTATAAAAGCACAAGGATTGCTTCGGGCAAAGAGAGCTCTGTCAAGGTTAATGGCCCCAAATCCTTCCTGCTCTAAACATCTTTTAATGTGTTGGGTTTTTTTTTTTGTTTCCAGATTATTTTTTTAAATTCATTCTTCGAAGCAAGAGTCGGACAGGAAAAAAGTAAAATAGCAACTGTAGTCTGTTATCTACCTCACTGTTTGTCTTTTATTTATTAATCTTTATGCTGCACTCTTTCCAGTGTGCTACCATCTAGCAGGATGGTTTGCTGCTATTTTTGTTCATATTAGTTATTTCATGCTTATGATTAGTATTCTTGTTCATTCTGGCAAAATGTAGTAACTTAAAAGCATCCAGGCCTTTCAGCCATATTTGCAATTTGGAAGTGAAAGGCATGTATCTGTTTCTAAAGAAATCAGGCTTGTCAAATGGGCACAGTGCAAAAGAGGAGATTGCTATCATCACTGTACAGTAGGGAAAAAGAAAGGATTATAAATATATATGCACTCCTTGCACATATGCTGCCAAGTTATCATAAAAAGAGCAGGTAGTTCTCTGAAAGTCAGCCGTTTCCCACATGACTTTTACTGTGTATTAGATATTCCTATTCATTCTGTTGATACTCATCACAGCAGTATCTGAGTACCTCCCAGTGGTGTATTAAGCTCTTGACTTAAGATCTCTCATTTTCTCTCCAGAACGAGAAAACAGCTGAGTGCCTCAACTTTAAAATAATACATTTTTGGTAGCCAATGTCCCAAAGGACTCCAGTTCTAGTTAAAATTTGTCATTCTGGTTGAACTATGAAATAGTATATCGAGATATATGGCATTTCATCTGAGAAAGTGAAGACTTGAGCAAAGGCAGGTCACTTTTTGCTTGACTGAGACAGCTTTGTAGCCAACCAGCAAAAAGGGAAAATATTTTTTATAGGTTGACTTTTGTGAAAACTTCATACAAACAAAGAACACAAAAGTTAAGATACATGATTTATATAATCATAGAATCATACAGTGGTTTGGGTTGAAAGGGACCTTTAAAGATCATCTAGTCCAATCCCCTACCACGTGCAGGGACTTACCACCCTCATAGTAAGAAATTTCTTCCTAATATCTAATCTAAATTATCCTTCTTTCAGTTTAAAACCATACCTCTTGTTCTGTCACTACAGGCTCTATTACAAATTGTCTCTCCATCTTTCTTATAAGCCCCATATAATATGTGGATAGGTTGCAATAATGTCTCCCCTGGAGTGTTCTCTTCTCCAGGCTGAACAATCCCAACTGTCTCAGCCCTTCTTCAAAGTAGAGGTGTCCCAGCCCTCTGACTGTTTTTGTGGTCCTCTTCTAGACCCTCACTAACAGATCCATGTCTTTCCTGTGCTGGGGACCACAGAGCTGGATGCGGTACTCCAGATAGGGTCTCACCAGAGTGGAGTAGAAGGGGAGAATCATGACCTGCTGGCCATGCTTCTTTTGATGTAGCCCAGGATATGGTTGGCTTTCTGGGATGCAAGTATACATTGCCAGCTCGTATACAGGTTTTCATCCACCAGTATCCACAAGTCCTTCTCTGCAAGGTGTTGGGGATTTCCCTGACCCAGGTGCAGAACCTTGCACTTGGCTTTGTTGAACTTCATGAGGTTATCTTTTTCCCTATTTTTGGTAGCCAAACTAGAGAGAGAGCTTACTCCAAAAGTATTTTAGTTTCTATATTAAGAATGTAACCTGAATTTCCCTCTGGAAGAGCCTCTTTTTTTCCACTGAGTAGGTAGGGAGCATCAAAATGCTAACTTCTTAGTTTACGTATCAAAACAATGCAGCCTTCCCAGAACACAGACTGTTTTAGTCTCTATAGTGGTACAATTTCACCCCCAGAAGATTATAGTTGTGAGAGCTTCACAATACTTCTGTGAACCATTTACTCTGCTGAACTAGTAAATATTCCTTCATCTGCTGATCTTGTCCAAGTGTCTCCCTGGTGAAGGTATCATCATTTTCCTGACATAAAGAGAGGTAAAGCTGTCTGCTACATGCAAGTTGTTAGCTTTTCAGTCCATACCAGGTGAATTATACCACCTAAGATATATGACATATCATCTAATCATGATATATAGATAGGACCTGAAAGTAAACTGATAATTATGCTGTTCACCACAAATGCAGGTCTTAGTCGTGGTGCATTTGTTCTATTATTGCTCACTTCTGACAAAAAGGTACAGCACAATCTCCCTAGATCAAACAAGCTGGATAGATCTCATGGTTGACAGTATTAAATAATGCAGACATACAGGAGTATAAGAATAATGAATGTCTCATCTTTCTCTTTAGATCTACCACCAGCGTACTGTCAAGTCTACGCTGTGACCCAAGTCCAGACTGAATTTTCAAGAATATTAAACTTATTAGGTTTTTTTGGTTAATTAACATTTTACTGAGCTTGCTTAGGATTTAGATGGTTGGAGAGCAAATGTCAGTTTGTTACAGTTGGTCAATCTCTTAACATTTTTTAGAATACTGTTTTTGCAAAGAAAGGAAAGATTACTTATTTGACTGTTCTAGTTAAGGATCAGTACCAGCTAACTTCCAGTTGTCATTGTTTGTCTTCCTAAACTGCAAAGGGCATAATTCAGATTTTTGGATCACCAATTTCTTAGGGTATGATGCTCTTTTTTAGTGAATAGCTATATTGAATTTCACTGAATTTCACAGGATCATAGGATGGTTAGAGTTGGAAGGGACCTTAAAGATCACTGAGTTCCAACCCCCCCTGCCATGGGCAGGGACACCTCCCACTAGAGCAGGTTGCTCAAAGCCCCATCCAGCCTGCTCTTGAACACTTCCAGGGATGGGGCATCCACAACTTCCCTGGGCAACCTGTTCCAGTGCCTCAGATTTAAATCTCCCCTCTTCAAATTTAAAATCGTTACCCCTTGTTCTGTCACTACTCTTCCTGAAAAAGAGTCCCTCTCCGGCTCTCCTATAGGCTCCCTTCAAATATTGGTAGGCTGCTATAAGGTCTCCCCACAGCCTTCTCTTCTCCAGGATGAACAACCCCAGCTCTCTCAGCCTGTCTTCATAGGAGAGATGCTCCATCCCTCTGATCATCTTTGAGGCCCTCCACTGGACCCGTTCCAACAGGTCCATGTCCTTCCTGTGTTGAAGACTCCAAAGGTGGACACAGTACTCCAGGTGGGGTCTCATGAGTGCAGAGTAGAGGGGTAGAATCACCTCCCACAATCTGCTGGCCACGCTTCTCTTGGTGCAGTCCAGGATGTGTTTGGCTTTCTAGGCTGCCAGTGCACATTGCTGGCTCAATCTGGGGACTTTTGGTAGACATATATCTTGTGCTTACTGCTGAAGTATATCCTACAAGCTAGGAAGCCTTCTGAACATGAACTATGTTTTTAAAAAAAGTTCTTGGTATGGTAAATCCGAAGCATTTTGTACATTAGTATCCCCTATCTTTACATAGAAGGCCAAAGGTCAGGCCAAGACAGCTCCAATGACCCCCAAGTCAGTCTTTCAGAAAGCGGCTGAATGTTTTCTCAAGCACTTTCATAAATTAGGTTAAATGAATATGATATCATGTCAGATACCCTATAAGGTCTTTCCATGGGAAGTTGTTGATAGCTTATGTAATTAGCAGATTTTTTTTTATGCTTTGCAAACATCCAAATAATGCATACAAGATAGATTTTTCACAATCTCTAATGAAATGTCTCATGGAAGAAAAGTAATGCTGGAGTCTGACCATTTATATGTCAAAATGTCCCAGGATTTCTCCATTCCATTATAAACAAGGTATCAGTGATCTCCTTTTTCAAGTCTTTAAGAAAAGATCCATAAATAGACATTATAATTTTAAATTAAGTTATCATACCTTAAGGATTTGTTCTGTGTATAAATATATACTTTATAACATTAACATTATAGATGCAGAGTTGCACAGAATTGTATATTTACAAGACTACAGATTCAAGCTGCAGATACCAGATAAAACTTATTTCCTGAGAAGTTTGACAACAATGTCAGAAAACTCAGGTGATGAAATCTGGAGATAATAATACAAATCAGATCTCATGAAGAGGAAGAAAATTATCACAATATGTAGAACAGGTCAAATATTGAATATAAAAAAGTTTTGAAATGAAGTAGCAGAAACTAAAGGGGAAAAAAAAAAGAGCTGAAGGTAATTCAGGAGAAATTTCACCATGTGGGTATCCAAGAAAACAAGATGGCAATCTTTCTTTTAGAGGCATATAGTGAACTGTGAGCTCAGTATAGAGCAGATTAACAGATGGAAGAAGAAAACAAAAAATATTGGTGTGTCTAATTGAGGCTTGTCAACTTTGTAAATAACATATTTTAAGGCTAGGAAAATTTCCCTCTGCAAAGATATGAGGACATTGCTTTCTTCCGACAGCTATCATGTCTTGGTAGAACCTCAAAGTAATGTTGTGTATGTATATTAATCATATCTTTACTGCTGCATGTGAAACGTTACTTAACAGCAGTTACAAAATCTCTGTTGTTGGTGGATAGCAGGAAAAAATATTGAAGAGAAAGAATTTGTTTCTTCTAACAATAAATAACTGTTCTCTGCTCTTGTACTTGAAATCTAAGAAGAATTGGTTTTGCATAAAATTAGTTCTCCAGAATTACCTTAACATACATGCATTTTTACCCTAACATATATTATTACTATAACATATATTTTACATGTAACAAGTGGACATCCACTGTCTGCAGCAGTATTGTGTATTGCTCCTCCTGATGTCATGAAGTCATGTCCTTGTGATGTCTTGAAGTTGAGATTCTGGTGATATTAGTCATTTTAAGGACATATAATTGTGCATCTTTTTCAGATCAGCATAGTGAACAGTGGACCCAATATCATAAAGCAGTAAATTAAAGCTTTGTAGTAAATTGCTATTGTAATCTATAGTAATAGTATAGCAATGGTAATTCTACTATTGTAGAATTCCTATCAGTAAATGCTGAAACTGAAGAAAGTTGTATGATGCTTGGAAGAGGTTATGTGAAGCTAACTGAGGAGGATCCACTTTGCAGTACAACAATACAGTATTGCATTACTTTTTTGTTCATGCAAACTATGATGGTGTGCAGAAAAACTCTACCATAAACAGTAGCACAGTTATATCAATGTTATATAAAAGAGATGTTTGTGTTTGTGTTGAACATGGTAGTGCATTTTTTCCGTTTTTCTGTTTTTATTTTCTTTTTTTTAAACTTTCTTTCCCCCCCATCCCATCCCGTCCCATCCTCCCTCCCCCAAATAGACACTGATAATCTAATAAACTTACTCTAAATTGCAGTCTGGCAAGAATCTAAATTTTCTAAGCACACGAGTGCACAGTAAGTAGCAACACACTACATGGCAGGTAGTTCTAAGCAGACTTCAAGGTAATTTCAGTATATACCAGATGCAGAGTGTCTTTCAGTTTCTTCTCACATTCCTTAGCATTTCCTGCCTGCTTTCAAACTGCCTCTTCAGCTTTGATTCCTTTGCTGGGAGCGGGTGAGGACTGTGTGGAACAAAAAGAGTTTTCTGCAACTTCCATAATTTAAAAGTGAAACTATGAAGATAGTCCTTTCAAGCATATGCTGAAGAACTCCTTCAAGGAAATACTATTTTTTCGCAAAGTAAAATTTTGCATTACAAAAGAATTTTTCTGTTACCTATGCACATATTTATGGCTAACTTGACTGGGCACATTACAAAAGCTATCCATGTAATCTTTCATTATTAAAGCAGCTTCTAGCATTAGATACTCTTTAAAAAATCAAATCCTTTTTCTTACCTTATTACAAGGAGGGATTTGAAGTGGAGTTTAGGTTTGGCTGGGTTTTTTTTGTTGTTTGTTAGGTTTATGTTTTTGTTTTGTTTTGGTTTTGTTTGAAAATGATTTTTAACATTCTGCCTGGGAGGGAAACCAGACATCTTTTAGAAGAACAAAGGAAAATTAAATAATCTTATAATCTGTAACTGTCTTACATGTAATTTTACCCAAAGAAAATATATTAATCTTTCAGATATATTTTTAAGTTCATATTTAGTTAAGAAACCTTTTATTCATCTATGTCAAACCTACTCTACTACTGCAATGGCATAATTTCTCTTTTCCTTTAAACCCTTCAGGTTAGAATGTGCAGTTTTGTGACCTTCTTAAAGAAAAAATGTTTCAAAGATATGTGTCTTCTGTGCTAATTTTTAACTATTCATCATCTCTCGTGAGACAAATGAAAGCAGAAAATATTTTTCCTCCAGCAGGAGCCATCAGATTACATGGTGTCTCATTAATAGAGGGTAGTATCTGGTCTAACTATAATATAATAAATATCTGAGTGAAACTCCACATAAATGTAAAAACTTCGTGCATCAGGCAGGTTGGAAAAATATTAAAATGAACATTTTTTACACAAGTCTGACAGAAAATATTGAAAATATGCAATAGTTGCCTCAAATACCAAAAATACAAAAATAAACCAGTGACAATAATTCCAGTTAAAGTATTTATGTGAACCTTAGGATAGAATCCTTCAATTACAATAGGTTGTGCATTCAGTTACACTTACTGTGCTTTATTTGTTTATAAATATCACATAAAATGAAATCCATTCTATTTCTGCATAGTATTGTCTTTTGTAATTTTTATTTTCCTTTTTTTTTCTGATGTGAACCAAAGTGAAGATTTACCCGACCTTTAGTACTTTTTTCTGTTAATCCTGTCTTCTTTAAACACTTTTTTTCCAAATGAATAAGCAACCTTTATTTATTTTAATTGGTGAAGTCTTTGGAAATTTAGGTAAAAACAACATCCTGTACCTGTTTCTGCATGGAGGAACTCATATTTTAGTGGACCTTTTGAACATTTGTCAGTATAAAATTTTTCCATCTCTTTTAGGCCAAATGTCAATTGTTAATTACTGAAATAAAGTATTGCAAAATGAGTATTTATGATGGAGCCATGATTACTTTTGAGATGCGTAGTGAGTTTATGGCAGATATAGAAAAGTAAAAAGTGAGCCTATTTTGGAGAAAAGAAAGCATATACATGGACGTATATTGAAAGGCTGTCAACCTTTATACATAATATCTTTAAAAGGTCTGGAAGTCTTTCTGGAATGAGTGTGATGAGAGACTATCTATCTCAATCAAATTCCTTCTGCTTTAACTGGACAAACTGTGAATTTCACTCTCTCTTCTTTAAGTGTGCTGTCTCTCACAATAAGGGCCTTATGAACATGTGCATTTCCTAGACTTATTTTCAGGTGCTTCCATATGTTGTGAGAGCATACTTCAAGATCAGGAAAGATACGTATACAAATTAAATGAGAAGCCAAAGGAAAAAAAGAAAAAGAAAGAAACATCTGCAGGGCATCAGTGTGAAAAAAATGTTTAAGCTGCCTGTTATTAACTGCTCAACCTGTTTTATGCTGGATTTCTGCATAATAATGTTACAGAGGAGGGGAAACAGAACAGATGTTGAATAAAGATTGAAAATAAGAAAATGAGACCGTAAAAAAAAAAAAAAGTAGTTGGGGTTGCTCTCAGCTAGACATTTTTTGGCAAGACTTTTAGACAGCAATCTATTTCTCAAATTCATTGCCCATTTCTGCAAGATTAATGTAAAACAAAATGTTTCTTTTTAAGTCTGATCAGTTGAACAATTATACAGCTCCAATAATCCCCAAGTCAGTCTTTCAAAAAGCAGCTGAATGTTTCCTCAAGCAGTTTCATAAATTAGATTAAATGAATATGATATCAGGTCAGAAACCCTATAATCTCTTTCCATGGGAAGTTGTTGATAGCTTAGGTAATTAGCAGATTTTTTCATGCTTCGCAAATATCCAAATAATACATACAAGATACATTTTTCACAATCTTTATGGAATAAATGCCACTAAATTATACTTGTGTGTTTTTCTGTCCTTTTCTCACACTTGTGTCATGCTTTAAAGCGAACCAAACTATCTATTTAAGAATGTCTCAATTTTTTTCTCCACTTAGTTGATATTTTCTGGCACTGGGTTTGAATGCATTATGAAATTGCAGTTAGGATAGAGCTATCTAAAAAATGGGGCTGAAACAACACACTGAGTTACTACACTAAATCATTTGCATCACCACTACACTGTATACTTCCTTTTACCCCGAGCAGATTATTTACCTCGATGGGAGTTATTCCTGAATACTCTGCAGTGGCCCTTAACTAAAAGAATCATGTGCTTTAAGTCAACTGTTACCGCACTTTTTCAGAGATGGCTATTCACAAGGTTACAATAAAATCAGATACCATTTGGGGAGAAGGACTGAGATGTGAAATGGATCCTTTCCCCAAAGTTTTAATTTTCTTCTTGTTAACTAAGCATATTTTATTTTTCAAGCATTCCTGACTTTGCTTACCTTTGCTATCCTCACCCTACATACTATCACAAGTAGACTTCAGTCTGTTGAACTGCTTCTTTCAGGTGAGCAAACGCTTCATCTGCGAGCTGTCTTCTCTTGTGATGCAAAATTTACATGTGAGATTAGAAAACGGTGTAGGGTTAGTTTTTTTTTAAAATCGCAGCTTAAAAAGTCACAGCTCAGAGCTCAATAGACTGTGTTGTTTATTGAAGAGCTTACAAGTAATCTGATGAAGAAACCTCATATTTGTATGCATTTTGTATTCAAAGGATTTGGACATAAATCCGTCTGAAAAAAACATTCAAAATTATAACACCATCTTAGTCTATTTGCTTTGGTCCTGATAGAGCTTCTAAAAGACATTATGCCATTTGGAAGAAGTATAGATGTGAGAAAAACATGAACTCGTATTACTTCAGGTGTGTGGTGTGTGCACGCACATTTTCTAGATAGATTCTTATTACAAAACCTTACTGTGATTGCACGTGAATAGCTGTAGCTCAATGTTATAGTATGTTTAATACTGCAACTGTGCCATTACCACCAATCTCTACAGGAAAGCATGGTTCACGGGTACCAGCAAGTTGATGGATCTGTCTGTGGAATCAGAACAAATCTTTCTTATGATTCATTTTTTTGCCACGGATAAGCCATAAAACGAAGACAGCAGATTGATGGAGGTTTAGTTTTTCTGCTCTTGTTTTAAACAGTAGATGTAGAACAGGTTCTTCTATTTTATAGCCTGAAGCTGAACTGTCAACATAAAAGATGTACGAACTTAATACCCAGGAGCTGGGCAGAAGAATTTCTTCCCAATTTTTTTAGAGCAGATTAAACACCGCACAATATAGCTCATTACTACCTAGTATAAATTTATTGAAAAGGCAGTTTTTGCTAAAGCATGAAATACTTTGTCTTATTACCTGCTTTACTGCAAGACACAGATTTCAACTGAGAATTAAAAAGCTTTTAATTTATAATCTGCCTGTCCATACTGTGAGAAATTCTATACCTGACCAAAAATATAAATCTTGAAACATTATTTCTGCTGTTTGGCTGCGTGAGTGATTGTGACTGACTCCGTGTCTTACTTGAGGTCATTTAACTGTGGTCAGTATACAATTATCGTAGAATCATAGAATTGCCTAGGTTGGAAGGGACCAAACATCTATTCCAACCATGAACCTAACACTGACAAAAAACATCACTAAATCATATTGCTAAGCAATATATCTACCCGTCTTTTAAGTAACTCCAGGGATGGTGACTCAGACACTTCCCTGGGCAGCCTGTTCCTATGCTTAATAACCCTTTCAGTGTAAAAATTTTTCCTAATATCCAATCTAAACTTCCCCTGGCACAAATTGAGGCCATTTCCTCTTGTCCTATCACCTGTGACTTGGGAGAAGAGACCGACTTCCACATCTCTACAACCTCCTAATTATCAGTTTATTAAATCTGTACTTCATGAGGAAGAAAAAAGAACTGATTACAATATGCAAATTAAAATAATCAAAGATTATAGCCATTCAGGTTTTTTTCAGCTTTGGAGATTAATTCTGTGGCTTATTTTTAGTTCTGGATATTTTTATTCAATGAAAAAGTAAAATTGTGGAAACTTCAGAAAACCATATGTCAACTATCAAAAGAGCATTGTATTACACATTTTGAAGGATGAATAGAGGGAGAGAAGCACGAACAAACAAACAGAAAAACAAGATAAGAAACAAAAGACTGAAGAATTAAAAAAAAAAAGAATAATTAAACAATATATTTATTTTCACATATTTGGCAGCAGTTTATATTTCATGAAAACATACATGCTTTTCAGAAGGTATTTCTTCTATTCATCACTACAGATATACGTATATATTTCTAGATGGAGATCCTCTATATGTGCACAGGATAAAAAGTCCTGCTGCCTTCATGTCAGCTCACCTTTTAAATAGAACCCTGGAGATGTGGAACAACTTAAGTTAGATGTTAGCTAGTGCCCAGTTTTGGACATCTTTTAAAATTCATCATACTCATTTTTCCCACAAAGCAAAATTAATTCTAAATTCTAGATTATGGAAGTGGTTACAGCTACATAATTTTGCTATATATTTATGACAGAACCAATACTGGTACAACAATCTTCAAGTAAAAATGTTGTGTTGAAATGCATTCTGGTTTAGAGCTGACTGGAGAAAAAAATCTTCTGTTACATAATTTTTTTTCCCAATTTTCCTTAAAAACAGTGTAAATGAAAAAAGCAAACAAAGCCACACCCAGTACAGCTGAGTTTAACCACAACCATTGAAATAAGCGAAAAATTAAGCTTGAAGGGATTTGTGACTTAGTGAGGAAAAGAAACTATTTTAGAGGGTGTACTGGGAATTTTTTATAATCACTGATATTATTTTTATTTTATTTTTGTTTTTAATAGGATTTTGCATTTAAGCAAAGGAGCTATATACCAGACATTCCCTGTTACCACAATTACCAATGTGTATTTTGTGCATACTTGTAAATTTTTGTTTGTGCTTTGAATTCTTCAGAATGATCTATTTATAAATGTTCCATTTTAAAAGATCTTTTGCTACTTATGTAGAAAACAACATATTTAAGCTTGCTAGGTTTAAAGTTTGTTGTCCTGAAAGTTTGTATTCATAATTTTTTTCCTTGTGTGAACCGATCTCGGATGTTTCTTAAAACTGCCAAATAAGGGGTGTTTATTGTGGTCTGAATGTTTATAATATAGTGCATGCTGGAGAATTGTTAATTTTAAACTTGAAATTCTGATTTAGACAAACAGTTCTCAGCAGAAGTATTTCCTCAGCTTTTCACTTCGCCCCTAATCTTTATATTTCAATCATATAGACATATCTTGGCTTTTATGGTTAATTTTGTCCTGTAATCTCTTGAAACTTCTTCTTGCTTGTCCTTTGTTCCAAGTGTGAGAGTACAGAAGCTAATCTGTAGCACTAGAAGATCTTTTTCTTTATAGAAGGAGTAGGAATATAAACCAGTTAACTTAAATTAGTTCTTTCTTGACTGATGTAGGATGGTACGGTTTTCATTAATCATGCGTGAGTGTGTTGTTGTGTGATGTAACACAGCTGGGCACAACAAGCTGGAGCATGTCTTCCAAGACATTTCAAAATAGCTTTCTTGAAAACTGCTGAGAAAGAAATAGCACATTTTTATAGCAAGATTGATTAATCAAAATAGGACTTTCCTAACACAGAAACAAAAAGAATCCAATTAGATGTCAGTTCTGCAGCTCTGCTCATAATCACCGCCAAAATTTCATGCAAAGTGTCTTGTTAGAGAAGACTGTATTTAGGGTAGGGAACAAAGTATTTTCATGTATTTCTGACTAAAGATGGTAACCTTCATCTGTATTTAGATATTTGGAGTGCAATTTTGGTCCACATTCATACACCTAATTAGCAATGGGATTTAGATCTACTGTAAATATACATACAATAACATACTCATGGTGTTGACTTTCTTAAGTAGGTTTCCATGTACTGTAGTGGGGAGTTAGACACCTATTTGACAGATGGACACCTTTCTTGGAGGCACAAAAGTTTCAGAAACTGGGGCTACATCCCACTTACCTTCCTCAGAGAGGTGTAAATGTATGTACCTGTCTGCGTGAACAGCACAAAGCAGTATTGCATGCTGAGTGGAAGTGTCTGAGTAAGTTCAGTGTCAGAATCAACTTGGCCAAATTAGTGAATCTTTTTAATCAGGTTAATCTGCTTCTCAACAAGAAGTCATTTAAACATATTTTACATTGATTTGGCCACAAGGTGATATTTGAAAAACCTAGCCAGTAAGTAGTTTATGGTAACATTCATGATCTCCTAGATGCCTTCCAGATAATGAAGAAAAAAACCAATCCTACGTAGGAAGATCAGTCTTTCAACAACAGTTATAGAAAAAAGAATTTGATTTTTAGATACATTTTCAGGGGTTTTTTATAAATAACTCCATGAAATTGCAATCTGTGTTTGCCTATTTCCCTGATTACCCATAACTTCTGAATCAGTATTTGTCCAAGGACACAGGCCCCAAAAATAAGTTTCCACAAATTTCTTGGATATAGAGAGCTGTAATAGACTATATAGATGCCCAATATAAGTGAAAAACTGATGTCACAGATTATTAGACACTGAAGAGTCTTGACTGAAGAAAGTAATTTACAATGTCTCAGTTACTGAGAAAGCTTCAAGCAGACTGTGCTTTCCAAGACACATTAGTCAATAATAACACAAAAAAATGCAGAAAATAAGCTTTAATTAGTTCCATTGCTCATGGAACTGTGTTATTTTTAGCATGTAATCTTTATAGACAGAGCAACAGAAACAGGTCTAGTGAACAGAATTAAGCACAGGGAGACTAACAGCCCCGCGGAGAAGCTCATGGAGGACAAAACTGTCATGACCACGAATATTAGTGGAACCAAAATGTTGGAAGGCCAGCGAATGTGCAAGAGTTCTGAAAAAGTTTAAATTTCCTTTGGTGGCAGATGGAAAGTCAGAAGATGGAATTGTCAGTGAAATGACACTCCAAAAATCAGGGACAAACAATCTGACTTCTGAGGCTCTTGAGAGGCTGGCAAGAAATTTGATTTGCAAATACTAAAAGAATATGCAGGCGTCTAATGCAGGGGGGAGTTGTCTTTTTCTTTCCCTTCTCATATTCTTTAAGCAGACAATTTCTATTTATTAGAATGAATTAAAGACAAATAATAGCTCCTCAGCTTCTCCTGATGTGCTCCCAGGTCCACTTCCTGAGCCATGGATCCTGCATTCCTATGGGAGGTCTTCATTAGACAAAGGGGAAATGCAAACAGCACCAGCATGTTTTGAGAATGCTACAGATTTTGCTCTGTGCATGAGAGATAAGCAGGTGGTTCTTGGTATAATTATTAAGTACTCACAATTATCACCAGTTGTATTCATGGGACAGGATACGCTTCTATGATAGAATAAGATTACAATACATGTCCTTTCTAATGCCTTATGGCATCTTGTCAAATTATCCTCTATTTGTGATTCTTTACCTGCTTTTACTCAAGTATCTCTAAAGCTGGTTGTTAAGAGAAAGCATTTAACAAACGTCCTTATGCTCTGAGATTAATGCATTATAGATACAGAATTGTCTTCACACTTCTTACAATCACCTCTTTTCACCTCTTCATGCAGTGAACACCTCCAGCTGGTTGTCTCTGCACTTTGTTGCAGCATAGGAGGTTTACAGGGTCAAAGCTAGTCTTGTATCTTTTGTTCTGTCAGGCAAGTCTTGAGAGCTTTACTCTCATGCTTTCGTTTTAACATGACATTTTTGTACTTTTACAGTTACTTTTATAATTGTTAATAGAGTAGGTACTTCTCATACATTCATGTGAAAAATGTATGAAAATGTATGTATAGTAGACCCAGATTTGCCTCTATAATATAGATTCAACAATATCCTTCTGAACATTTATATTTAAGTATGTATATGAAGGTGATCTCTGACAAAGTGTCAGTGGCATACAATATATTGCCTTTGTCCTGTAACTTTGCAAGACTCACCTGCCCTCAACACGCTTGTCTCTTGCTAGGATCTTTTCTAAAATTCCAAACCTATATGTACATCAAAGCAATGCAATTAAAAAATAAAAATAAATTGTCAGATAATTATCTTGACAAATTTTAGGCAAGGTTGAACTTTCACAAATTAAATTAATGTCTGAACTAATAGCAGCTTTTCTGTCACTATTATACACCCTAGTTCAGGAAGATGGTACACTCCTGTTTGATTTTAATCATGTGTGATCCCCTGAAAATGAGGGAAATTGCATATTCTTTCTGAAAGACTATAAAAAGCAAAAGATTAAAATATATACTGAAACAGTTGAACAACAAATTTGATAGACCTTACCCTAGTGAGGAACCAACATACTTGAAGATATTGAAAGAGGACACAGAATCAATAAGACCTTTTAGAATAATTTTGTCTTTTTCCTATCCTAAAAATTTGACATTTACTATATATTTGGTGGGTAGAGAGAGGCTTTAGACAGGCAAAAAAAATCTTAAATTTGGGTGTGTTTTAGCACCCAGGCTATAACTACATTTTAAGATAATCACATGGCATAAGTTAAGGATTTTATCTATATTAGAGAACTGTTCTCAGAAGGCTTTACATTCCCCATTGCAGCCTTTGATAATTCAATTAGTCTCTCAAAAAGTTGGGAGTAGCTGATAAATTCACTTTAATGTTAAATCAAGTACCCCAGCAGGTTTCTTTTAATATGATCGCTTCTCAGGGAGCTTAGCTCTAGAGGTGATACCTCCCAAATGCAACTTTCTGCAAGGAATATGTGGGCCTTTGGAGCAGATTAAAAGAACTGTCTGTACCAACATAGCTTCTCACCATTAATAAAGTTACTTCAGATCATGACAGTGATCTCATTCACTTGGATGACTGTCCATCTAGTTTAATTTATTTTAATTGGCAGCCTTAGATCCCTCCATGGAATAGATTCCATGAATATGATGAATGATCCCAAGAACAGAGAATGTCATAAAACAAGCTGAATTTAACCCTTGCCTTTAAACGTTGTCTTTTGGGATTCTCAAATTCTATTGGCAGACAATGATTGCTGAATAATAAGTAGGAGGGGATTAGCTAGATCTGCAGTGACTGTGTCTTTGGAGAATGCTAACAGTAATGCCAGTTCTGTTTGTCTACTTCTAGGAAATGAACAAAGAATATGTTAGATGCCAAAGATGAACAACAGGATTTAGTGTGGTAAATAGATGCATGTCCCTGCAGAAATCAGGTAGCAAAGCAGAGAGAAAAATCCTAACAAGAAAGTGCTGCTTACTACTTACAAACAGTTGGCCTTAATAGGCAGATTGTCATTGACCTTCTGTACAGGATTACAGTTTTGCTAGAAGGAAGACTTGAATTTTAGATGTATTCATCCATATCATCAAAGATGCATGTTGTCATCACAGTTAGAGCAAGCTAACTGTGACACTGAAAGCTTATAGAAAATCCTGTATTTTCCCCTCCAAAGGTAGAAAATAAAAAGTGACAGAAATAAACATATCCCCCTTTGTGTGTAATGCTTTATTATGCATTATTTTACTGCACTTTGATTTCCTGTTTGAAATTAAATAGGCAATTATATTCAAGGGTAACATTTGCTGATTGTTTTATACAACAGATTCCCACAGTAAGCAAAATAAATGTATTACTTTAGATATGATTTTTTCAAAGAAAGATTGCAAACAAATTAATTTGTAATGGGTTAGTCCTGGGAAGGGGATTGTCTTTAGGGAATACATTTTACATAAACATATAGATTTAGTATATGATTTCTTCTCTATTGTTTTTTTTTTTTTGCTTTGAAAAACAGTCTTACATAACTTCTTTTCATTCAGAATGGTTAACCTATTAAAGAGTTGTTCTTTAATTTCCCATGCTAGATTTATATTTTTCATATCATTTTTTATTATGATTATTTTCTTTTTAATAGCCCTTAGCTTTTTGCACTAAAAAGAGAATGCTCTAAAACTGAAAATATCTACCCCAGTATATGTTGTATCCCAATATTTGTTGGTAACATTAGCCTTATTACGCCATCCAGTATGGCTCTGAAGTACTTCTTGAAGTTATTCAGGTGCAATGAACTGCAGATGAAAATATTGAAGGTAGTTTGTAACATCAAACTGCAATTGAATTTGTATATCATGTAGACCAGTGGGCTGTTGGGGCTAAAAGTAGCTATGGTAAGATAACCTAGGAACACTTGATAATGCAGATGCACTCTACAGGATTAGAATCATTGGTTTTCCACTTGATTATGTTTAAAGAAAAATTAACTGTTAAATAAGTGTGTCAGCTTTTCAGAGAATTGTGACTAATGTTTTATGAACAAAGTTATGGACAGCTGTTTATCATCCCAGTCTGACTGAGAAACACTGATTGTTGAATCAAAAAGCACATGCCAAATTTAAGCTGAGAATTTATTTCAAGAATGAATATTTGATTTGATGTTGAAAGCAACATACTTAATCCATGGAAGAACTCAGTCCTACTCAAACTTTAAAATAAGAATTTTGAGATCAGAAGTGTTTCCAAGAATGGAATCACTGACTGGTGGGAACTCCAGGTATTCTGCTCTTTATCAGTAATTTTTTTGTCCCTGGAAAGGAAGGAAGTGACATACTATGATTTGCTTTTGGGCGTCTCAGGTAACTTAAAGTCTGACTCCAAAATCCAAGGCTAGAGATTCTCTACTCTGAGGACAGGCAGGTAGGCATGAAAAATCTGGTACATAAATATGGGCTATGATTCATGAACTTCCCTTTCTTTTATTTTCCTAGTTAAGCAAAAGCTAAACGTATGCTTTGGTAATATTTGCAGAAGGTCTGTAGGTTTGAACTGCAGATGAAAAAGAAAATTGGGATTTAGCACCTTTGCAAGGTATCCAGTACTTTGTTGCGTTTAGGATTCAGCTAGATCTGTGGGCCGACAGAGCCTGGGCTGCAAAACCAAGGTACAGCTGGACAGAAGAGTTGGCAAGAAAGATGTTGACTCTTTTCTGCCTCTAACTCTAAATTCCAACAGGATAGTGTTCTAGTTGTACATAAGGTGCAAACTTGCTCTGTAGACAAAGTATTGTTGATCAGTTGATCTGGATTTCTCTTGCTAAATTTCTGGAAAAAAAAAAATAAAGAAAGGCCACTTCACACCACGTCAGACATCTTGCTTGTGTAAAGGTGGCAGCACCTGTACATCAGCAAAACCACTCCCTGCTAAGCTTCTGACAAGAACGTAGTTGGAGCCAGAGCTGCAGCTGCAGGAAGGGAGTGCATCAGCTGCAATTTGCCTCAATGAGAAGCAGCAAATCCCAATGTGTTCTTTCAGGCATTCAAAATGCAGCACTTTGACAGAAATTTTAATTGTGTAAAAAATGTAGTAGTTTAGTATAACCATGGTAGCACAGTATTAGGGAAGAAGGAAAGTTGCTTTACTTTTGCAAGAAAATAGCTCAGGGGAAAAATACCAAATATTAGAAAACTTAATCTGACTAGACTCTGAACGAAAATTCTGTGGAAATCCGAGAAGTTATACATGCATATAATCACTAAGTTATTAGTTTTCAAGGGGACAATTTTCCTGCCAATGGAAGAACGATGTGCATTAGGAGCACATCTTGGGAAAGAGGACTAGCGATGCTGAGTTAAAGACCTAAATCCCATTTACATTAAATTAGGGAATATTGGGCCCTTAGACCCAGGCAATTTTCTGAGTGCTGAAAAGCTTAAGACAACTAATAGGACCAATGGATGTACATCTCTAACACAGTGGCAGGTAACTTCAGGATATCAACTTCATGCACTTTCATAGGCCTATCTGGGAAGTGCTTTAGATCTGGACCTGTCACCGACTATCTGAATGGCTCATTGATTTCATCTTTCTCCACTGCCTCTAGAGGCAGCATAAGAATTCTAGCCTAATTTTGTCAGAAATTATATTATGTGGCTATCTCTGTTTCTTGAATGAAATTATTCTCTCTCTTGTAGCTGCTGTTAGGCATCTGATGAAACTAACATTCAGCTTCTGAGTCTACTTCCTGTGGGGTTTTTTTTCAGTCTCTTGATTGACAAGAACTCTCCCTTAAATAGCCGATTAGATAGAAGCTCTCTCTGGTTTGTTTCCCTGTTGCATGATAATAAAGCTTAAACAGAAAGGGTGAAAAATCTATGGCCTGTCTTCCTCCTCACTAGGATTTACTGCACGTGGTAGGAGGAAACCAGGCTCTTCAGAAGATGTCAGCTGTAGGAATACCTTTTCCCTGAATCCTAAATAAACTTAGGCAGGTACAGTTGCCTTAGGAAAGACTATGCTTTGTAGTCTTGCTCAAAGAAATAAATCTTAGTACAAGAAGTACCTTGAGCATATTTAATTTCTGCTATCATGAATGTCAGATATCAAATCACCCACATTTTTTTTTTATCTTACTTTACAGGAAGAACTTGTTTCTGTGTGTTTTTCCAATTAGAATTTTTTTTTTTTTTTTTTTTTTTTTTTTATTTTGGTGTGT
>JAOXJK010000001.1:175366559-175395881 GCA_025774025.1 Xenus cinereus | reverse complement strand
TTAGAAGAAGTTTCACAATTCGTTCCATATAATTAAAAAATATTTATCATAATATTTGTAGATAAGACCTCCATTTATTTCTTAAAATAATTTGTTTTAAAATTTGATCATATTAAAGTTACTAAATTATATTAAAACAATTTTTTTCAAAAAAACCCACATCATTTTATGAATAAATACTTCATTCGCTATGGTGAGTTCAGTGGGAGATCCTGTTGAGAGGAGTATCACATTAGAAAACAAGTCAGCTCTAAATCAGGATGTTTCCTTGATAACTAAACATATAGCTACTTCATCTTTAGTGAAAATGATTTTTTTTAGGGTTTTTTTAACTGAAATAATGAGAAAAAATCATCTGATATGTATATTCTGGACAACTGAATAACATTTAATATCTTCTAACTATAATATGGCTCATAACAACATATTTCATTACGAGTACGTGTTTAGGGACTGTCTTAGACCAGATGAGAAATTGCATTTATTCTGAATACCCTTACAAGTTTCTATGCTTAAAGCTGTATTGGCTATAACAATGATTTTCTATTCCCTTGTGTCTCATTCTAAATTGAGAACAAAATGAATATAAGCCACTGCTATGTCATTTAATAAGGATTTGTATAACACCAAGTGAATATAGTAAATATAGCAGAAAAAAATACATGTAAAACTATTTTAATAACATTATGGTACCATTGTGCTAAAAGAGATTTAGAATAGAGATTAGTAACTGTTAATAAGCCTTTATCATTGACCACAAGATAAGCTTCTTAAAAACATTGAAGCTTTGCCTCAGTTCAAAGTCTGAGGCAGTGGAAAGCTCCAGAATAAGAGCATTGTCCAGACTTTGGGCGTCTTTCATGCTATATTCTTCTGTAAGAGACTCCAGAGGTTGGTAATTATGCTTCCATAATAACTTTTATGCTTCCATGCACCAGTGTAAGTGAACCAAGCTCTCTGCCACTCAGTGCTCCAATGCTACCTCAGCAGAGTCTGTTCATTTGACTCATTTGGGGATGCAACGTGGATAGAAAGTGGTTTTGTTTAGTTGACTTAATCTTTTTGTACATGTCAAAGTCAGACACAGCAATCCTTTAAAAGTAAAAGAACAATTACCTTCTGAAAAAGTAGCAGGCTTTGAAAAATAGTCTCCAGAACCCAAATGGAAAAAAAAAAAACAAAACAACAACCAGGAAAAATGGCAAATAAAACCTTGTTCATGGATACTTTTTCCTCCCCAACTCAGTTGAGTAGGGCTGTTGATGACTATAAATACAATACCATTCTTTTCTAAATACACCTGTTCCAGTGGACTGAAATAGGAGAGAGGAACAGAAGATCTAGAAACACAGGTGAAGCCTGTAAAATGCCACTAAGTACATTCAATGCTGTAATTTCCAAAGAAATTACCTTTTTAAAATTATTCATTCTCCAGTACTTATTAATAACCTTCTCTGGACTGCTAAGATTTAAAACCACAGCAACTGCAAAAGTTATTGTGGTTGGAGGCAGAAATCAAGCTTAAGGAGGAACAAGAATATGATGCTTTGGGCAGACTCTCAGTTCCTATTACTTCTTATCCCTTTAGTAGAGGTGAAGTATCAGGGAACCACCATATTACTGCAACAGTAGGAGAAGCAGGAACAATTGGAGGACATCTGAATCAAGTGTTCTTGTTCAAAAAGCTTTCATGGAGATTTGCCAAGCTTACTGTGGGATCAAGAATGTAAACCTGAGATGGCTCTGCTGATAACCAGTAATTTGTCTAGTCTAAGGTGCTGTTCACATCACCTCCTGCCTGGAAGAAATTCAAGCTTCTATGGATAATGACAACACTCAACTGTGAGGATCCACCAGGTGCTGCTGCCAAATCTTGAATGGTACAGATTCTTGTAAGTGGATGCCAGCTCTCCTCATTCACTTCCTTTATTTCCTTCATCCTGAGTGTTTGTAAGGCATACTAAAAAATGCCAGTCCACATTTCCAAGCCTTGAAGGGTGGTCTGGAGAAAGACCAATCTTGTTCAATGCATGTGTTGGTTAGCATGGAACACACTTTTGCAGCCAGGTAAAATTCAGTTAGAATTGCATTTGAAGAACCACCTGTTTGCCTATTTTGGAAATTCCTTTCATTATTATATTTGTTTTATTTTCTAAATAATCCAGAAAATCTTCAGCATCTATGAAGCTAAAAACATATTCATTTTTAACTACAGCATAAATATTAATCACAATCACCAGTCCAGACTCAGGATTTTATTTGGCGTTACATGCACAACTATGCAACAATTACGTAAAAATTGAAGTTATTATGAGCTGTAATTAATATACTCTGTTACCAGCCAACTCAAAGCACTTTGCTCAGCATCCTTAGCTTTAAAGACTGCATCAAAGCAGTAGTAAAATGTACACTAGATTCAGAAAAGCACATCAGCAGCCCTAGGATTTCTCTTCTAGTGGTGACTAGCATTACCATCTACATGTGCTGCAGACTTGTTGGATTTTATTTGTGCTGGAATCTTGCTATGTAAAAAGAAAAAAAAAAAAAAAGCACTATAATTGCTGATTTACCACCACTGCTTAATCTAATTCAGTTCTTAATGGTCCATTTGCATAGCAGAATTTGCATTTTATTTCACAGAAAATGTTATGACTCCACCTGCCTTAGTTCAGATAATGTATCAGAAAGGGGAAACAATGGTACAAGCAAAGGAGTGATTAATCACTTACCTTTACTAAGACAACTTAAATATTGAAAAGGAAGGGAATACAGGTGTACCATCTTTGCAGGTGAACCAAAAGTGTACCCAGCCCCACCCCTCTCAGTTCCATCCCTCAGTTTCCATTTTATTGGGTTTCCGCAGCTCAGAAGAAGTAATTTTCAAATGTGCTGCTATCACATGCCACTATCCTCGTAAAACTTTATTCATTGTGAAGACTGTGACAGAGAATGTGCAAAGATATATGCAGGCATATAGTGCCTTATCAAATTGTAACATCACTAAACATAACTATCTTACTATTGACTTGGATGTAATCCAGACACTAGAGATCACAGACAAATTACAACCTATCATGCCCTGCCCACAGTGAGGTGATCAAAATAATAACAAATTAAAGATATTTTTTGATCAACGGTTTATATGTATTTCATTATATTTTTGCACTTCCTTCAAGGCTCAAATCCTATGGGTGACAGCTGTCATTTTAAAGGTGACTCATTACATTCATTTAGAGAGTCCCCTAACAGATGGAAAGGTCTTTGTTTCCCAGGGAACACTGACAGGTTATGATTTGCAGAGCTTTTAATCATTTTAACAAAACTTATACACATCTGTCAATTACTCTATTCAGTGATGTTAATAATACAGCAATCTGAGAATGACAAAGAACACTTTCCTTTTCTTGAAACTACAACTTTTCCATCAAGACTGGAAGAGTGGAACAAAAATACTTTAGAAGAGCTGTTTTCTTCCAGAGAAATGAATATAAGTACCAGTATTTATAATAACAGTAAAATTTTATTTTCATGGTACCTGTCCATAGAGCTTTTTTCCTCTCCTCACACGCTACAGTGAAGCTATAAATCATTAAAACATACAACAGATAAAACATGACAAGCTGGAATCACATGAATAATTAAAACCAAAGTCACTGTGCAGAACTGATAATTTTGGTCAGGTACAGAATAAGGGCCTTCACTGTGGTGCTTTTTCTGGTCCTGATAGCAAGCACTTCAAGCTCCCTAGGCTTCAGAATCGAGACAGCAGATGAATGTGCACCACTAGAAGTGGTGGCTCTGCCTCATGACTAAAACACAGCTCATTCATTCATTATAGACCTGAGGCCACAGTCTCCTTATGTAAACCAGATATTTATTTGCAATGATACTACAGGACACCCAAACAGCAGTTACATAGTCTTTACAGAGCAACAACACTGGGTTTCTTTTTGAGATCTACAGTGTTCAATATCAGCAGAAACCTGAGCATCTAAATGAAAACTTTTAGTAAATAACTAGAAAACATCTTAATAAAATTATTTTCACAACTTCTTATTCCTTTTAGAATTAGAGATTTTTTTTTTTTTTTCTTCTGGCCCCTACTTCAAAAACCAAAATAGCTGTAATCCCTTGGATTAACTGCCCTTTATTAACAGAACCCTTTCAGCTTTGAAAGAAGAAGATCTTTGAAGATCTCTCAATGGAAGATTTTTGTGCATGCAGTTCTTAGTACTATTTAATATCATTAAAATAGAATTTGAAGACCCCAAAGAAGGAGTCACAGTTCTTTTGAAGCACTTCTAATAAGTGGTGAAAAAATTTGTATTGCATAGATAATAGAGAAGCAAAGCAAAACAAAACAATCTAATGCTTTGGAGAGAAAAATTCTTATTATCTCCAGACCAGTCACAGCTGGACTAGTAAGACTGAGAATCTACATGTTGCAGTCTGCACAGGCAATATGTGCTGGAGCCAGGAATTTAACTTGGATTTCCCTAGAATTCTAATCCAGACCTTGAACTACTACAACCACCTTTTTATCTTCTTCTGGAAGCCCAGATAGGTTATGGATCAGAAATGCAGTTGATAGAATTTAACCATGTTCCACAACAGGTTAACTCCAGGCTTAACCTCTTCTCTGCGTATTCTGTATAATTTCTCTGCCATGCTTTCAGAGATGAAATAGTCAGGAGGGGTGTTTCCCGACATTTTCATAGGGGCCTTAGACTTCAAAGATCATTGACATCTTTGTATATATTCTCTTGGATAGAGTATGGACTACGTTCAAATGCTATTCTGTAAAGTAAAATAAGTGGCAGCTGGCACCATACAGTTTTGTTATAATGAAAACATGAGGTGGTTGCCATTACACAGTCCTGCACTAATGAGAACAGTAGGAGTCTAGCATTACAATGGTCTAATGAAAACAGGAAATGGCTGGCATTAGATTGGTAAAATGAAAACAGGAGGTGGTTGGCATTACACTTACACAATAAATAAATTAAGATTTCTGGCCCTACCAATCTCATCTACATTATATATGATTCCAGTGTGCATGAGAGAGGCTTATGCAAAGCCAGGGCGAGTGACAGAAAAGAGCATTCTTTGTTACAACATTTCAGAAGCAGAGGGGTGTCATTTTCTTGCAATTTTTAATTTACATTTGGTGGTCATGCATCAGTGAAATAGGGATAAGGTTTTAAAAATGGGTTAATATATTAAAAAACATAATCTATACAGTTTCTTCCTTGTATTTTAAAAATAATCAAAAGCAGCTTATTTTCTGGTGCCTGTCCTGCTAGAATGTGAAGGGCTAAAAGTAGCTTATTGAAAGTGAAATTCAATACGACAGGACTTTTTAATTACCCTCCCACTTACCAGTCCCCAATTTGGGCTAAGTATCCAATGGCTAAAAATACTTTGGGGTGTTTATTGTAATGTAGAGAATGAGACCAAGAGGAAAAATACATGCTGAGGAAAAAAGGAAAAAAGAAAAAAGTTAAGCACAAAATCAATCATTCAACTAATGGGCTTTCTTCTAGGAACAGAAAGGTCAGGTGGTTTTGTTCCATGTTGTTCGAGCTAACCTTGCTAGTTGAGCCTTTATAATTATTATTGCACAAGAGGGTCTTCTGTGTAGCTCTTACACAATAAATACACAACCATCTTCCTTTTTATTGTGACTTTTAGAGCCATCAGAAACTGATTGATTCTCACTCTCCTTAGTCTGGCTGAATTCACCATCAAGTTCGTATAGTTCAAGGCCAGTACATTAAGACACTGCATCAATCCACTCATACGGTACCTTTCAGCCCCTCAGTCTTCCATTTCTCATCTTCAAGCTCAACTACATAACTTCTGGACATTTTCTGTCGAAACCAAGAAACAAAATGAAGCAAGAAACTGTTTGGAGTATGATTTTCAAAGCAGCAATTAGAGTGCCGGAATGTTCGAGCATAAAACGCTGCGCTTCCTGCAGCCTGGTACTCTGCCGATAGCTTCAGCTTCCACGCTCAGATTGCAGTGAAAATATTCCAGTCAGGTACTTCTGAGTGAAACAGCAGTGTGATGCAAATAAGGAACAGATAATCAAATCAAACTTTCTAATCGAGTTTTGCTATGCTGACTCTCTTATTTCTCTCTAGCCTGCAGTTTGCATGTTGTTCTACAACACTGCAGAATTAGCTTAAAGAGTAAATACTTCTGAGTTTATAGAATCCTGTCATGTCTCACATATACTGAAGAACGAATGAAGGAAAATAATCTTCTTGAGCTGCTTCTATTATTACTTTAATTTCTTTGCATCTTTGGTGTGGTACAGATCGAATCCTTTGGAAGGAGGGGAATAGGAGATGAAGAAAAAGCCAGAGGGGTAAACCAGGGTGAGTGCTGTCAGCAAATTTTTACTTTCCTTTTCTTTTGTTTTTATTTCTTCATCAAACAGCTGAAGAAAAAAAAGAGAAGAAATAGTCATACCTTACGGACCAGATTTTAAACTAAGACGTATGGCACTGGAAGCAGCATATGCCTTAGAAAATCTGCTGTTATGCGTTGTGTGTGCAAGCCACAGACGTGGCTTAATCGAGATAGGAGGCGACACGTGCCGTGCATCTGAGATTAGTGTCTGGCCCTCAGCCATTAATGCTGGCATCCCAGGAACCAACTCAGTCCTCTGCCAAACTTCTGCTGGGATTTGGATTCACTGAATCCGACTCACAGTCTTTAATCCCCCCAAGCAGTATCTTTTTGAATTGTGGAGCTTGCAAAACATCCAGGTGGTGGTCCAGCCATGACAGCGCTTGCATAAGCTCCAGGAGCAGCATGCTCTGTTTAAGAGTTTTACTACACAGAAAGCTTCTAGCCCTCTACCGTGCAAGTCTGAATGTCAGACCTTGCCCCTCTTCTTTTTCTTGTGTTTATTATACTGCAGAGACAATAGTCATATCACCCATTGCATAAGCTTTCCAATCTTTTTGAAATATTTGATATCATACAAATGTTGTATGCTATAAATCTACTTGATAGGTCTCATCATTCCTTAAGCAATATTTTTCATTAGCTTTGCAATAAAATGGCATTTTGCCCTATTTTCAAACTAACAAATTTTGTCAGGGTTGGCATCTTTATTACCTTATGAAATATACCAGTCAATACCACCTGGTGTAATTGAGTCTTGTTATATGCTTCAGATAGTTGCTTAAACTATCTTGATTTTTCAAAGTCAAATTTTCTGGCAGAAAGAATATTCTTTTAATAGAATTTTAAATAAATAGGTAGTCTATCACTATAACTACTAGTCTTGATTTAAGATAATGAATTGACCTCTCCATGTATATTATCCAAGATCATTTATAATTGTGTTGCACTGAAAAAGCTGTATAAAAGCCGTTTGATTATGCTTGATTTCTATTTCATGCTGCATAACAAAACTAGCATCTGACACTCACAGTAAAACATGAATGAATGTGACAGTGAAGTCCCTATAGGAGCCAAGGTTTTTAAGTTGTTTTAAATAATAATTGGGAATATGCTCCCTTCTGGGTTTCTAAGCAAGTAAGGAAAATGGCATCATGAAAAAGGTGCCTATTTTTTAATGGAATGGGGAAATTAAAATTTAAAAAGTCTAGCAACACACACACACAAGGAGAATAATCACAGGAAAGTAAAAGATGTAAAACTGAGCCACACAGATTCAGCTTAACTAGTTTCTGAGCCAATCCTTTTTCCTAGACATATTCACATATAACAAAGGAGTAATTCTATATTACTACACAGTTTGCTAATTAAAATTTTTCCATTTTCATGTGTATCCATAATCTATTTTTGGACAGTCCATTAAATTTCAAATATCGAAATAGTATCCAGACATTACTTATTTCCCTGATTGTTTTCTGCTTATATTTGCAGATTAAAGAAATAGTTGTAAAATCTAGGTAAGTAGTTAGAATGCCCTTATCTTAACCAAGTATAAAGACTGGATTATAATCAGCACTTCCACATAACACTTTGTCTTTTTCTGTATTAATAATTCAATTCAATTTGTAAATTATTCTCTCACGTCACATTCTTACTTTCCTGACATTCCCAAGGCAAATAAAATACGGATTTACTTAGTTTAAGGCACCATAATTTGTTTGATGGTAGACACTGAAAATTTGTAAACTATATATGACCACAAGAGTTTCACAGCTTAGATATAGCCTGATTTTTCAGTGTACACAAAACTAATTTACTATGGCATGTAGTTGTGCCAGATCCAATCAACTAAGTGGACCTCACCCTAGTCAATTATTGAGGCATCTCCAAGGAAAACATAGTAAGATCTACTTAGTAAGCTGGACTGTTTACCAGGTGATACTTTTCTTCTAAGTCAACATTAAACTAATCAATATTAATCTAAATTATTTCACCTGGTAAATTCCCTCCCTTTCCAGAGCTTATGGCAGGAGCTCTGCTCTCATTCTCCCCACTCTTATCCTATGATAAACTGAAAATTTTTTACTAAGTTTATATGGACCATTTCCAAATGTTCTGTCACCTGTGGTATTGCACAGCCCTGAACGTGTATTATGTGGCTGCCAGAGGTAGCAAAAACTGAAAGCGGTGTTCCAAGAGGGCTTGTCCAAAGCCATATTTCTACTGCTATCCTGTTTTTGGGAAGAATGGAGAGCTTGTCTTGCCTTGAGCTTCCTTTGGATTAGAGGTAAAAAACATGGCATTGATTATCAATGGCCCAATGGCAGTTCTTGCAGACAAACTATATTTACTCATGGGGATTTTTGGACCAGACTCCAGTTTGGATTATTATATTAGCCAAGGAAAGATTTCATAGCCTCAGGGAAAACCTGAAACTCTCTAGGATGGTGCAGTTGTACTTCTACCATTGTTCAAAAACCAAAAAAGTCAAATACTTGAATACAGAATTATATGCTAATAACAAAAATTACTGATCAGCTGATTTTAATCTCAGAAATAGTCTTAGGACAGGCCCAGAAGTCTTAGCTTTTGGTTGCCAAGCACACTGTCACTAAGAAAGTTTTATAGGTATTATAAAGCAAAAAAAGCAAAAACCCACTTTTAACCTTGAATGCTTTGGCCCACGTATGTCCAAAGTATGTATGCAAATCATGCATCTCAAAGAAGAACAGTTGTCAGTATCTTCTTTTCATATATTTTGTAATAAAGGAGAAAAATAACAATTTTTACAAAACAAACAAATTCACAGTTCTGCACTTTAAATTATTCCAAGTCAATCTAAAGAGAAGTCCAGTTCATTGAATGTTCTCCCAGTTGATGTGCACTAAACTGGTATGGAATAATCCCTCCTCTTTTTTATTGCTTATAATTAAAAATAAAAGTCCCACTATGGCCTCAAGGCATCTGAAATCCAGAACCCTGAGTTTGGCTGTGGTGTGGTAAAGATCACAGAAGTTTGATAGGGCAACACCCATGGTTGGAACACTTCTACAGGTGGATACGGGCTACTTGGGAAGAACAGGGGCAGGGAGAGTGATACACTGTGTTAATGATCTCCTTTATGCAGAATTCAAGTATGAATCTAAAGGCCTGACTGCAGAGAGCATCTCTTTCGAGATCAGAGTGGGAAGGAACAGTAGGGAAGTGGAAATAGCACCCAAGAGGGTGTAGTGAATGAGACTTTCTTCCTCATCTCACCTAGCAAAGATGTGGCACTCAGACATTCTTGTCCTTATGCAGGATTTCACTGAGGTAGGCATCTGCTGGGAGGGAAACACAGCATTAGGCAGGAAGTTCATGAGGTTCTCAGACTACTCTAGTAACAGTGACCTAATGAAAGTGCTGGCAGGGATGACCAGGGGTAGAGCTCTACTCATGAATAGGGAAGACCTAGTGGCAGTCTCAGAGGGTGGCTTGGGTTGCAGTGTCTCTGACACTGTTAAGGACCTGGAGGTGAAATAGGAAAGTAAGCAGCAAATTTTGGATTCTGGACTTTACAACTGGATATTTCATCTTCTTCAGGATGTTCCTTGGGAACGCTTTGGGAAGCTGCCATGAAGAAGAAGGAAAACAAGAAGAGCCAGCTGATTTTTGAGGAGAGCTTAAAGAATCATAGAATGGTTTGGGTTAGAAGGGACCCTTAAAGGTCATCTAGTCCAACAACCCTGCAATGAGCAGGGATGTCTTCAACTAGATCAGGTTGCTCAGAGCCCCATCCAACCTGACCTTGAATCTTTCCAGGGATGGGGCATCTCCCACCTCTCTGGGCAACCTGTTCCAGTGTTTCTCCACCTCATGATAAAAAAATTTCCTTCTTTTATCTGGACTGAATCTACCCTCTTTTAGTTTAAAAACATTACCCCTTGTCCTATCACTACAGGCCCTACTAAAAAGTTTGTCCCCTGTCTGCTGTGTAGGAACACTGGTAATTTTGGCAAATTACTTGCGTGGCTAAGTGGGCGATTCTTCAATAAACTTAAACAAACAAAGGGAGTCCGCAAGAGATAGTAAAAACAAAATAGGGAACAAGACAACAAGGCAACAAAGAATTATGGAAGAATTACTAGGGACAAGGAACAAGATCAGGAAAGCAGAAGTCCAGCTGGAGCTGAGACTGGTGAAAGACATAAAGGTTAACAGGTAGGGATTGTATAGTTATGCCAGTTGCAAAGAAAATGTAAGGGAAAATGAAAGGAATCTGATGTAGGGGAAAGATAGCCTAGTCATGGACAATACAGAAAACGCTGAAGGACTCAACTGACCTCTGTATGTACCAGCGAAGTGTGGGAAGGGAGAAGGGATTCTCATTTTTAGAACAAAAAGTTGTAGAAGTTAGGTGCACTCCGTATCATGGGGTTGATAAATTTTATTAACAGATGCTGAACAAGTTGATTGATGTGTTTTTGAGTCTGCTGCCTGTCATGTTGTCTGGAAAAAACCAAACCAAACCAAAACAAAACAAAATGAAACATAGATCTTAAAGAGAGACCAAAAGGAGAATCAAAGAAACTGTTAGCTGGTCAGTGTCTCCTCAGTCCCTGGGAAGATCAAGAAGATGATCACATGCTCTTGAAATCCACTTCCAAGCAAGTGAATTACAAGAAAAATAATCAGGAACACTCAGCATGGCATTTCCAATAGTGAACTGTGTGTGACAAATCTGTTATATTTGTGCAATTTAATGACCAGGTATGTGATAAGAGGAAGTGGTGTCATGAGTTTGCCTTGACTTTAGTGACCTTCAATGACCTGTATAATAGCACAAACTGCACTTAGAACATTTTCCGATGAAACAAACTGGAAGGAGTAACTGTGGCCATGACAAATGCCAAAACTTTACCCAAAGAGACTGCAACAAACTTTAGCAGCACTAGACCAAAAGAAAGCTGATGACACTCCATAAGAGAAAGTGAAATGTTCTGGATTTAGGAAGAAATGATTCCATGCATCAACAGAGGTTAGGAAGGGACTAGCTGAATTAAAGCCCTGCTGAAAAGAACTTGAGGGTAATGGTGTATACCACGATGGAGATGAGCCAACAACACTCTCTATTCACAAATAAGGCAAACTATACACTGAGCTATGTTAAGAGGCTCTGGCCACAAGATCAAGGGAAGTTTTTCTTCCCTTCAACTTGGCATTGGTCAGGTTGTATGTAAAATACTGCATCCAGTTTGGGACTTCACAGTGTAAGAACGATAAGAAGAAATTGGAGACGATCCAATGGAGGGCTACAAAGACAATCAGAACCACAGAATATTTACTATGAATGGCATCTGAAGAAACTAAGGGCTTCTGCTTATATGTATTTGGAGGGTAATGCAAAGGTGATGCAGCCAAATTCTCCTCACTAGTGATAGACAATATAACAAGAGGCAATGGCCACAAGTTGTAGCTTGGTAAAAGAAAATTGTACACGAAGGTAAAATTCTGGAGTGGGGTAGTACCACACTTGACCAGGTTGTCTAAGGAGGTTGTGTAATTTGTGTCCATAGAGGTGTTCAAGACTTAGCTAGACAAAATGAAGGGTGATTGACCTAATGTTGCTGATAGACCTGCACTACCGAGTGGATTGGACTAGATGGCCACCTGAAGTCTCCTCCAACCAACATTTCTGTGGTTCTATGGAATTCCCTGTGCATTACAAAGAGGAGCTGGCTGAAATGTGAGCGTTGGTAAAGTGAGTCCAGTAAAATTTCTGAGCTAGGGCTGGGACTTGAAGCCAGAGATGTTTTATATGGGTAGGTAGTAGTTATGGCCTAGAGGATCACCCTAAGTTTTGCATTTGGTGGGGGCAGTGAGATGGGCCATATTTGGTGATGTGCTGCCCTGGCAGCCCCTGAGGATCCTGACGCTCCACTGGGACACAGTGTTCTTAGGATCCATCTCAGATGCATCAAAAGGCTCAAAGGGGTAACATATTTTATACTTACTTGTCACCACAATCACTATCTGGTAACATTTTGTATGACAGGATTGTTGACAGCCTTTGGACCTGTCTTCCATCTCCTATACCTCTGTGGGAAATGTTTTGTACAAATTCAAAGCAGTTTGTCTCCTGTGATAACAAATAAGCAGCTACTAGGTTTATTTCTACTGTTCTGCATCTTTATAACAACTTTTGTCGCAGATATCATTTTCAAAAATCAATACATGTAAACTGGGCACAGCAGCATTAGTCTCATTGTCAACAAAGAAAGACAGAAAATAACTGATAGCAGAAACCTTCTGATCTTTCCAATTCCTCTCCAAAACAAAATTCAGACAAAAATTAGACATAGAGCTTTATTCTAAACCTGAAATGACTAAACTTACCTATTTCTAGTTTATATTAATTCATCACTCTAAGCAATTTATTCATTAGATCAAGGAGATGGTTAACATGTCTGAATTTAACTTTTTTCTGACTTAGCTGTGTTTTCCAGGACACCAAAGGTGCCTTTTCTAAGTTAGAGTTCTGAGGATACTCTCCAGTTTCTACAAATAAATCTCAGTAGTCTCACTCAACTGAATGTGGTTGACTTTTAGAAACCTGTGGATTTAACTAAATACACAAGTATCCAGCCTTATTTCACATGTTCTGTAGCATTGTCTCATGATTACCTTTTCTTCTGTCGTTTTTTTTCTCCCAACGTGATGTCCATCAGTGTTTTAAGACAATAGGAAGAATGATGGGATGTTCCAGGGAGAGAGAATACCAGATTTTCTTTCCCAAAAATGTATTGTGGTAATATTTCTGCCCGATATGTCTAGTTTCAATAGCTTTAGAGCTCAGCAACCAAATCTATGCCAACAGCAAAGGGAAGAAACAAAATATGTGGGAGGCCTTGGATTTTTATCTATATAGGACAAAACCTTTCAAAATTTTTTCTGAAGCTGTTTGTCTCTTTTACTGAGAGAATGAAAGGGGAAGCAATTTCGACTCATACTATCTCAAAGTGGATCTCTGTGTCTATTATGCTTTTCCAAGATTTATCTAAGTCACCTGATAATGCATGACCACACTCAACGAGGACTTGTGCAGCTTAGAAATGTAACTTGCATTCAGAATAACACAGAGTTCCATTCACATTTTTATAAATCATTGTATTCTAATGCATGTGCTTTTCCTGGATGCCTCCTGTATAAAGTTTTTCAGTAATTATTACCATCTGCTTCTTAGACCCACTCAGCTGTACTGCTTTGGAGCCACCTGCAGCAGAATATATAGAGAGACAAGCAACCAGAAGAAAAAAAAAATAAATGAAAAGGATTAGTCTTTCTACAGGAACAAGAGTTTTTAGAAACAGGATATCTCCCTTTCATTCCTCATGTTCCATGGACACTGAAGAAAGAATTAAAGAGTGGGCATGAGTGATCAAGCCCTTCCCATCTTGGTTACTACATAAATGGGCCCTTTGGGACTTCACTGGCCCAAATTATCTGGTTCCAGGCATAGTGGAATACTTGCAAAACTTACAGTGGAATACAGAAAGGAGCAACACACAAAATTAATTAATTTACTGTATGGATAAGTTATGGCAGGAGGAGATTGAGTACGCTTTATAACTAGAACGGAAACTGAATTTTGTAAGACCAAGGGATGGTGTTCCAGCTGAATAATCCAAAAATTGTACCTTGCTAATGTGTCTTGTTAGTGCCAAAGGCAAACTTTTTCAGCTCCTTGAATTGTATTGAATAAGGGCAAAACTGGGAAGAAAGTGAAACTTCTAAAGCAGACAGTTGTTCTATGATGTTGTTTCTACTAGCTATATAGCTTATGCATATGTTGACAAACTAAGAAACAGCTGCTTTATTGGCAATATTCAATTTGAAGACATTGATGTTGTGCCTTACAGTGGGAACTTTTCTTGTAGCAAACTACAACTAAACGCAACATCTCATCCTGAGAAAACGAAGTAGGTAACCACACTGGATTTTTAAATTATCAAATCGGAGTGAAAAACCAGCATATATTAGAGGTTTTAGCACAATTCTCCATTCAAGGCAATCTACTTTTTCTTTCTTTTTTTTCTGTTTTTGTTAAACTAGGTTAGGTATCTCTGAAAAAATCCCTGGGTTTGCACAGCACAAACACACTCATAGGAAGGTTAGAACTAGCAACTTCTATATGAACATGTGCTTTCCTCTAGCTTGGCAAAATTCCTAACAAGGATGTACGGAGAATCATGAAGTGCCTTGTTCTCACCTTGATGAGCACTTAAAATGTAATTTACTGTTGCTCTCAATTATTGTAGATTCCACAAGTGTTTACTATTTTTGGCATCCTGGAACCTCACAGCCAAATGATGATGAATGAATGTAATGATTTGTTCTGTTTTAACAGAAATCTGGTGGTAAGGCAAAACAAGATATTTAGGCTAATCTGCATGACTACTTCTTGAAACTTTAATAAACTGTCAAAAAGCTGTGCTAACATTATGGTGAAAAAGATGCTCCAGAATGACAGATTTTTTTAGGGAATAAGTTATTTCTTTCAAAAAAAAAAAAAAAAGAGAAGGGGAATATGGCATATTTTGCAAATGTGTTATTTGTATTAATTATGTAGAAGGTCCCCTTTAGTTGTGCAATTACATTCCCATCTAGTACTCAAGGAAGGAGTTCAAGTGCTTAAGAATTTGACAACTGCTGTCTGCCTTACTCATTAGCATCAAATTTCTTTCTTCTGTAGGCAAAAGCTATGAAAAAACTTTAGTAACTTTTTATCAGCCTTTCAGATGTTTTAGCTATTTATTCCTTCCTTTTCTTCCATTCTCCTTTTGTGTTTTCCTCTTTGGCCATAAAGTGAAGCAGCTACTATGAAATAAAGTCTTCAATTCTTCCCTTGTGTAGTCCCTTTCTTGTGTATTAAATCACTTTCAGGCTAGCACTAGGTCTAGAATGTGGCTAAATATGCACTTCATAGGTTACTACATTGTAATATTTGGTCCTGATGCAAATCCCCAGAAAAAAAAAATCACATAAACTCCTTTGTATGGCACTATAATGGGCCTTAATATGCCAAGTGGGGTGAGCTGAACCCTTATTTCCTTTAACTTTTTACTACAGATAGAAATGGTCTGTGAACAAAATAAATTTCATAGCTAACAATACAATGTGCATTTTTATTTCATCTAATGCTTTCAGAGTACAACCTGTCAGCAAATGAAGAGCAAGTTTTCAGCATAGGTTTTATCAGAAACCGACTCTACCCCTTCCTTTCAAACTTTTGTCCCAAATCTTAGATCCGTACAGGATGTTTTCACCTTCTTTCAGGAACAGATGGTGTTGCAGACTGCAGGAATATGGCATTTTAAAAACAATTTTGGGGAGATGGATTACCTTCTGGAAATTTTATCTGCAGAAATGTAAATGGCACAGATTTTCCTAAGTTAATAACTTCTAGGCTGGCAAAGCAACCATTCTCTTTTGAAAATTTGCGTTCATAATGTACATTCAGTGAGAGCATTCAGTAAACATTAAGCAGAAAATAGTAAAATTATAATTTAAAATAATAATGATGACGTAATTATTCAATCGTACCAATCACTGTTCTTTATAAATGGTTTGGAGTGGAGCAGAAACAACTTTCTGTTCACTGAGTGAGGCTCTTGCTTATACTTGTTGCCGTGGCAACCAGGGTCAGCTGACTTGGTTGTTTACCCTGTGGAGGGGTTGCACCTGTGGGGAGATGTGGACAGGTCATGTGACCCAAACTGACCAATTCTGTTCTGTCTGCCATGCTCAGAATAAAACCTGGGAGATGGAAGGGGTCAGGTTGGCTCATCTTCAAGGGCTCTTCTTTAATGGCTCTTTTTCTTCAATAACTGATATCTGTGGAGGACCCTGTCAGTTTGTTAAATTTTGATCTGAATCCATGAGTTCCTGAAGGTAGATCTGGAATCCAGTTCCTATCTGTCGCTGAACCCAATGTGGAACTTTCCGAGTGCCTGCCAGTGACATTTCCCTGGGAGCTTGATGCGGTTTTGTATATATTTATAAATATATAGTATCTATTTCATTGTTTCCTTTCTAATTCTATTATTAATATTTCACTAAAGTAGTTTAGGTTTCTTTTTAAACTGATAAATCTCTTTATCTCTCTTCCTCCTCTGCTCGGAGTCAGAGGTGGTGGAGAGCATCTGTCATCTTGTCATTGGCCAACCCCTCCCAAACCACGACATAAAAATAAAAAATAACCCTATAGTCAACTCAATAAAACAGTTCAACTCATTTATGTAGATAAATTTTATCTTTCTACTAAATAGGATCAAAAATACAAAACCTAGAATTGTGGTTATACTATTTATTGACCTGATGGAGAACTTATTACAGAGAATTTTTCTCTCTATGCAGGAGGTCAAACTAGACCTTCTAACTGGACTGACTATAGTAATGCTTTCCAGCCTCAGCATTGATGAATCTATGAAATTGTCATACATCAGAAAGCGTACAATTTCCAAATGATGACAGTCAAGAGGAACCCTTTTTAATGAGGAGCATATTCCATAATGTTTCATTCTGGGGAACTATTGCAACTTCCATTGAAATATTTGGCACTGGACATGTCAGAACAGAACACTATGTTGAACAGATTCCTGCTTTGATCCAGAACATCCGTAGGTTCACAGATTCATAGAGTCAGACTGCTACATGGAAGGCTTCTTGATGCTATTTTGCTTTAACAAAGGTTTTGGATGGGCTCATGTACTCTGTTCATATATTTGCTTATGCAACATGAATGCATCATTATTTAAACTAATCTTTAGGGTTGTTTTTATTTTTTTGTAGTTGCTAGGCTTTTTTATAGTACCATGCTCTTTGTGCAATTTTGGTTTTGAATGTCTGTTATTGCCAACAGTTTAAGGCTGTACAAAGATTATTTAAACACACAGATGTCAAAGAGAATGTTTAGGCATTTTGTAGGGGCTTTTATGTTTGGGTTTTTTTGTTGTTTGGGTTTTTTTGGTTGTTTTTTTTCCCCCATTCTGTTGCTTTAAAAATCCATCTTAAAATGTAATATTCTCTCATGATGTGCTAGAGCTTAACATCATACAGTGGCTAAAGGATTCCATTTGAGGCTATTGCCATCTAATATTATGGAAAATTTGTCCCTCTTTAAATTCAGTTGTGTGTATGTCCCTAAGCCAGACAATGTAGACTATGACTATACTGCTAAATAAAATAAGGTTGAGGCCAGTCCTGTACCCTAAAGCACAGATTGGCTCACATTCTCATTTTTCAGAGCTAGCCATCTCCTTCCAGAGTAGACTAGTCTGATGGGACACAAACCACTCAGCTCTGGGTCTCCTCTAGAATGTGTGTGATGCCCTTTGGATCCTGCAGCATAACTAATTATTCTATGAATGGGAGGGGTGCTAGTTCAAAATACCTGAAGTAACATGTTAGAGGACACCCTACACTGGAAGTTCAAAAACATAGTATTTTTGAATCCAGGCTGATAAGAACTAAGAGAATCATGAGGGCAAGATGCTTCACAGAAGCCAAAAGGCACACAATTTGCAGAACAAAGAGCTTTAGAGTTTTAATTGTGTATTTGTTAATGGTTGCATTATATTATTTCAAGCTACTATGCTCTATTTCACCTTGTGAATAATTAGTCTTATGTCTAGTGCCACCTGCAGTAGTCATGCTGTCAGTCAGGTTATGCTTCTTAAGGAATATTGACAGCATGTGTTCCTCCTTGCCTAGACCAGCTATGACAAAACTTATCAAAGGGGTTCTGTTCTGGAGATTTGAGGGAATGTATTCTCCATCCCTACTTCATGGAAGTCTTTGATCTGTCTGCTAAAAGTGCTCATTAGTGATGATGGACATGGGTTCAGAAGAAACCTGACCATCATTGCTTTCCTTTTATGATGTAAGGATTATAGATGACTATTTTTGGGTTAAAAAGTTCATTTCTGTGAAACATTTATCTTTTTCTTTAACAGCTGTGAGCCTTCGAAGAGGTAAACTGTATTCCAGGATACCCACAAGCCTCTGGAAGGAACTCTGAAACTGCAAATTCTGTGGGAGCTGCAAGTTCCAGTACAGCTGCAATATTGAGTCTCAGAAGAAAGTCTTAAAAAGATTATTGCAACCCTGATAGTATGTATGGGGATCTGGAAAGAGACCTAATGCCCAAACTCTTCAGGATTATAAAAGTGATGGGAAATTGATTCTCTGATTTTGTCTGGTTGTTATGAATTTTTATGTTATGCTTTCTCAAGACAGCCAGCAGCTGTTGTGAGAGAGAGAGTTCAGAGCAAAGTTGAGCCTGTGGAGATACCTGTTGTAGAATATCGCGCTCAGATTTTAAAAGTTAGGCTTTATAAGTGCCACTCTAAAAGAACATGGGAAAATGTCATCCACAGTGTCCAGAGAAGGGCAATGAAGCTGGGGAGGGATCTAGAGAACAAGTCTTAGGAGGAGGGGGTGAGGGAACTGAGGTTGTTTAGCCTGGAGAAAAGGAGGCTGAGGGGAGACCTTATCACTCTCTACAACTACCTGAAAGGAGGATGTAGCAAGGTGAGGGTCAGTCTCTCCTCCCAAGTGACAAGTGATAGGACAAGAGGAAATGGCCTCAAGTTCTGCCAGAGGCAGTTTAGATTGGATATTTGGAAAAATTTCTTCACCAAAAGGGTTATCAAACATTGGAACAGGCTGCCCAAGGAAGTGGTTGAATCACCATCCCTGGAGGCATTTAAAAGATGGGTAGACGTGGTGGTTAGGAACATGTTTTAGTGGTGCTTTTGGCAGTGTTAGGTTAATGGTTGGGCTAGTTGATCTTAAAGGTCCCTTCCAACTTATACGATTCCATGGTTCTATGATTCTATGACTAATTGTAAACTGATGGGTATCCACAAAAGCTGATTTAGAAAATTAGGACGATCAGTAAAAAAACCCAAAACACACCTCCACCCCACCCTCAAAAAAAGAAAAAAAGGAGGAAAAATACACTAAGATCATAAAAAATATATATGGAACTTTTATTCACTATTTTTCATAACAAGATCTAAAGAGCACCTCAGGAGATGAACAGGCAGCAGCTTTATAATGATCAAAAAAGAAGTACCTTTTTCAGACAGTGGGTAATTAAAAAGTGAATTTTATTTTCATAGGAAGGTGATAAATCTCAGAAATTCACAAAAAAATAAAAGTGTTCAGAAAGCAAAGGTCCTTTTGTACTTATTAAAGACAGTGGCTTGGATGAAACTTCCAGTTCAGGAAGCCCCAGGCAGTTTATGCCTGGAACAGGAAAGTAAGACCAGAAAAAGAGCATCCTTGCCCTACTTGTCATCTTCCCCTAATCTTTCATTGTAGCCTCCAGGACGTTGGTCTAAATAAGTCCCCTGTTGTTTCCTGCTATGGATGCTCTAATGTTTTTAGGAGAACTGTAGGATTTTCACAAATGATGCCTTATAGACTGAATTTGGCACTGAACTAGAACTTGAGCTAGATTTATTTTGAACCTTTGAATTTTTTTTATAGAAATATAATCCAATAAACCACATACTATCACAGTGTCCATGTAAATTGCTTGAATGAAAACTACCTTGACTTTTGCAATGTTTTGTGTGAGGTACTGATTTTATTTAAATAAATAAATATATATATGTTTTTATGATGTATGCATCTGTCTATATAAAGCTCAAACATGTTCTGTCCTAAGTAGAACACAGTGAATGTTTGTGTCTTTTTTTTTTTTAATTTAACATAATGCACTAAATTGGACTTCAGGTAATTTCTCTTAGCCTAATGCAAACAGTTTGAAAAGATACCAGTAGCTACACAGTGCAAGGGAGTGATCCCTGGTCTCCAGGACCAAGTACAGTGCCTTGTGTCCAAACTCTTCAGAGCTAGTCCCTTCTGCATATGATTTATGTATGCCTTATCCTTACAGCATAGCATTTGGCTCAGTGTCTTGTCTGAACTCCATGGCAAGGTATATTGCTTCACTTTTGCATATATATTTTTATTTTATTTTTAAGTTGAAAGTGTCTGAAATAATGTATCTCAGCTTTCTAGGCTGGCATTCCTATTGTCTAAATCTGAAGATATGCCTCTGGTGGGCAGGATGATGTTGAGATGTTGGGATTGTTGTGATTTTGGAGGACTGGGACAGAAACGTAGACTATTTTGGAATCATCTGCACTGCATTTTAGGAGTGGTCTTTTCCCAAACCGCTTTTGAGGTTTTGGCCAAGGTAAATTAATTCACCCACTCAGAAAAGGCTGAAAATGAATGAGAGATCCTTGCAGGAATGAGAAAGAAAGTACTCAATCTTTGTCTATAAATTAAAACATAAGCTTACTACATCACTTTTTGTGAGGAAGATTTCTCTCTCTCTTTTTTTTTTTTCGTGTAGCTACAACATTTATAATGACTTGTTACTATTTTTCCCACCTAATTTCAGTCAAAAGGTGAATGTACTGTAGTCAGCATAGCAAAGCTAAGGCATCTAGTTGAATGCTGCCAGTCTGGCGATGACTAGAATGATACCTAAAGAGATTTGTTGCCCACCCCGCACAGCAATGAGCACTCAAAGATGCAGCTTTCAACAGAAGCAACTTAACCTTAAAATCTGCAATTAAGGGTGTGGTTTCCATGGAGACAGCTGTGAAAGATGCAATGGAGTTGTAAAATAAACAAGTTGTAGAGTGTAAGACACATAAACTAGCCTGAAAATAAAAGAAAAAGCCAGGAGCAAACAAGGAACGAATTGTTTTCTGTACTGTAACTCCTCACATGACCTTAATGTTTTACTATAAATGTAAGCAATTCAGAAAAAACAACCGTGGAGGATTGTATTTACAAGAACTGTTACATTTCATCAAGAGATAAGCTTATGAAGTTAGAAAAGAAAAAAAGAAATTTAATGCATTATGTGATGGATATTAGCAATGGCTGGGATTCTTCCTTACTATACAATAGTAGAAAGAAGAAATCTGTTTCGCTTTTTAGAATACAATTCATGTTGTTATAGAGATAGTGGTTCATCTGCATACGGAATATGTTGTAGCAAAAAAAAAAGTATCTGAAAGATAATCATTGAGAATTGAAAAATTAAACAATATGAAGTTATAAAATGCTAGCAATAAGATTACTTTAATTCAGTTTTATATGTAGATTTCTAAATATAAGTGGAAAGAAAATTTTCCTGGATATTCTGAAGGATGCTCAATTTATATATTTATAAAACATTCATTTCAGGAGAATTGAATCACTAAACACCCAAAGCTTAGGCACAAGCTATATCTGTCATTTACAGCAACTGGAACTCATCCTGTGACACTGTCTTCATTGACATAATTAACTGTGTCACTCAGTCCTCCCTAGTTGGGGAGGATACTCATTTACTGTTCTCGTTATTCAAAACGTATGATGTGCACACTTTTCAGGCCCTGCTCTGGACACTGAGCTATTAGTTTTATCAGGGACTGTTTCTTCTCTAGAGTCTCAAACACTCAACAACCAATGTCTTCACCCCTGCCAAGCTGTGTTGGGGATACTATTTTACAGGTGAAGACCAGCAGAATGAGAATGTTCTAGTCAAATGCCCAATTTGAGACAGCTAGTATCTGATTATTTAAAGTACTTGGCATTAAACTTGTTTTATGTGTTCAGAGAACAGCTTCCAGCACTACTGCAAATCAGATACACAGATCTTGAATGAGATATGTATAAGAGAGGCAAGAGATGCTGCAGTCTAGGATGACTGAGTTTTCTCAGGATAATTTCAGGAGTTTATTCAGTGGCTGTAAAGTAAGATGCAGAAGTAGGCTAATGTCACAATCTATGTCTCTTACTCAAAATGTTGCTTTAATGAGGACTTAAATCTTTCCATTCATTGAGTGCCACAGGGTCCACCTTCAACAGAAGTTCAAAAGTAACTTTCTCTTTCTTAAACTAGGTATTGTTCTAATTCTTCTCCCCTGTTTGAGATAGGGACCAAAACTTTCTGTGTAGTAGTGTCTGCAGGCCCAAAGCTGAGATGGAATTTGACTCCTGGGCATGAGGGCAGAGTGCCAGTGGAGCAGCCAAGAAAGGCTAGCCCAGGCCATTAAAACCTGTTAGTGCATCTAGGACACAAATTTAATATTTAAGATAATTCTGTGCCTGTTTTGGATCTTGTTGTCCCTTAAGCAAACATATTTTTTTCAGCTATGCTTTATGTGAGTTCCGGTTATTGTTGTCTTTCTTCTACACTCATTGTGGAATAATCTTTCTGTGGGGTAGTAATTTGTACAGAACTCACTGGTAAAGCCATACTACTGAAGGCTTCATAGCTTTTACCACATTATTAATTATTTCTTACACTTTTCCTCCAAACACCTTGGTAACCTTTTGATCAAGTATTTAATTGACTTATTCACAAAGGTGCCCAGGTGTCAGGAGTTCTTGAGTTCCACCTGGGACCCAAACAGATCTGAAACCACAGAATGTGCTACAGCATATTCTTCTTATTTCCACCAGTATAGCCTCTGTCTTTCCACCCCTTTCCATGATGTTATCTGAGACCTCTAGGATTGCATCCACTCCTAAACAACTTCACTATTGGTTTACGTAGTTTTGAATCAATTATCATCTGTGAATCACAAAACTAAAACTCGATACCAGGTAGTTTTTCCTTCCTAATGTTCTTCATAGTACCTTTTGGTCTTGATTGACAACTTTGTGTCATCTTTCCACCTCACTGCAAAATCCTCTCTTCCAGATCATTAATAAAATGTATTAAAAAGCACGGAGTTTTATGTGAAACCTTGAAGAACCTCTCTATTAACATGCTAGCATTTAAAAAAAAATCCTCCCATTTTGTTTCTTAGCCAATTCTGCCAGTTTTCTCTTCTTTAGTCTATCTCTAATATTAAAAATAATTTGTGCTACACCTAGCACCTATAATTTTCCAAGTTTTTCTTTTTTTCTCTTTAAAATATCTTTCACCTGGTTTAACAAAAACAGCTACAAGAGTCTAGATGCTGATATTGATCTAATCAATGAAAAGGTACTAAGCAGCCTCCTATTATTGATGCCTCGTGTTGGAGAAAATTGTATGAAAAGAGGTAGTCTAAGTGTAAGTGACATATAATAAATACTGTCTGTGCCAATGAATCTTGAATTTCTTCCTGATCAGTGTCAACAGTAAGAATGTCTGTACCAATATTTCAGATAGACTATGTTCCATTAGTTAAGGACTTTGGGGTGGATTATGACAGAATTATGTTAGAAAGCTAGCAGACTTGAAAGAATTCGAGCCCACGTCTTACTTGTTAGGGAAAGGAGAGGTACTAGTATTTAGTCCATTATGAACTGAGATTGGAGCTCTGACAGAACCTTTTGGGACAAAACCAACCCTGATGGGATATATTACATGTGCTCTTTAGAAAGGTTCTGAATTGAACCTTTTGTGGAACATAATAGGAAGGACATCTAACACCTGAATCCCAGCTCTAAGGCCTGATGATTTTTTCAGCCATGTTAAAACTGGTCTGTTTTCAGAGAACCTTAAGCTTAGGAGTCTTGTTTTCTGTTGGTATCTATATGTCTTCAACTTATAAACAGGATATCTAAGCTAAGTAGGTACCTAATTTTGGTGTCTGGAAGTAGGTAGGACAAACCTATCCCTAGATAAACAGGAGACTACTGCATCTAACAGTGGAGCACCTACAGATGTTGGATCGCCCCTGAAATCAGATACTACTGACTGATTGCAGTTGTATCTAAAGTTTAATCTACATCTTGCTTTAAGCACTTAAGTTCTATTGTGGATTTGGTCAGTTGAAAAAATAGGACAAAATGTAAACTGAAGTGAATTGGTGTAACTGTACCAGATAATGGAACTAGCAACTGAAAGCTCAATCTGTAGTTTGTGGATTTATTATTCTAGTCCCTTCACAAGCAGCAGTGCACTAAAAACATCCTGATAATAGGCAAATATAGTTTTCATGTTATAGTAACAAGTTTTGATCTTGATGCTATGACAGAGGTTTACAGAGGCTCTCACTGTTCTTCCATTTCCTTTCCCTTTAGTTTCTTCAATTATTCTACAAGGTCTCCCTCCAATATTACTTTGCAAACTACCTCCCTTACTGACATGGAAATTATATATTTCAAGACATAACTGAATACATTTCTCACAGGTCTTAAAAGGCATTTTTGGGCAAGATTCTAAAGCCTTGGAATCCTTCCTCCTTGTCTGTGGTATGTCCCTTTTGATGTGACCTATGAGGAACTCCCAGACTGCTTGGTGCCTTGAAGACCATAAATTAGTTTTCTTTGATTATATCATTCTTCATTAACAAATGTTCAGAAGTTCATTGGCACGTCAATTCTTTTAATATTTTGCAAAAGATCCTAAGGAGCTTATTATAAAGCACAAGTAGAGGTAAACAATTATGAAATTGTGAAGGTAAACAACTATATTAAGAAGTTATAGAATTCAATAAATGTTATTGTATGTCTAAATTCAAACCTGCAGTCTATATTTGTTAACAGTTTTGACTGACTGCAGTGTGTGTCACTATCTGTTTTTCTTATCCCTGACTTCATGCATAGCCTTAAACACTTGGGTACTTGGGTTTATTTCAGTCTGAGAATCACTTTATGTACAGCGATGCAGCCTCAGGCTCTGAAGATTGGTTGGGTTGTCTCCTCCATATCTTGCCAGCTGCATATCTGCCCAAAAGTATCAAGGAAAACAAACCAAAAAAATAATATTTTTATATATATGTAAAAGCAAAAGAAAAAGAAAAGTATAGCATGGTAGAATATTATTTATTTATTTAGTGAATTAATGTCAATAGAAGAGTAGTCTTCTTCTGAGCTATGTAATCTAGTTAAAGATATCCCTGCTTACTGCAGGGAGGTTGGACTAGATGACCTTTAAAGGTTCCTTCCAACCCAACACATTCTATGATTCTAAGAAGCTAACTGAAAACAAAGATGAAATTAATTTTATTATGCGTCTCAGAACATTTGCTTTTTTTACCTTGATTGTAAAGATTATATTGTAGTATCTTTAATGGTCCTCAGAATCAATTTTTATGAGATTAAGATGCCCATATGTTTTGAGAATTGAGCCATAATCTCTTCTAACACTTATATTTGCTTTGTTTCAATAAAAAAAGTAAAAGTCATAAATATTATTTCTTCATGTCCTTAGGTTAATGCACACTTTTTTTTTCTTAAAGCATAAGAGCTACGTACTCAGCCTGGGCTCATGATGGCTACATATAGGACTCTTCTGACTTATATAGTAGCACACTCAAAACTTGTTAGCATTTTGTCAATGTAATAGCTAAAGGTAAAAATTCTCTAGGTAAAAATATATATACCATATCAGAAGTGCATGACACCAACTGATCTGCCTGTGTGTAATAGAATGTTGAATGCCCTGTTGCTGGTTCTTGTTTTCGTAATTGTGTTACAAATATTTTGGCACTGAGATCATTTTGTCTTCTACTTTGTAGAACAATTTCACATTCACGGCATCTGTAGCAGAGCACTCATTCCCCGTCTTTCCACCTCACAGATAAAACCAGTCTAAATCCTGACAAATTTTTTTAAGCTATAAGACCTAGCAGCAGAAAAAACAGGATATTGCTTAGTAATGTCATAATTTACATGTCTCATTGTAGCACAGGTTACTTATAATCAGAAGAAAGAGAAAAAGATAATATATAGTCGTGTCCAATGAAGAACTACTCACTGTGAAAGGTACATGTTCAAACCTAACCTCTTAGTTATGTTATCTTCTCATATGTAATGTTAGAGTGGAGAGACATGTTCCTTTTACCTGTCTTAGTTCAGTATTATGATTTACCCTGACAGCTTTTTTACTGATATAATAACTTTGCAGAATTAATTATTCATTTAATTTATTTTATTTCAGTCATGGAACTGGCTGAAAATCTATGACAGTCGTTTGGTCAAAGTCTAAACACTACAAAAAATATCTGCTCTGAAGTAAGGACAGATTACAGCAAATAATCTGGTTGTGTGTTTCCTTTTAGCTAAATTTAGATTTCAAAGCAAGAAAAGACATCAGCCCAGCTCATAATTCTTTTAAAGATGGTTCTTTGCTATGAGGGGATTTGAGATTCTGGTTTTGAAATATGAAACTGGGAAAAAAAAAAGATGTTAAACGCTTGAAAGCCATAGACTGTAAAGACAGAAGCTCATATCTAATTTAGGAGGTTTGGCAAGTGTTGTATTTATTGATTTTATGGTTATTTTTTGTCCCTTTTTTTTAAAGTTAAAATGTCACATGGAGTGCTGTAAAGCACAACACAAGTTCTTTCTGTTCTCTGGTGTGGATATATTCTGCTTTTGGGCGTCCTTTCACTGTCAATACTTACATCTGTTGCTTAAAATGCTATTCCTGGTACAATTGTTTTTTAAATGCAAACCCATATGTGTGATCTCAAGAGAAACTGGTAAGTTTTACCAAATGGGCATCCCTAAATTGCATGCCATCTGCAGCTAGTGATGAGAGGACTAAACCCAGTCAGCTGTGATCTTCTACCACTGCATCTATCATTCTGATTGGCTCTAGGGAAATCAACAGCTTTTGGCTTGAACTCTTCCCACCCCACCAGGTTATTATGGACTGGTTAAGATGTACTGGCTAAAGAATGGTCTCTTTTATCTGCAGCTAGGCCTTAGACTGTTTTCTTGTGGAAATCAGTTGCAAAACTGCAAAATTCAACAAAGCAAAAGCAGACGTATATTCTAGCACTGATTCAGATTTTATTAGGTATAAGTGTGCAGCCTTATTAGCTCAGAAAAATTGTGAAATATGTAAAATATGGAAGAAAAATTTAAGAAGCACTATTATTGCCTCTGTAATTGTAAATTAATATTACTAGAAAAAAAACAACAAAGTTTTCAGAACAGCATGTTCACATTATAAAGGGATAAATGACAAAGTGGGGATTACTGTATTACAGCATGTGAGACTTTAGGATCATGTTAGAGAGAAAAAAAACTCCACAAAACACCAGGTAAATAATACATAGATGCTACCTCACTGAGGGAAAAGCCCTCTGAAATCCCACTTATATCACTGATTTTTCACTATTAAATGTGCCCCCCCTTCACTCCTACCTTATGGCATATTGCTTTAAAGTAATAAAAGATATTGTGAGCTAATTAAAACTGCGGTTTAAAAATTTAACTGGTAATATACTGAGATGTATCTTGTTCTTATTAACAAAAGGATTGGCAAATGTAGGTGCTTAAACCTCATGAGCCTAACTTAACACTTCATGATTTGTTTTTATTTATTTATAAAGTCAGAAAACAAGATCTGAGGGCCAGCTCTGAAAAAAAAATGAAAAAACACAAAACCACCACCACCTCAGAACCAATCATATATTTGTTCATCATCTACAGAGCTCCAAATGCTAAGTATAGCATGAATTCATTTTCACCCATAAACTTGCTGTAGCATTTAAATGATTAGGTTTGTAGGAATGAAAGGCATAACATCCAGCATGCTGGGGAGCACAATGAATGAAGTACACCCTGGGAGACACTGTCAGAGATCCCACCTCTCTTTTCATCTGAGAGATGTGTGGGTCACTGAGACTCAAGATTCAGATCCTCTTTTGAAAAACAGTTGTAGGTATCTGTGTGCAGAAGAGCAATCTGGGCTAGGCATCCCTAGAACAGACCAACACCTCCTCAGAGCCGTGCAAGTGACCAGGTGGGGTGGTAAATCCTCTTGTTTATTTGTTAGCTATTTTCATATGGCACCATATTAGACAAGCAATATGCTGGAGAGATTGCATTCCACCCGACTGCAGTCACTTTGGTAGGGTTTGGATACCTCTGTGAAATAGGCATCAAAAATTTAAGGCATCCAAATTCCCAGTGTTTAAATTAATCCTTTGGTCTTTCAGCTACATTTGTTTTTAAGTTCTGTTCTCTTTGCTAGAACTGTAACATGCACATTTGGCATGCTCTGAAAGTCTATGTAAGATCAAATCCCCCAGGGAATTTAAGCAAAGGAATGGCTGGTGTCTCTAAATAGCTTTATTTAATGGCTAGGTGCTGAGTTGCTCAAACTTGTTAGAGTTTAGGCGCATAAAGCACATGTGTTACAATTCAGCTGCAGTTACCTAGGGAGATTTATTTTAAGGCCACAAAACAAAGGATCATTGGAATTTGGGAATTGCTAAGATATACTTAAGGATAATGATTTGGGGATTTTGCTTTCTAAGTTACATGTGTATTCCAAGCTAGATGCCTAAGTTATCTTTTTGGTCTATTCATTAGCTTCTCATTGCTTTAGTTTTTCATGTGTGAAATGTAAAATATATCTTTCTTCCATGTGCTGTGAAAGAAAATACCTTAAAGATTGTAAACCTTCATTTCATACCCTCAATGTGGCCAGCAGGTCGAGGGAGGTGATTCTCCCCCTCTGCTCTGCTCTGGTGAGACCCCACCTGGAGTACAGCATCCAGCTTTGGAACCCCCAACATAAGAAGGACATGGACCTGTTAGAGCAAGTCTGGAGAAGGGCCATGAAGATGATCAGAGGGCTGGAGCACCTCTCCCATGAAAACAGGATGACACAGTTGGGGTTGTTCAGTCTGGAGAAGAGAAGGCTCCAGGGAGGTCTTATAACAGCCTTCCAGTACCTAAAGGGGACCTAGAGGAAAGATGGGGAGGGACTCTTTATCAGGGACTGCAGTGATAGGATGAGGGGTGACGGTTTTAAACTGAAAGAAGGAAGATTTAGATTAGATATTAGGACGAAATTCTTTATTGTGAGGGTGGTGAGACACTGGAACAAGTTGCCCAGGGAAGCTGTGGATGCCCCATCCCTGGAAGTGTTCAAGGCCAGGCTGGATGGGGCTT
>JAOXJK010000001.1:175331474-175348462 GCA_025774025.1 Xenus cinereus | reverse complement strand
GATGTATTGCATGGAAGAATTGATAGCAATATTATTGCAATCCAGTTTCTACTGGCAATATTATCAGAATCCAGTTTCAACATATTTTTCTTATGATACCATGAGTTCTTTTTAGGTTCATTTCTTCATGTGTATTATGGAATAAATGCACTTAGACTTCTATACTATATTCAGAAATAGAAATTAAAAAAAAAGCAGCTTTATTACAAAGACATAAAAGGGGAAAAATAACTGTGCCAGGTATTAATCTCATTTCCAGTTACTAATTCTAAAAATCACTATGACTGATCTTTTACTTTTTTAATACAAAAGCAGTTTATTGCAACAAAAAAAATCCATTTGTGAATGGTAAAAAAATGGAAAAACTAACTTCTGCTTCTGATTTTTGGTTTATTTTTTACATCAGTGCAAATTAATTAATCCATAACAATTATTCCTAGCTATTGAGCAGAAATTCAGAATTTTTCTTTCACAACTGTTTAAATAAATACACAGATGTACAGCTTTGTCTAGTTAGGAGTCTGAGATCAGTTTATGAGCTCACAGCTAATTTTAACTATGAAATGCTTAGGTATTTAGTTAAAACTAGTCATCTAGCCTCACCACAGTCCATGAAGAGAGATAGGTGCTTTTCTAATCTCTTAGATGTCTCTCATATTGGGAAATGTTCTCTGCAGAAGCTGTGAGAAAAATGGTTATGCATGCACAGACATATACATGTATGTATTTAGACAGAGAAAGAGAGGGAGAGAGAGATATTTTTATACATATACGCATTCACATGCACTCACAGAGTAGATTTCAAAGTGACATATACATCCTAACATTCTTTCCAACCTGACAGTGCCACCTTAAAAGCCACGAATACTGGGAGACTTGCTGCTGTAGTGTATAAAGGGAAGTCTACTTTGATATTTCACATTGGTGTGATGCCTAGAATTGTGTGGACCAGACTCTCCCTCTGGGTGTCCTTGTTCTGCTATTTCTTTCCCCTCAGCTGTCTTTCTTCTTCTTGTATATCTACCTGTCCCCTTCCTCCAGGTGACTTTTTCTTTTATCTTGAACTTTCTAAAGCACAAACAAGACAAACTGTGTTGTTACTCAGTTTGATATTGCTTGCTATATCATGCACTCCCTTCCCACTGTTGAATCAAAAACACAATGTAAAACCTTTTGGGGGATGGAACTACAGCACTGAAGTTATGAGGAGCTGTGCTGACCCACACATTTTATTACCCATTTGCAGGGCTAACAAACATGTCTAAAGGGGTTTCCTCCCCCATGAAAATCCATCTTTCATCCAACTCGAGCTGGGCAGGACAGCACCTATTCCCAGGATGCATAATTTACAGAGTGCTGTACAGCTCTACCAATGTAGATGGGAACTGTATCAGCCTGATGTTATCAGCTCCTGTGGTTCATGAATCAACCTCATCATACTATGAAATCTTGCAGAAATAAAAACACTACAGTATTTAAAAAAAAAATAATTTAAGACTTGGCAATGTTGCAGAAAACAGTGCAATGATTATGCATGAGTGCTTGCATATGTACTGCACTGACACAAGTGAAAATGTTTTTTATTAGTCTGTAACAGCCTCAGAATGTCTTTGTGGTTAATACTGTAGTCTGTGGTAAGTACATATACAAATATGCTTCAAGTGTTATTCATATGTTAAATTCAGTATTAGAAGCTTGACTAAAATAGTATATGCTCTTAAAATAATCGTTAAATGGAGGTTTCTCAATTAAGAATGGGTAGTATTTTGCATTGTCACACTGAAAACATACTAAACATACTTTTCCTTCCATGCAAGTACACTATAAGGGTCAGAATTTTTTCTGCTGGGAATTATATTCATAAACTTTCATGTAGAGATTATAATAAATTTGTTAGTATAATGATATGCTCTTAGTTCCAGGTTGCCCTCTGCAATCTCTCTGCTCAAATTCCTATCTCTTCTATCTTATGATGCTTCTAAGATAACTATAAACTGTTGCATCTTTATCACACTGAGTGTTTATGTCCTTGAAAACTTACTTTCTCATACAGCTTTAAGGGCAGACAAAGATTCCACCAGTTTTTGTGAAATTAAAATGTTTTATGTCTAAGAAAGGTAATACTGTACTAGCTGATGAAATGCTATTTTTAGAACAAGTTTCCATGTGAGGCTGAAAATATTTGTGTCTCTGACCATAGCACTTGCTAGTATCCAAAAAAAATCAAACCATCCCAATGACTTAGAAAAAAGAGGTTTCTCGAGTTTGCATAATTTCAGTAAAAGCACAGGTATACTTTTGCCTTGTTAAAAAAAAAAAAAGCTCATATAACTATCAAAGCAAAAAGAAAATGCCCTTTGAATTCAGAATATGAACACTACCATTCAAAACACACTGAAACTAAAATTGTTAACCCCTGGGGGAAGTGGTTGAATGGACAAAGACTACTCGGCATAGCAGTTGAATACGTGAGGCATGAAAACATGACATGGTATTAATTAGAGGGACAACACCAACTAGACAAAAACACAACAATGGTCTTGAATTGCTGATTTGTTATCGTGTGTCTATTACTTTTAATTAGCATTACAGAATGTTCAGGATTTCTGGTTGCTTTGTTTCTCTTAATTATGTAAAAAAGAATGCAAGATATGCTTAAAAGCATTTGCTTTGCAGAATAGAAGACTGCTTGTGTTCTAGCTTTGACATTCATGCCCTGAGGAATACATTAGTGCTGGATTCAGGCACTATTTGTTGACACGGGTTGTAAACTACTATATTATTGTTGCAGACTATTTGATGTGTAACGCATTTTTCTTGGAGGTGGTGAGCCAGATATCATGCAATATTCATATTTTCACATACAGGAAACCCATGTAAACTGTTTGAGGAATATCAAACACAGAAACACATAAGCCAGAACTTTTTTAAAGCTTATTTTTATATATAAAAAAATTTCCCGTATATAGCAGAAAGTATCAGTGCCCTTTGAATAAACATATGTAGCAAGCTATATGTATATAACAGTGATGATAACGTTAATTATTGTTAACAGTGCCAATAGCTTTCATAAAGCATGACCTTATCCCTGGTACTTCCTCATAAAGGAAATAGAAAAGAAATTAAAAAAAAAAAACCAAACAAACAATATAATATTATTATAAAACCCACACTTATAAAGCACCCTAAATGAATGGAGGGGACACATTAATAAAAGAAATGGGATAGAATAAAAGCAGGAAGCATTTAGGCAAACAGAGGCTGTTATAAAAATATTTATTAGGAAAAGAACAGAAAAGATGGGGTAAATAAATGGAGATGAATGGCAGAGGGGAATGTATCAATCACAAAAAGTATCCAATTGCCTTCTCAGCTGAAGTACTCCAATGAAGAAACAATTAGTAACTGCATATAGATACTCATCAACAGAAGGTGCAAAGCAGAGCATTCAGCAAGTATGAATCAGCAAAAAAATACGTAAGATGCATCTTTGTTTTACGAGAGCAAGCAGAATTCTGACTAATTATTTAGACAAAAAAAGTCATGCTGAATAATGTTGAAAGATTGAAATAGTCATATTTTGATAAACTTTGCTTTCACTTACACACAGATAAAGCCATTAAATTCAGCTGAAACTTGTATGACAGGTCATGCCAGAAATGCCCAGTAACCTCACCATGATTTTCACCAGGAAGAGATGAAAGCCACAACATTCTCTTGTAAAGTTAAAAGTTCTTGTTCAAACACTTTAGGTGATTGGTATTCTCTTAATCTTAAATACATTGTATAAGCAAATATTTATTTTAATTTATTAAGTGAGGAACATTCTCTTTGCTATGTGCTGTTGCATTCAGAGATAGCAGAAGGCCTTCTAGAGAAAACTTAAGTAATTATCTGTCTTTCAAATACAACCTGATTTAGAACTTTTATTATAAACAATCAACTTCCATGTAATTTCATGTGAGGATTTGATTGACATGCGTACGAAGACTTTGAACGTCCCCAGAAAGAAGCCAGATACAGATTTTGTATTTTAAGTTTTAATTTTCTTTGGTGTAGTAGAGAATGTCTGGCAATCTACACTGAAGAGCTGGAGTACAAATACTTCTGCAAATCAGGAATAAGATATATTGGCAGGCTTGTGCTGGAAGCTTGTACAGTGCTTGTTTACATTATGTTTGTCTTTAACTTGTGCTGCTCTTTCTATGGAATTTTAAAACAGGACTTTATCTGACATTTCATCCAAAGTCCAATGTCTGTCCTTGGAAGAGTGAGCTAACTGATCCTAGAAAGCATCAGACCCCTGGGTTATTGCAGCTTCTGAATCACAGTTGTTGATCTAGAGGATCAGTTTCTAATGTTTCCTTCTCACTGCAAACAGAGAGTCAACCAGACTTCACAGAATATTGCATAGCAGATCATCTCTTTTCTGAGCAGTGCTTCTGGCCACCAGCATCCTTCTCTGAAGGTGAGAAATCAGTAACTGTGAATGGTTTCCTTGTTCCAATCCTATCTTTTTCTCTCCTTGCTTAACTGTACTGACCTACAGGAATTGTTAACTTAGCTTTCAACCATTTGTTGGATGACCTACAAAAATATTTTGAAAAATGGAAATTAGGTTATAAACTCTGGCTCTTATCACAGTGTGTCATGCTGGTAATTTATTACAGGATGGAACAAGGAGTATGCTGGAATTTCTCTTTGGAAATAGCTTCAGGGTTTTCAGTCCTGTGTCCAAACTTCAGTTTTATCATATTGGTTCTCTGGAGAATTTTTCATTTATAATTGAGAAAACTTTCCTTTCCCTCTAACAACAACAACAATAATAATAATGCAAAATGTAATTTAATGGAAGGAAACACGTGAGATTTATTGCTCAAACTATTGAAATAGGACTCAAACTATAGATCTGTATTGATTTGCTGCACTAATATGTCTGTGGCATCGAGCAAATTAATTGTTATTTTTGTGCCTCAGTTTGCTCATTTGTAAATCAGGAATTCTAAAACTATTTACTTCATGGGAACTTTTTGGAAGGTTTAATTATGAGTTTTAATGGCACTTGGGTGCATTGGATGGTAGATGTTGTCTAAATTGCAACACACTATTGTTCCCATTTGTCTTCTTTGTCATGGGAGTTTCTCTGTTTTCAAAGTCTTACAAATGTGAATTATCCTTAACAGTAACCAGACCCTTACGTTGGATGCAGTCTGAGGAAATATTCTGTAACAGTTGTTTCCAAAAGCTATATTTTATGTCAGTGGATAGATTTAGATCTAGAAACCTGGAATAAACCCAAAAGGTTTCTTCATAACAGAATAAGAATGGTGAATACTGTATTTTATTTCTGCAGGTGTGAGAAAACGCCTGTAATAATTTTGTATTCAGTGGCGTAGCCATATACTCATAGAAATGGAAGAATGTAATTTATGATATTCAGCTCAAGATAAAGTATCATCTAAGTATGTCATTGAGGTAATTTTTACAAAATGGTTTTATGTTAAATATTCTGAAGGCCACAGCCATTAAAACTGCAACCTTAATTATCTTGTCCAGCACTGATGTAGATCTCTTCTGAGATCATTAACTAGTGTTTATAATGGACTATTGAATATTATAAACAGTTTTCTTTTTCAAGGGATGAATCATTTTCCCTCCATTTTCAAGAATGAATCATCTTGGAGATCCTAGGTAGTTGTTCATCAGGAGACTCAGTAAATGGGCATATAGGTGCAGTCAGTTGCCGCTATAACATTAGAAAAATCTAGCAATCCTAACAAATCATTTTCATGTGTTGCAGGTGCTGCCTATTAGAAGAAAATATGTACTTGAATATTCTTTAATTAAAATTTCGATTTCTTTAGTTATTATTCTGAAAAGAACTGAATTAGAAATTCTACTCCTGAGTGTCCTGTGAAGTCAGAAAATATTGATGGCCAGTATGTCAGTGCTACCAGTATTTGTACATGCATATGTGTGATACACGGGTGTCGTGTGCTGTTGTAAGTCAAACTTCACCGTTTACAAGGTTCAAAGCTCCCTCTTCATGACAGAACATCCTCTTTAAGTAATCCTTTTCTTCTCTTTCTGCTTAATCTTCTTTCTTTCCCCTGTTGAGTCTGTTTTGCTCTGCGCATTATGGGCTATTTCAATAGACTGAGGTGACCTCAGTGAGAATAAGCTTAAATTGGATAAACACTTCAATACACAGCAACATACTCAATTTTGTGTCCATCTTCTGAAGATGAAATTGATATTGTTAGACCACCTTGATCATGGATAATGCAGGCACTTAAAATTTCAATGCCAAAAATAGGCAAGGAGAACACCTTCCTGGCAAATATGTAAATGCGTTGTATTACAAATGCAGTATTACATATAATACCCCTTTAGGAAAGGGCATTATATTGCTGGAAATTCACATAGAAAAAAAGCTAGGAGTAAATGGCTTATAATAATTCCTGGTTAGCATGAAAATAATTTTTACATTAGAGGCTCATTAACACCTAAGTCTTGGTACATATATATAGTTTCTGTATTGGTTTCTAATTCATAGAATCATAGTATATCTCAAGTTAAAAGGAACCCATAAGGATCATTGACTCCAACTCCCTGCTCCTCACAGTACTACCTAAAACTTAATCATATGGCTAAGAGTGTCATCCAAACATTCCTTGAACTCTGACAGGCTTGATGCCATGACCACTTCCCTAGGGAGCCTGTTGCAGTGACTCGCCACCCTCTCAGTGAAGAACCTTTTCCTAATGTCCAGTCTGAACTTCCCCTGGTACAGCTCCATTCTATTTCCTCGTGTCCTGTTGCTGGTCACCAGAGAGATGAGATCAGCATCTCTCCCTCTGCTGCCTCCCTTGAGGAAGCTGTAGACTGGGATGAGGTCACCCCTCAGCCTTCTCTTCTCCAAGCTGAAGAAGCAAGTGACGTCAGTCGTTCCTCATAAGGAGGTCTTGGCCTTGAGACCTTTCACCACCTTGGTTGCCCTCCTCTGGACACACTGTAATAATTTGATATCCTCCTTAGATTGAGATGCCCAAAACTGCACACGGAACTCGAGGTGGGGGCACACCAGTGCAGTGTGGAGTGGGACAATCACCTCCCTCGACTGGCTTGTTATGCTGTGCTTGATGCAACCCAGGATACAGTTGGCCCTTCTGGGTGCCAGGGCACACTGTTGACTGATAGTCAACTTGCCTTCAACTCAACCCCCCCAGATCTCTTTCTGTGGGGTTGCTCTCTGCCTCTTGTCTGCCAGTTTGTACGTATAACCAGGATTACCCTGTCCCAGCTGCATAATACAGCACTTGGTTTTGTTAAATTTCATACAGCTGGTGATTGCCCAGCTGTCTGGTCTATACAGATTTCTCTGTAAGGCCTCTCTAGCCTCGAGGGAGTCCACAGCTCCTCCTAATTTAGTACCAAGAGCAAAATTAATGTACATTTGATTCCTGCACCTGGAATATTTATAAAAGCATTAAAGAGCATTTGCCCTAAAATTGAGTTGGGGGGACTGATGACTGGCCATCAGACTGATGTAATCCCATTTACTGCAACTTTTTGAGCCCTACTGGATTTCCTTGGTCAACTAGGTGGGTGACCTTGCTATAAAACAAAATTAAGTTGGTTAAGCAGGACTTTTCACTTGTGAACCCATACTGGCTATGGCCCGTGACTGCATTGGCTCTTAGATGTCTTTCAGTAACTCCCAGAAAAACTTTCTCCATGATTTTACCAGGCAGTTGATACTGTCCCCTGTATTTTCATCAGGCTGGGGAATTAGAGTGGGCCAAGGGTTGCAGGTTGTTTGCATACTGTCAGTTTGTTTAGAAAGCAACACTGTAGTTGTACGGATAACAGTGTGAAAACTAGAGTTGTCCCATGCCAGTTGCCTCAGTGCTGAAGAACAAACTCAGAGACAATTATCAGCGCAGATAAAGCACAGCTGTGTTAGGACATATCTGAACTGGTGATGGCAGTGCTCTGTGCAGGCAACGGTGTTTCGGGTGTTAAAAGCAGTTTAGCTGAAACTGTGGAGCTACCTACTCTTAGCACGGACTTATCAGACTAAAGGGCTTTAATCTGTCTCCTTCCCTTCCCATTAAAACCATCCAGTGCAGAGTAAATACTTCCAATTTTGTGATGTTTTAGTGGTCTCACAACAGCACTCCTTTCTCCACAGCTGGGCTGGATTGACCCTGCAGTGGAAGCAACCATTTAAAAACACTGATACACTGGCAGTGTGGATGAGATTCATCTGGCCTGACGAATACATCTGCATCCAGAGCAGTCACCTTCAACATCATTTGTAGTCACTCAAAGGAAATAGAAACTCTTGGATGCAATTCATTTCACAGTAAAGTAATTGTCTAAAATAGGTCAGGAGACTAGTGCTCAGTAAATTCGCTTTTTTTCCCAATTGATACATATAAAAGAACCAAGTGTGACTAGTTCAGAAGTAGATGTACAGTGCAGCTATCTAAACTTTGGTTAGATGGCTTTCACATTTTTTTTCTGTTGGCTTATTCATAAGTCTTTATTTTTAAATGTAACTCATATTACCTAAGTTCCAAAGCAGATCTGCATTGGTGTAATAAATATAATTATTATGGTAATTATTTGCATTCTCCACTAAAGTTAGAATGCTGCAGAGAGAGAGGAGGTGACCAGTTGTCTCTGCTTCTGAAAACAGGAAGAATTCACTCACTTCCATCGTAAAGGATCTTCCTGAGTGTTATGAAACTATCGTGGTAACTGAAATCTATTCTGGGCTGTTTCTCTGCACCAGGAGACCATTATCATGATAATTTAACACCTGTATTGCTGATTTTTGGTAGTGCAACCTGTAATCAGAGTCTGAAGTGATCCCTGAAGCCGTTATAATTTAGATTACAGTTTAATATACAACAGTACTAAACACCTCACTAAACAATGATTGCAATAAGTAGAATTTACCATAAAGGAGGGCAATATCATAATTCTGTAGTCTTGAAATGTAGCCAGGCTTGACTGAGCTCGTTTCTGGAGCAGGATAACCCATTTTTGGCAGTGTGATACCATACAGGATGGCATACATCCTGTATACAGGTGGATACAATACAGGATGCTTTCTTGAAACATCTTTCTGGTAGTTTTGTTTAGAGCAGGCCCAGTAGGCACTGCTAATTTACCTTCAGGCCATGGTTTTGAATGACAGTCAGTATAACTCAGGAGACAGAGTAGTCCCACGAAAAGAAAGTTTTATCAATGAGACATCTCAGATATTACACATGGGGGAAAATAACACAGCCAAGCAGAGCTGTCAACACTCTGCTGTGTACCTTCCACCTCTACTGTCTCACCAATACTGACAAAGTCTGGAGGACAGTAGGCACAGCATAGATGCTCATAAAGCTTTCTGTCACAAGAGATAAGGAATGAGAAAGTACCTATTCTCCCTGCTTATTCCTTTGGAGCTGGTTAGAAAAGCGACATTAAGTCATATCTCCCAAAATGATTGTTTTTGTGCTGACAATGTTACCAGCAATGTATATTTTGGTTCTGCTATAATGTGATCTTGTTCTTGTTTTAGGCAAAACAATGCTTGGAGTTTTTTCATTCTGTTTTAGCTGTCCTTCTTAGTGAAACTGCTGCCTATGCTAATTTTGCAGGTCCATAAAGCCCTGGCACTGCCTAGAAGAACTGGCAGCTGAACTATGAGTTAGGTTCAGGTAAAAAAAAATCTTGGTCATTGCAATTATTCATTGTGATATGTTCCAGGTCAACCACCACATAGCATCTCTGCTACAAGATAATAAAAGAGGAAAGGTAAACAGCTCTTGTGTGGTTGTTTTTGTTTTTTTTCTGGACAGAACTGAATGCTTGAAATGGAAACACTGTGTGAAATTTGATTTCTTTTGACCTCCTGCTTGACTTCTGAACAGCTTAGGAAAAGATAAGGAATATAGCCACATTTATGTTGCCCTGGTACTCAGATCCCCTGGGTGAAGGTTTCAGGCATCATTGTCATTGTTCAAAGGTGGTTCTGCCACACTGCAGATCTATCTGACACATGACTCCTGATGAGACCAATGATATTCAGATGCCTAAGTAATTGGAAGTTTCTGGACCTTACTGACTTGTTTTAGCCATCTTCCACTGCTCAGTGAAGTCAGAGGAAATTTGTCACTGAAATTTAGTAATAGTTCAGATAGATACATTCTCAAGGAGGAAGTTCTAAAGTTTCCTGGCTGGACAAAAGCCCAAGACTTAGTATGGAAAGTTATGGCTAATGCATTTTACTGTCACCGGAATACTTAAGATCTCTTTCCACAAAAATCTTGTTCATCTACACCTGTAGGCAAGCTGTCTTATTGACTAGCTTTCTAGTGATAACACTCACCACAGGCTCAAGTTTGTGCTAAAGCTGTGGGGAATCAACTAGCCACATCATGACATTACTGAGTCATTCTGAGCTGAAGTTCATGCTGAAGTTCATACTGCATTTCTTAAAAAAAAAGAAAAGCAGATTTTTTTTGTCAGTAAGCCTAACAAGCTTCTCTGGACTGTGTCAGTCCAACTGTGGTCTACACACTCAATGTTTTTCATGACATTAGAAGCCTGGCAATAGAAGTTCTTCCTTACAAAATTACCTAGACAGTTTAGGCACCTCTAAAATCAGGTGGTAGCTGTTAAGAGGTTTATAAATTATGAATAGCCTGAACTAAGGTCCCTAAAGTCCTACAGTTTGTGGATCTGGCAGCTTATGTTTCTGAGTCCGATAGGTTTTTGTGCTTAAATCTTGTTGTGTCATTTCAAATGAGAACAATCAGAAGCAATGATGGCTTCATAAAGATTTTGCTATTTGTGCATTATGAAATATTAGTGTCCTGCCCAATTAGCAAAACCATTCCTTTTTTAATTTCTACAGATAAGCAGCTTGAACCTGTCTCTGATGAATGCAAGAAAGAGCTGGCTTTTATATGACATTACCAGCAAAGTAGTAGCAAATAGCCCAGTTTTATTTTATTGTTCAGACTTTTCCAAATCAATCCCAAAATAAATAATTTGGTGTTTGAAATTACTTCAGCAAAGCTTGACATGGTAATAATGACTCACACTTGTGCTAGTTATTCCCTAACCGGGCCCTTAGCCATATTACTTGCATTTTGTCTTTGCTCACAACTATCATTCTTATGTTCTTGTCAAAGCTACTACACTTGCTGTTGCAAAGAAAGGAGGCTATCTGTATTCCCAACATTCTGGGACAGAATAAAGGAGTAGACACTTCTGCACAAATCTCCTTTGAGCTATTTAATATACTTTCTGACAAAAGGAAAGGTGACATTGAACACTCAAAAAAGAACAAAAATTATTTCTTAAAACATGAAATACAAATGATAATTCAATCATTTGGAAAAATTCTATTAATTTCAGTAAAAATTCCATTATGCATTCTTCATTATGGTTTGTGAACTGACCACTGTTGTAGTGGGGTGCAACATTTAAGTTCCATTTTGGTTCTGGTTTTGGTTTGCTTACTGGCAAAAAAATCTGCTTTAAAATGTAGATGCAAACTTCCCTTCTTCCTTCTATTTTATTATTATTAATTAGAAAAAGTTCCTTGGCTCAGGAACAACTTGGAAATTTTCAGCTGGAACAAAACAGAATAAAGCTGTTATTTCTACTCTACCAAAAAATTGTACCCCGCCTTTATTTTTATATATTTTAATAACCCATTACTTCCCATTAATGAAGATAACACCATATTGAAAGAAAGTAAGTTAAAACAATGAGTAACAACAAAACCCTGGAGTGTCTGGCTTTTTATAACCTTTAAGTACTAATTTTTCTAAAGGCAGAATGCAGCCACACTTGTGCTATTTGATGAAAAAAAAAGAAAAAAAAGAAAAGTAGCTTCAGGTTTTAGTCAACTGGAAGTTTGATTATGGACTATTTGGATTTATGAGAACTATAAAGAGACCAGGCAGATCACACAGTGGCATACTCCAACAGGTAAGCTTAGATGTGGCCTTAACATTTTCAGTTAGGTGTCATTTGAACAACAGAGTTGTTAGACACAAAGCTGAAATATTGTACCAACATTTTTGTGTTGACCACATAGAGGTTCAAAGCAAGACTTTGGAGAATCTCAGTTATCGATTACCTTCCACATCACCTAACAGAATTAATAGGAAGCATTATTGGCATCTGTATTTTTAAAAAAAAAACAAAGAGAAAGAAAAAAAAATCAGCTCTCAACATAAGTGCAACCTCAATGGTCACAAACTACACAGATTGTCTTGCACATACATAGACTGAATTATGTGAAAGGTTTCTCTCCTGACAAATACTACTACATGAATAGTTGACTCGTGACCTTCATCTGCATTAATTTGAATCTATCCTTTCATAAAAACAGAAGAAAAGGAAAACTGGAAAGTGAGGAACCCTATTGTGTGTTGTTATACTTCAACATCTTATTGAGTGGAAATCTAATTGGGGAGACATATGACATAGTCTCAAAATGCTTTCATCCACAAAAATTCTTGTTTGGGGGGGAGATTGTCACTAAAAATAAACCAGATACTACTTGTTGCAGAGTGGATGGAATAGAAGATTGCCTCTGCTAGCATTTCTTTTTTATTAGCTAGAAGCAGAGACAGAATTCTCTGTAACAGACTTTTCCCTGTAACATTTTAATATGTCCTTATACTGAATTGCAGGAAAGATCACAAGTAAAAGTGATCATTTATGAGTCCTCACTCATATGACAGGTGCGTCCTCTATGTACTGGTGACTGTGGCATTCATGGACCATTACAACTTCCTGCTGCAAAATTTCTAAGAAATGCTTCTGATCTTCCAGTCCAAAACAGTTCTACCTTGAGTTAATTTTGCAGACACAGCACTTGGCATTTGACTATTATACACCAGCTAAAACATTCTTCTGATGAACGTCCTTAGCTTTGCAATAGTTGTGCAACCCACTCACCTAGCATAACATTTGTTTAACTAATGTATACAGTGACTCAGCAGTAAATAAAGTACGCTTAGAGTGGCTGACCAGGTCATGAGAATTTTCTTTATCAAGAGGGTTTAGAGTCAAAATTGCAGGTAAGATGGAGCTGAGACTATGGGACTAGAAGAAGGGAAAGTGTGACTCTGTGAAGGTAGCAAAACAGATGAAATGCTAAAGTGGAAGGCGTCCGTAAGCTTCATCATCCCCTTTGTTTGGCCTATCTTGGGAAATAGGTCCCTCCTCCTGCTTTTCCATGCAAACTAATATCCAGGGAATTTGTTGCATCCCCCTTGTTTCGTATGTGTTTTCTGAGACACTCAGTCCTCCTTACATAAATTGGAATACTTGTATCTCAGAAAGCAGGACTTGTCAGATGAGGGAGGTTGCCATTTCAGTCTACATTACAGATTCCCCTGGCTCAACTATGGAGACAAACAAGGGTGAACATTTTTCGTATGTTCTGTCTTCAGTATTGGGATGCTTCCAATCAGACTTCATTGCCTGCTTGGATTGTCTTGATTTGGTATTCTTCACAATGATTTGGGCCCATTCAGTGATCCATATCTGGCTTAATTTAAAGATTCTAGTTTTCTAAAGACATAAGTCCAGGCTGACTTTTCTTTGCATCGTTATTGAAATGATACAAAGTAAAATACATTGATTTAATTTGACAAACAGAAACTAATGTTTTAAAGTTTTGAGATACAGAGTATCAGAAAAAGAAAAAAAATGGTTATGCATACATAAATTCCGAAAACTTGTGAACTGGAGCGTTTCTCATGTTCAGGGGAGAATCAAGAAACATTTTCTTCCTCTGTTTGTTTGGGGGTTTATTTTCTGTCTGAATTCAGGCTCTGAGATAAATACATGCCCTGCTTAGTCTAGTGTTAACAGAAACCTAATCTCTTCACACCTCACCTTCTTCCTCATCCTACATGAACTAGAGCATTTCCTGCTGAAACCTTGTGTGTGGAATTCAGGCTAGATTAAGAGAGGTATGCTTAAGTATAGAAATAGATGTTTGAACTAGCTGTCCAAGCTATCATTGTAGTGGATGAAGACCTAGAATGGGACTTGCTTGTCCAAACATAGACACTTAGTTCTTCTGAGATGCACTAAGATTATTTGAGATATCCTGAATGGGGTAGTAGAGATGACCTATGAACTTAGGAAGACATATTCTTGGCAGTAGACACTGACGTTTCTGAATATCACCCTTTTGACTGTTTACATGACTCATTCTCTTGACTTCGTTAATTCTATTGAGCAAGAGAAAGTGTCTTAATCTTGAAGGGAATGACACCTTCAAACTCTTGATTTAGTAGCCCAGACTACATAAAAGGTATGAAGGATATATCGGACACTTATGACCTTCTGGAGAAACACTTGGAGGCCATATATATATATAGGTATATATGTATACACCTTATGTATTCATAAGTGGCATATGTCAGAATGATTAACTGGATATATTTTTTTTAAGTTAAGAGTTAAACTTCCATGTAGTATCTTCTCACCTCTCAGAACATTCCAAAATTATTTTGAAAAAATAGTGCTAAAAAATGGGGAAAAAACTAGCATAGATTTAGTTCTGCTTTCTTTAAACTATGTTCCAACATGCCACACACAAGTTTATGTACACTCTGTTCTTGTACTGAATAAGGGTTACTAGTACTTGTGAAGAATACACATCTGGCTAACAAAGACAATGAAAAGATATATCTGATAAGGTTTGCAATCTCAGACCTGTTTTACAATCAGTTCATTCAGTTTCACATGAATGCTGGCACCCATCACTAAGCCTGCAACCACATTTGTCTCAAAATTGTAGCTCTTGTCCATAGCAAGATCTACCATCTCCTTCCCTATTCTCTAGTAACTGAACTGCATATCATTCCAAGGACAAAGATTTCAAATGGAAATATGGAGGAAACACAAAAGATCTTTTCCCTGCTCTGGGACTCCATTACAGCTCTTCCAAAACACTCTAGTGAATCCCTCTGCCTTTTAACTGCTGAAGATGGTTAGGCTATTTACAGACAGTTTACTACTCCAGGGGACAAAGGTAAGTTGATCTGAGTATATACTGAAGCTTCTCTCTTTTCTATTTTCAGATGTATGAATGTTTCTGAATCCACATGAATAGTACAAATTCATGACAGTGAAGTTATATCTAGATTATATTGTATTTATTAGTAATATCTCAACATGAGGAAAATCTTTACTTTGAGGGTGGCAGAGCACTGGAACAGGCTGCCCAGAGAGGTTGTGGAGTCTCCTTCTCTGGAGATATTCAAAACTCGCCTGGATGCATTTCTGTGCAACCTGCTCTAGGTGAACCTGCTTTGGCAGGGGGGTTGGACTAGATGATCTCTGAAGGTCTCTTCCAACCCCTACAATTCTGTGATTCTGTGATGGGGAGACTTGGGGCTACCGCCAGCCTGGGGAGGGGTAACCTCTCCTACTCTCTGCAGTTTTTGAGCTCTCTTGCCTTGCTGCTGCTTTTATCACCTTCCTGTTATTCCTTCTTCTCCTGGAAGTGAACAGGAGGTGTAGTGGGGACAGGACTCAGCTATTGGGATTTGCCAGGAGCGCTGGAGATGGGAGCTGGGGGTCTGCAAGAATGATGGGAGCCATCCCCTTGACGCCCCAGGGGGGAGTGATGCAAGGGCTTTCCATGGGTGAAGGGAGAGGACCCCTTGTTTGTCCCTTTGCTACACTCTATGCTTGCCTCCACCTGATGCTGCTTTCAGGTCTCATCCTGCCCTCACCAGGCACTGGTAGATGGCAGGGCTGAGGGCTTCCTCGCCTAAGGCGTTTCTGACCCCAGGAGGAGGCAATTGAAGTTGGGAGCTGCTGCCAAATGCCAGCTATGAATGCAATGGTGACTCATGGGAAAGCATCTGCTCCCATCTGCCGATTTCTGATCCCTGTACCCCCATCCTGCACTGGGGCAGGCAGCGAGGCCCCTTTGGCATTGGGGCTGTCTGTTCTCAACACTCAGCCCTGCCCTCAGATGTAAGGGGTATGGGGATATCAGGGAGGTCTGAGTTGGTCTGCCTGTCTGGGGAGGGATTGCCATATTCTCCCCTCTACTTCCACAAACCATTTTGATTTAACAGTGGGTTTCTCAAGATAAAAACCCATCCATGCCTTGGGTCATGAAGCAAACTAGGATTTGGATTTCCTGTGTCCACACAGAGGAACTAATGGATGTATTCCTGGGCACAGGATTAGCCCTGTTTCAGTGTTCCTAGTTTATGACTGAAATTCTGAATATCTCCTACATCCTATTTTGGCATCTACTTTTGCTGACTCTCCTTAAGGCTTTCAGTGTGTAAATCCCCACTTTTGTTCCTTCTGGGCAAGCCAAGAAAAGACATTCTCCCTCTCTTCGGGAGAGGGTCTCTCCTGGTGATTTGGGAGGTGGGTGCTTATGCCTCTTCAGACTTTGATGTTGCATCCATTGCACAGCCCTTCTGTTTACAGTCCTGTTATCTCCATAGCCGCAGGTGCTCCTCTCAGGTGGCTTGTCCATGCCAAATCCCCGTTGCATTATGGTATATCAGAAATGCCCATTACAATGCAGTTCCTTAATGCCTGTTTGCTTAAGGATGATATTTAATACTTCAACTACCCAAGGAAGAAAAAAAAAAAGTCCAGTATGGAAATTACCCCAGGATTCAGGCTGATTTAAAATCAGCTGAAGAAATGAATGTCCCAAAGAGGACAGCAGACTGTTCTCACTTGCAGAAAACATAGACAAGCTCACTTTGCATTTCCAGAGGTGGATTTAAGGAGCATCCAGGCGAACTGGTAAAGTCCCTTGACAGACCTTAAGCCATAAGAGACAGAGAGTGTAGTTTACTCCAAAGGTGCTTTTACAGTTCAGGAGCCCAATTCTTTTCTTTGAGGGGGCAGTTTAGCAGGAATTCCCTTGTAGAGACCATATGAGGGCAAGCAAGACTTGGGGGTCC
>JAOXJK010000001.1:175307945-175320434 GCA_025774025.1 Xenus cinereus | reverse complement strand
CATGACAATAAAAATGTCAATGAAAAAACCACAGATGAATGAAATCGTAAAATGGCACTTTCGGTGAAAGAATGACTCAATTATAAAACAATGTTCACGCAGTAGCTTGAGGATGGAATAGAATAGAATAGAATAGAATAGAATTAGAAATTACCAGATTATAAATATTATTAAAACCAATAATGATTTAACTGTCACAAAACCTCTTGTGAAATGAAAAAGGGTCATGCTCCATATTTTACAGATGGAGAAAAGGATGCACAGTAATTTTATACTCATCCTTCTTGATCTACCAACACTGTGGTTTGATTTCAGAGTTGATGAACACCTACAGCTCTAAGTGAAGTTAATCATGAAACACAGAGTAGTATGGGGAAGCACTAAGAACACATTTTTTCAATCAAGATTGAAAGGGTGATTTTTATTTTTATTTTAAAATGTTTAAACTATTCTTCATCCATTTCTACATTTCCAAGATTAGATCTTGGCTTTTGTAGTGAAAGATGTTTTTTGTCATATTATGTTTCGTATTTTATAGTTTCCACTATACTGCCTGGAAGGAACATTCAGCCTGAAAGTCTTTATTTAGTCTTTTGTCAGTCTCTCACTAACAACTTGCTTTTTATGTCTTCCTTTCTATTATGATTAATAGTTTACATTTGTATTTGGAATGCTTCAAGCTACAGTCATGGCAATCCCTTTCACAATTTCCTTCTATGTCTTCTGACACTACATGAATATTTGTGTTTGATCATTTTTTCTTGTGGGTATGCAGTGAAGATAGTATGTAGGTGTAGTTTTTCAGTATATTTTATAGTAAATGCTTCACTTCTTTCAGGGGCACAGAAGCCTCTGCCTGCATAGTACAATGTGCTGGACTCAATGATTGGAAATAGGAAAAATAAAATTAAAAAACTGGGATTCTCCTTTTCCCAGGCTTTTTTTAGAACTAGATCTATCACATGAATATTATGACTGATCTAATCTAATTGGCCCACCAATCACTAGGCCACCCTTTAACACCAAAAACAAATACCTTTTTTTAGCAATACATAATCTTTCAGAGCTAGGACTTCTTAATGTAAAACAAGAGTTCCAAAGAACTGAGGAACTGGAATGAAGATAAAATCCTCCTCTGTAACAGAGGCTACATCAGCACAACTCACATATGGCTCCTGTTTCAGAGTTTTTTCGTGTAGCTTGCTGACACTAAAATGTGACCAAATGTTAATAGTTAAAATATATAAAATATTTCTTCTCTTCATGAAGAACTTTTTAAAAATGAACAAAACTAAAAAAAAAAAATATTTGTAAGATAACGATAACCTTTGGAAAAGGATTTTAAAATATAAACAGTAGCTTAGAAAAGTCCACTGTACCAAATACCATACAGAACAGTATCAGTGACTGTAGTTTTATGGTGTCTGTGAAACTTAATACACCTTGAGAACATCCTAAATGGGATGAGTGACACCTCCTCTGGACTTCCAAATAGAAATCTCAGTGTAGTAGAAAATTCTTTTTGCCCTGAATGCTGATGTCTTTATTTCTAAGAACATACCTGTGACCAGGCCTTTTAAAGCATTTAGAGACTAAATTGAACTTAAATTCCTTTTCCTAGTCAAAGGAGATAGAAAAGTCTTTTGAAGAGATTTCTGAAGAGCAATAGAGAGGGCCTTAGAAAGAGGCTTATTTACTGGGAACCAGGAAATACATTTGAGTTAGACCAATGCTAGGTGCAAGTTAAGTAATCTCATATGGTCCTTTATTAAAGTTACGGAGGAACACATACAGAGTTTTTCCTTTACGAGATTTCAGAATTTCTAGTAAATAATGTGAAAAAATAAATCTAGTTCCTCCTAGGATAAGGAACTCTGAAGGTTTATCATTACAATTGGAAAAAGCAGCTGGATAAAGAAAGTGGAGCACATGTAAACTCTGTGTAAAGTATCCTCTTAGGGGCCTAATGTATCTCACCTAACCGACTTGCACCTGCTCTGTTGTTGTCTACTTATAGACACATAAATAATTCATCCTGTTATAATGACTATTCATAAATTTTCTGTAGAGTTAATTTCAGGACAAATTATATTGTAAAGTGTTTTAGTAGTGGTAAATGAGTCTTGTCTTGTGCTGTGCTGACTAGTAACATGTCAGTATGTGCAAACTTGGATGAAGCGTTTTAATCTTGCCTTCATCTGTTGTAAATTATTGTGGTGGGTCAGCCTTGGCCAGCAACCCCACCTAACTGCTCACTCACTCCCCCTCCTCAAGAGAACAGGAGGAAAAATAGGAATGGCAAAGGTTACAGGTCAAGACAGAAAGGAAGATGACTCACCAATTACTGTCAGGGACAGAACAGACTCACCTTGGGAAAAATGAGTTTAATTTATTGCCAGTTAAAAATAGAGCTGCATGGTGAGAAACAAAGACAAAAATTAAAACAATACTCACTACTGTCACCTTTCCAGGCACAATTTCACTCCTTCATTCCTAACTCCTCTCTCTCCAAGCCTCCTCAACCTGAGGCTCCATGAGCAGGGCAACGGGACGGGGAACGGCTGTTGGCCTCAGTCTGTAAAAGTTCTTTTATGCTGCTCCTTCCTCCTCACACCTTGCCTCTGCTCCAGACTGGGCTCTCCACAGGCTGCAGCTTCATTTATGTAATATCTTCCTGCTCTGATGTGGGGTCCTCCATGGACTGCAGTGTTGATATCTGCTCCCCCATGGTACTCCATGGCCTACATGGGGACAACATGCATCACCATGGGCTGCAGGGGAATCTCTGCTCCAGCACTTGAAACACCTCCTCTTTCTCCTCCTTCTCTCACCTTGTCATCTTCAGGGCTGTTTTCCCACACTTTCGTCCTCTGTCCTCACTGCCCGTGTAGCATTTTGCCCTTTCTTAAGTATATTTTCCAGAGGTGCCACCATCTTGGCTGAGGCACTCAGCTGTATCCTGCAGTGGGTCTGCTGGAGTTGACTAGAACCAGCCTCTCTTCACAGAGGCCACCCCTGCAGTCCCTCCCCCAGCCAAAATGTTGTCATTTACTCCCAACACAGTTATCCACAGAAACTGCTCAGATAATTTACTTTTAATAATCTAATGAACTCAAAGTTGTTGGGATTTTTTTGTTCTTTTCATGAATTAGCAACAAGCAATAGATTGAGGTTTTCCCTCCTTTGTGTTTTGCCATTGCCCAATGTCAAGTTTGTGGTAGGACAATGCTCTAATGTCACAACTTCCTTTGCTTGAGCTAGGAAGCTAGGACTTGTGTTGTTATTTATAAAAGTTTTATGTTTTTAAGTCATAGCGTACTATTGCTCTTGAGTGATTGGAAGACTTAAGTTTTTACAACACTAATATTCTTTTCTTCCTGTGAAGTTATGTTAGAAAAGCTAAGAATAATGAATATATATTGCATATAATAAAATCTGTCTTTGATTGTTTATAGTTTTTACAAATTTGTATAGTTGGAAAAACACAGAACTCATTCAGTGTGCTTACCTGCCCAAAAGCTTGCTATTTTTCTAGCAGTTGTATCAGCTGGACTAACAAAAATCTTACCTTCCTCTTATAAGTCCACCTGGTTTCTATTTTTAGACCACTGTCATAGTATACATTACATATTAATTCACTCTGCTTTATTTCTTTGAGCTATTTTTGAATGGGATATGGGATGCAGAAAAACCTTTCCAGAAGACTGCTTTCTCAGCACAGCACTGAACTGTGTGTGGTGAATGGACCAGCTCTAGCACTGCCCTGTACTGCCCAGTGCAAGCATAACTTACTGATCAGCATCCAATTCTGGCACAGATCTGCTTTCTGAGCTTGTAAAAGCATTCTCAATGTCCATTATATGGTAATTTTCACTTGACAATAGAAAACAGATGTTTTGAATAGATAATGAAATTACAATTCTGAAGTAAATAAGTGCAACATTTTTCAGCTTCACTGAAGCGAGGTACTGTGAATGGATTTACCTGACCTTATGTGTATATCTAAAAGTTGGATTAAGATTCTTTATTTGTTACCAATATTGACTTAAAATATTCCTATACCCTTACCCTTGCAGACCCATATTTTCTGCCCCAATCTGTGTTCCACTCTTTACCCCCCTAGTTTACAGAAAAATAAAAAAAACACTCTAAGTCAACATATTGCTAACAAGATACCTCGGAAATCACATATAAAGTGTCTGAATTTCAGCTTACTGTTTTAGCTCTAATTTATAGTCAAGAGAAAGTCATAGGCATCCCTTAACGGTGATTTATCTCATCTTGAGGTGTCTATTTTTCTTCAGTGGCATTAAGGGATCCAGCTTTGACTCAACATGTAACTTTTAGACAACTGAAACTGGATGAGATGAATCACATGCTACATAAACATAGCTTTAAATATTGAAAATGAATCTGATCTTTGCTACAGAAACAGTTAGCACACCACTTACTCATTCTTAATTCTTTTTGAAATTGATTTGTAAGATCTATTGTAAGTATTGTAAGTTAAAATTTTCAGGTGTTGGAAAACCCTATTTACATGAGTCATTAATTATTGTAAATTCCTAAGCCCTCTTTGACTCTCAGTGTTCTTTCTTTCTGAATGTGAAGAGTTTTTTCTTCTGTTACCTGATACTAATCCACGGGCTTTGCAGGGATCAGAGGTTATCTGCTCTCTAACTTTTCTTTACTACTCTTGTCCTACATGCTGGACTCTCCAGTTCAGCTGGTTTATGGTGCTCTATTTCTTATAAGGACAGAATCCTGTAAAGAAAGCAGGAGATAGATAGTTCTCTCTTTACTCAGAAATTTGCATGTGAACACTAGCTACAAGGCAAGTAAATGCACATTCACCATGAACACAGTTCATGGAGTGATGAGGACACAAAGAGCCTCAGAGGGAATGATTGTTTCACAACAAGGAGCTCATGCATTTCAAATTGCTCAGCACCTGGGCTTGAAATGAGTCCATGCTCCTGTTGCTTAATACTGTTGCACAGTGGTTTTGGCAACAGGACTGACAGTTTGAAGGGTTATTCTCAAAATCATACAGCATGTTAAATTCTGGTAATGTATTTTTTTCCCTTTCCTGGCAACATTACAAGAAAAAATTGGCTGGATCTTTATAGATGTACATCTGGCTGAATGGCAAAGCCTGGCTATCAATTTTAGCACTATTAATTTATTATTTCTTGGGGTTTGCACTTTACCCAACTGACAAAAGTTTGGATCCCATTTTTGCCTTAAGAAAATAACTTTTTTCCGACCTGAGAGATAATGCATGTGCTCATGATTTTCAGACATTGTCTCAATTCACTTTTGACTGCTTTGGTGGCATTGAGACTTGAAAATCTGTACAAATATGAAAGCTGATAGCTACCTGCAAAGCCAGATGCTCTCTGCATGGATGTCCATAGAAGGTCAGACTGAGTGTGTCTTTAGCCCAGTACCTCTTCATTGTAAATGATTTGTCATGGATATATAGGGAAAGAATAAGAAACTAGGCAAATGCAGTATTGTTTTGCCCTTATATTCTGTCCTATCTAGCTTGAGGCCTTCCTTCACCATTTGATGCTGCAGAAGAACGGGGGAAAAGTTTTAGGGTGGTAGAGTGAGTCAGATGGGTGTGGTGTTAACCAAGAGAGTTCCAGCAGAAAGTCTGTCCATGAATTCTTGCTTGGAACTGCCATACTACTACACTTGCCATGTTCTTACACTTCTGTGTAGGCATCCACCATTGCTTCCTTTCAGAAACAGGTTGCTGGACAAAGTGGACAGTTAGTCTGGCTGGTAAGGAACTTTTTGAAAATATACAAAAAATAATAGAAACACAGAACCATAGAACATTGGGGGCTGGAAGATACTTCAGGAAATCTCTAGTTCAACATCAAACCAGCTTCAGCTATGAGATTAGACCAGGTTGCTTAAGTCTTTATCCAATTGGGCGTTAATCTCCAAGGATGGAGACTGCACAGTCTCTCTGGGAAACTGTCCCACTGCTTGACTGACCTCATAGCAAAAATGTTTCTTCTTATAACCAGCATATTGTACTTAATTTATGTGTTTTACTCAACGTATGTCTGTTGTTCCTTGTCCTCCCACCCTGCACCACTGTGAAGAACATGGCTCCACATTCTTGCTGAAGAAGCTGAACTCACTCTAGTTCATTGATGTTTTCCTTGTCTTTGACAGAGGTTGGGGGAGATAGCAGGGGCAAACTGGCCATTGACCACACTACATGTGGTCTGATGAGGACCAAGTAGAGGAGAACAATCACTTCCCTTGATCTACAGACCACTCTCCTGTTCATAGAGCATAGGTTCCCATTGACCATCTTGCTGCCAGAGCATATTGCTGGCTCACATCGAGCTTGCGGTCCACTGACGGCCCCATATCCTTTTCAGCAGGGCTGCTCTCTGGCCAACTTGAAAGGAATTCTTCCTACGACTTTGCATTTGTCCTTGTTGATTTTCATAAGGTTGGCCCATTCCTTCAGCCTGTGCCTAGGCCTGCTCTACAGCAGCCCTGCCCTTGAGCATACTGACTGGTCCCTCACAACTTGATGACACCTGAGATCCATGAGAGCACACTCTTTCTCCTCCAGGCCACTGTTAAAGATGTTAAATGGGACAGATTGGAGGAGAGACCCATGCAGTACTCTGCTTGTTACCAGCCTCCAGGTAGAGTATAACAAATTAACCACAATGAGAAAAGACCGCATGCATAGGCCAAAGATGCCAATTCTACAGGCTTGCCATGCCTTTTGGTGATCAAACATTTGGAAAAACTTCAAAAGGAAAAATAGGGTGAGACATTGTTTGCTCCATGGCACTATACACCAAATTAGGGCACCATTCACAACTTCTGTATTATCTTTATTCTTTCCTGTACGTAGACAAACCTATCATATTTATTTCACTTAGGGGATTTATATAACTTTTTTTTTTTGTGGTGTTGAGTAAAACAGAAAACGTGAAGGAAAGATTAACAAAATTGATATTGTTCTTTATTTGAAGACCATTTGCTTCTAAGAATCTGGAATGTCTAATATACAACAAGCTGTGTTTTATTCAGCTGAGCATAAAACTGTGAGTAGCACTCTCGTGCTGGTTTTTGAGTACATCCCATAATTTTTTTTAAAATTTGGACTATTACTTTAATGAAAGAAATACTAAAAGTTACATATTTGTGAAAGACACAAGATACATGCTTAAAAATCACAAAAATAGAAGACACTGTTTAACTATTTATTGTTGTTACTATTTATTATTTATTTATTATAAACTGCATGCAGGTCAGAAAAGTGCCTCAGCATTTTTTCACTATTTTGTATTAAATTATTAATGTATTTTCTTTCCAGAAGCTACATATTTCAAAAATACTGTACTTTGTGGAATTACAACTTTTTTTAACAGGCAGAAAGCTGAAAGTATTTCAATACTCATCTCAAGTTGCGATTAGAACAGAAACAAAATAATGTTATTGGGATATAAGTCTTTGATATCTCTCTTTGTTGTTATTTAGGATAGGAGAGTCCTGTTTTTCTCAGTGCCTGTGCTATCTGAGCAGTACTTTTGCCAGATTCTTGATAGCTATCTGGGCTTTGGTCTTTCAGTTTTGAGGTCAGAGCATTAACACATTTGCATTATAAAAAGAAAGAAAACTTGTTGGGAATCCCAATATATATTTCATCTGGTTTAAAGCCTTAATCCTGGATTCCGAGTGCTGTGTGGTTTTAAGAGTATTAGTACAGATTTATATAAAATGGCTTGATACTGCATGTGTAAGCACTTTCCACTGACATCAGAAAGTTAAATAAAAAAAATAAACCTAGATCAGGGTTAATAGGGTCTAACTGCTAGAGCCCTGGGAAGACCAGATGGCTGTGTGAAAAAATTATATTGCTTTCTTGCTATTGTTCTGGAAGATAGCTTTTCAATCAAGAATCTTTTATCTCTATTTTTCATAAAAACAATAAAAAAATAACCTGTTTTAAAAGTTTGGGTTTGTTGGGTTTTTTTTTCAAACTTTCCAAAGCAGTCGATTCACCCTGAACACCAGCCACTCTTTTACTTTTGTCCTTAGAACCTACTTCTGCTACATGCCTGTTTCAGGGCAGATGGGAATAGCTGGCACAGCAACTGGCCAAAATTCAGATACTCTATTTTGTGTAATAAAACCTACATAATATTTCTATATTTGGTTTTGAACCAAATCATGCAGAAACAAAATTTGTTAAATTTCCCATGAACAGAAATTCTGAAGAAGAAAAAGAGGCATTTTCCCCGTTGTGCTCTGTTCCCATCAAGTAAAATAAATGCAGTGGAACCTGCAGCTGCAAAGCAAAAATCACATTCTTGAGGGGATCAAGGGGCTGGGGAACGAGTTGGCTCAGGAGTCAGGACATCTTAGAATCTTTGGCCAAAGGACAATCTGCCCAGTGGGGCTTTCTGTGGTCACATGCCATTGATCTCCAGCAGCTGCTAAAGTGGAATTAGCATTCTTGTCAGGTTGACTGCGGATGCCTAGCCATGTGAAATTGTCACGACTGTTAATTTCAAAATTTCAATGCCAAGAAGCCTGGTAAACTCAAGAGCCCAGACTTGGTATAAAGCTCTCACGGCTACTAAGATCTTCCTGAAGAGCCAAAAGCTGAACGCTATTTAGAGGTGGAGCTCAGCAATTGGGATCAAAGAGTCTGAAAACCTTGCCACAACAACCTGCCCTGGAACCATGGATAATGAGATTTCATTTGCAGGGGAAAAACACATTATATCTAAAATATTATACTCTTCAGAGCGTTGGATTCTCAGTCACTAACAGGACATAAGAATTCTGTCAGGTTTTTCTTATAGTCCTGTCTTTGATTTAGTAGAATCTCCTTGAATTAAAGATCTTTAAAAGGAAATATTTTAGGTACAATGAAGAGGTGTTTCTTGATAAAGCTTCCTCTTACTGAAAAATTTCTGAGTAGGTTTAATTTGCTCTTTCTTCAAATTAAAAGTTAAAACAAAAAGGTAATTTTCTGTGTCCATTTATTGCATGGCATCCACTGTCCCTCAGTTTTCATATTTCACCTCACTTCATAAAGTATTTGATGCTCCCAACTCTGAGGTATCCTCAAAACAAGCAACCTAGATGGCAGGGTGCCTAAGGTAAGTCTTAGGGAAATACTGAGAACAAGCTGACTGTTGGCACTCAGGATGTTGGGATTATGACCCATTCCAAGAAATAAGAACTCATTGCTCAATATTGTTGAAAAACAAAACAAAAATCTCCCAACTCTTAGGAAATATTAACACTTAAATAAATAATTAAACTAAGATCATGATTATGCCACTATTTCTATCTGTAGTTCTTCTCTTTCCATCCCAGGAGAGTTATAGAAGACTATGAAAAGTTCAGAAAGCAAGAAAGGTGATCAAAGGTATGGAGTGGATTTTAACAAAAGTTTTGGCCAAAAAACCCCAAAACTCTTTAGTTTACAAAATAAAAGATAGGGAAGGGAGGTGTAATTTTTACAGAAAAAAAATAGGACAAATTTTTACACTGAAAGGTTTATTAAGCATTGGAATGGGCTGCCCAGGGAAGTGGTGGAGGCACCATCCCTGGAGGTAATTAAAAGACGGGTTGACATAGTGTTTAGTGACATGGTTGACTGATGGGGTTTTTTTGTCAGAGTTAGGTTGATGGTTGCACTAGATGATCTTAAAGGTCCCTTCCAACCTGGACAATTGTATGATTCTATGATTCTAGTAAAGATGTATAAAATCCTAGATGTCATGGAAATGACAAAAAGGTGTTAAAGGCCCGTTTTTTCCCCTGGGATAAGCAGAAATAGTTAACAAGTCAAGCTAGATGAAGCTGGAGCCAAAGAGAAGTCACATAATGGATATTTAAGTCAGAACTCGCTTCCAGAGGATGCTGTGAATGCTCAAAGTTTCTGTGGGGTAATTAATGAGATTGAGCTTTGAAAGCAAAATCTAGAGAAGGTTTTGTGAGGGTGCATAGCAGGCTGACTGCTAGGGTGCTGGGAGCCATGGGGACTCTCCACAGGGTCTGTCAGGGACAGAGCATGGCAGCCTGGGGCTGTCCCACATCCCCAGCCAGGAGCAGGGCAGCTGGGGGGACGCCAGGGCAGACTCAGCCCCGGGCATCAGGCACCTTCCTGGGGACAGGGACAGGCAAGGCTGGGACGGGACTTGGGACCACAGGTGGGCCTGGCTTGCAAAGGGCCCATGGTTGGACAGGGCAGAGCCTTTGGCAGCTGGAGAGTGGCTCTGATGGAGTGTTGCTGGGGCAGGGGCTGATGGCCTTGGGAGGCTGAAATGGGATCCTGGGCTGTGGGTATACCACCAGTGGAGGCTGGGCAGAGACAGTGAAGCCTGTGAGTGCCCCCAGGGTTCTGATAGGTTACCAAACACTTTCAGAAAAGTACCCAGATCTGCGAAAATCCAGAGACTGGAAACATTCCAGGAGTCTTCCTCAGCATTCATTTTTGTCCAGTGCCATCATGGCTGCCTCATTTGGGGTCAGGACCTTTGTTCTGAACCAATGCAACCATATTTTATTATTTTACAGAAATTACACAGGAGTAGATAGGTCTTTAAATTCAGATCTAAATTGGAATTCAGAAAAGGAAAATCTCTTTGGTAGTTTTGGGTTCATACATGTTTAAAAGGAATGTCTTTTAGTTTGTGTTGAGTTACAGTTAGTTCCTGTTGACACACCTCTATCATATTCGGTCAGAGGATATTCACAATCTATGGATTAATGAATATTTAATTATTCCATCGTGTTTCTACAGTGTGGACTAAAATAACTCCTTTCTTTCCATCCTTTTTATCTCTGCCTCTTCCCATACATCAGAGTTTCTATGACTGTAGTTACAATTAGCATCTGGAAGACAGAAAGAATCAATTCTGTAGCCATTTTATGTAGCCAGGTGTGGATCGCTGAAGTGGACACTCTAGATCTCCATTCTGGAGTACTGCCCACACCCAATACTCAACAGTTGTTGCATATCCATTGGGCAGTCATTTTGCACATTTGCTTAAGACACTGAGTAACACCTACATACCTTTCATACCTGAAAGATGGATCAGGCAAGAGCATGTCCCTGAAGACATAGCAAAGTATTAAATACAGGACTCCTGTATGCCTTAATTTCTGAACTGTAATGTAAAAGGAGTAAAAACCCATACCATTGTGTTTTCTGAAGAAATGCTAACAAGGCCAAAGTCCTTCCAGAGAAGAGATTAAGAGTGTGATTTGGGGTTATTTTTACCACTATTCTTCATTTAAGAAATACATTTTCAAAAGCTGTTCTTTATTCTGTGTGCTACCTTGAAGAAAAAAAAAAAAAAGGAAAAAAAGGGAAATTTGTGCTCATGAAATCAATTTATTTTTACTGCTGAAAAAGACAATGGTATCTTGAACACATGTTGTGGATCTAAAAAAGAATTCTTTACTTTTAGGAACAGGCCCCAAAATTTTATATGAACTAACTACACAGACCCAAAGTGACATGATAATCCAAGTAACCATGAAACAAGATTTATCTTAAGTGAAATCCTCTAATATGCTGACCTAAACATTCATAATGCAAGAATATTTCTTCATTTTTTGGTCTACTCTCTGCTTAGCTTAGAAGCAAGCTAGAATTTCACAGATCTGTGATCAGGCAGTGAGAACACATGCAGGAGATTTCACCAGGTCTCGTCTTTAGCACAAAGCTTTGTTACTGGAAAGACAACGTACTTTTCAGATCTGAACTTTGATAACTTTGAAACTTCATAGTTTCCTTAGCAACAAACTGTTAAAATCACTATTGAGTTGTATATGTTACAGTTCCTGATGCATGACCTTTATGACCTTTTTATTTTTTTTAGTTGTGGACTACATGATGTATAAAGCCTTTACTTACAGTAACCCATTTTCCCATATCTGTACTTTTTAAAAACATACATTTAACTAATATTGTCATTAAAAGCTCTCAGATAATTTGCCTCAGGAGTCCTGCTTTTTTTTTTTTTAATGAATGGTGAACAAGATCAACATATAGATCATAAACAATGGCGTTATTCAGTTTGAAGAAATATGGGATTTTAATTGCATTGTAGAGAAGAAATTTAGTATTTCCTGTCATCTGTTCAAAATATTTCATTCTATTGTTCTTCTAAAAGGTCAAATCTAGAATGTCACATCTGCAAGGACACCCATGACCCTTCTTGGCATAAAAGGTCTTGCAAGATGGAAGCAGGAAGACTGAAGAATACTTCCCTGAGTATCCAAAATAGATTATTAAAAACTTATCCCAACAGCTGAATTCCCTAAGGCATCAATGTTAAGTACACATATACACAGAAGGTTTAGCATTTAAAAATATCAGGAAGCACTTCCAAATCAGCCCCCAATGACTCTTATAGATTCTTTCCTTTGTTTGTTGCTGGCTTGTTGGATTTTATGGTTTGGAGTTGGGTAGGATTT
>JAOXJK010000001.1:175289309-175307845 GCA_025774025.1 Xenus cinereus | reverse complement strand
GGTTTGGAGTTGGGTAGGATTTGCCTTTAATTATTAATATTTCTACTTTTTAGAATTCCTCAGAAATAAAGAAAGATGATTTATCTGAACAGTAATAGCCCTGGGAACTTTCTCTGATGAGAGAAACTATATCTATTTTATGCATATTTCATCTTTACAACCCCCTTGTTTGTGAATACTAATGACATTCCTTAACTCTGGAGCTTAATGGAAAAAAAAGTAGCAGGGGGATTTCTTTAGGGAATTCTGATATTTAGCTACTTCCTTTTTCTTGAATAGGTTTCAAAACAAATGCACAACAAAATGAGGAAACTTTTCCTAAAGAAAAAAAAAATAGCTAAAATGGGAGCCTGGAAGCAATATAGCCTTTTCTTTTAGGGTCACTAATCTCTGAGAGTTGTACTTCAAGTTTTTCAGCCCCACCTTTTCTCTGTAAATCTTGCTGTTGGTCAGGCTGCATCTTTTCTCATGTATCATGGCCATTCAGTTCTCTGCAATGCAATTAAACCACATCTTTCTTCAAACTGATTAAATCTTGCAACATCTGTGAGGGAAGAAAGGAAGGTATAAACATTCTCTTTCCTTTACACAGATGGGAGGCACAGACCAATAGAATGCAAAACACTCAAGTGGTTGCTAAATGCTAAGTCCTATTCAAATAAAAATATGCTTTTATGTTTTGCTACTTTGAGCTCTAAAGGATTTGATTGAGATCACTGATCAAGACACTGTTAGTAGCCAGAAAAAAACACAAGTCTTTGGACTTCGAAGGCCAAAGTGGATCACTACATGCATTTAAAAAGATGCAAGACAGCAGTGAGATAAGCTGCAATTAAAGGGGGCAGAATATTTCTGGGGAAGAGTTGAGGAGTTTCAAGAAAAAGATTTTCACAAGCACTTAGGCTGTAAATTTAGAAGGCCAGATTGATGTTTCAAGCAACATTAAAGATGGGTTATGAAAAAACAGATTGAAATAAAATTGAAGCACTTGGCCCCATGAAAGTCACAGAAATTATGTCCTATAGATGTTTATAATTTTTCTTACCCTTAATTGCCTGTACTTTTTCTCTTATACACATCTTATTTTTGGGATTGATGAGAGACATTGAACTCTTCTACATGCCTTTATGCCTTGGTAATGAAATCCTTGGTGCCTTTGTGAGATCCTGATATCATTGGAATATGTAAGAGACAATTGCTGCTGTCTACAAAATTTGTAAGTGCACACATTTCAGTAGCATTCTTTCTTGTTAAAGTAGAGAGAATTACTGTAGTGATACACCTCCATCTGTGTAACACAGCTGAGGTTATATGATTTGATGTAAGGCTTTGTCTATAATGTTTCTGCTTTTATCTGTACTTCAGCCAGAAGCAGCTGGAGCAATAACTTTGTCATGCTAGATCATTACGAAAGCGAAGTTTTCTCTGGTTTAGCTGTCTTAAATTTTGGGGTACAAATAAAAATTTTCCTCTAAATTACATTTTTTGCTCTCAACACGATCCTGCTGCAGCTCAAACAATATATATCAGATTTTTCTTTGAGATTACATGTTTTCAAAAATTCTTCATATATAGCCCTGTGTCCGGAATGAGGCTAAAAAACTCTGCTTTTTGATGTATATGGTTGTTCATTGCTCCAACAAAATAAAACATGTAGATCTGATTTAAATAACAGTATTATAGTTTTCATTCAACTCTGGATATAACAAAGAGACGACATCCATTATCTGTATCTCTGTCACAGAAGAATTGTCTCCTGCAGAGTGCATGTCTTGCTTGAATGTTTGTTAAGCTTTCAAGATATTTTTCCATGTAAGTGATGGTTGTGTTTACCAAAGGGATGTAGAGTACATGAGAAGTGAGATGGTATGTGTGTAAATTAAAGTTGCTTACACTCATAGAGAAAACAAGACCTTTTTTGAAAGCAATGGGGGTCAAATTTTTCTTAGTAAGGGTCATTATTAAAGGGAGAAACTGCTACATAGACAGTTCATTCCCATTCAGAACTGCAAGACCCACTTTTCTTCTTATTTACTTTGATAAATCAGACTGCTGACAAATGCTTTGATGCTAAATAAATTTTGCATGAAACAGTCTTTATTCTTAATATCTTTTGCTAATATAAAACAGTTGAGATCAGTGAACAATCAGAATCATGCACTAGTCAGCTCAAGAATCCCCACCAAGCAGAACACTAATTATGTTACAAAACTTAATTTTTAAATTGATTTTTCAATATTTGTGTGCCCCACAATATTTTGATTGAAGATTTACCGTTACTTGGAATTTAGAGGTCCACAGCATGTAATCTGAAATCTGTCTTTCCAGATAATCTTAAATGTAATTCTTAATGGATACATTTGCACTGTCAAATAATTCAGTTCCCCTCATAACTGCCATATCTAGTCTCCTGATTGTACTGCATAGATATTATTTTAACTTCCTTTTAAAGAGAGCAAAATAGCTTCTGAAATGCTACCTGAAAGTAGTTCTGGGTATAGCTTCTTTGATAGAGAGTTTCCAAAAGGCTGAAGGGTTCAGACAACAGTAGGCTTGTTACCGTGTGCTCTATGCAATTCTCCAATACTTTCTGAATGTGCTCTTGATCCACATGTTCCTGAACATACCATGATACAAGGGCATGCAGCAAATTTCAGCCTATAAGACTATGGCTCTAACAGGGTGTAATAACGCCTTCACTTCATTAGTTACATTTTCAACAGAAAAAAATCCCAAAACCAAACCAAACCAAAAAACCAAAATAAAAACTATAATTATGTCTTTTGCTCAAAGAATCACCATGTGGGACTAAAAGCAAAGTCAGTGTCAAGCTATGCTTACTGTGGATGCTTACCATAGACTAACCTTGAAGAACCTGGATGTGAACCACCCTACAAAACTTGATCTGGAGCCCAAAGGTAACTGCATGGGATAAATACAGTAAGCAGCCAATATGTGCAGCCAGTGCATAGGTATCAATGGAGTAGTAGGGAGAGTTCCCTTAGGACTAAATCTCAGTCCATTCCTGTGTCTATGATAACCATGTAAAAATATTTATTAGCAAGTTTTGCAGATGACAGGCTTTGGTGGGATAATAAATGAGGAAAAAGGTAGGTTATTTCTGTGCAATTGGCATAATCTAGGTAAACGACCAGAGTGGGAGCCATTCACCAAGACTGACTATAGTCTAGTGTGGTTAATCTCCCCCTTTGAGATTAATTAGTCTCCTACTCTGAACTGTTCTCTGGAGGCTACTATCATACTATGTTCCTCTACTGACTACAAGGGACGCTAGGGAAATTAACCTTTATAGACAAAAATTAGCCTTTGGAAATACATTCCCCTTTCCTGGTCTGACAAATATCTACATATCTAGGATGTGAATAATGCATATGCTTGTAAAGCTTCTTGCAAAATACCGCTCGGGAAAAAAAAAATATAAAAAGGACTCTGTTGACTACTGTTGCACATAAAATATGCCTAAGTAAGTGAGAAGCGCAGATGCTCTTCAGTCTAAGGCATAATTCCCTCTAAAAAGGGAAACCAACAGGGTGAATAAGAGCCAAAGAAAACTGTATCATAAGAAAATGCTGGTTATTGATGGTCCCTTACTACCTGTCCTTGAAAGAAGTCTGTTTGTGAGGTCCTAGAGCTGCACATAATTAGTGTGGCTTCAGTTTTTTGTGCCTATCATATAAATAATGCATGTCATCTAATACTACTCAGTCACAACCTGTATGAACTTTTTCACTATAACATCCTTTTGTCAGAGACCCTGTCTCTAATATAACAGACAGGCATTGCTTTTCCAGAAAAAACCAAGAGCCATCGCCTTTTGGATCTGTGGCTAATAGATGCAGTGTTCCCAGATTATTCCACAGAACAAAGAACAAGTTTTTTCTTCTTTTGCATAGAACATGTAACAGTCATTTTAGAATTTACTTTTTTCCTAACAGATCAAAGACCATTAAACTGTGAAACTTTTTGAAAAAAGGCAATGCAGAATCCAACATAGTTCCCCACCAAAGACTGATTCTTTGCATTTGGAGCATGGAAGAGTCTTTTATCACTGATTTAAAAACCTTTGACAACATGGAATTAAGGAGCAAGAAGTGACTAAACACTACATAGGGTAATGTCAATGTCAAAATGTTAGGAGGTGAAGTCCTTTTTATTCACTGATATATTTGGGTAAGTTGAAGCTTTCCTAAACCGAACAGGTAGGTCCTGAACCAAAATAAAAAAAACCCAAAAATTTCAAAATTATTATGGTCATTTAGTGCATAGAGTAGTATAACATATTGTTTGCAAATGACTTCACTCATTCCTCTAAGGTATATGGTATATCTTTTGAAATAATGTCTGTCTAGAGTTTTTTAGATACGAATATCACTAATTTAGCTGCCTCACAAAAGCAGGGATTTCCTAAGACAAAAAAGGATAGGAAAATGTACATGCAAACACACACAAATTCCTTCTTATTATTTTATTGCTAATAAAAATAATTATGCAAATATCCTTATTTTGCTTTAAGATAAAAATTTGCTTAAGATAAAATTTCCAAGCAAAATTTCCAAGACATTTCTGAAAAGTTCATAGATAGAACAGATTTAATTTGCTGAGCTTTCTGAGCCTAAGTAATAATGTAGTTTTATATTATTTAAATATAAAGCCCAAAATAAAAGAAAAGCATGTCTGCAGATGGATAACAATAGTTATAATTCCAGAGAAAGACTGTCTGCTAGAGTAATAAGTATGTTTAGCTTTATGATCATCTTGCCTAGATCCTGAATTGCCTCAGTAGAAGTTCTTTGGTGCACAGTAAGCCTTAAAGCTATAGAAGAGTGTAGCTGCCTAAGCTTAGGCTTTAACTCTTAAAAATGTTGATCCTAGATACTTGAGTAAAACTTTCTGATATGACATCACGAAGTAAATTTTGACTGAGAGTTTCAAATCTTATTGTCTAATGTTTGTCAGACTTCCTAATAATTGTCTTTTCCCTCCATAAAATTTTTTTTTTCCCCCCATTGAATCAGGGTACATAGTTTAGAGACTCTATGTGGGAGTTACAGATTTGATACCTGTGTTAATTGGTCTAATTATGCAGCCCTTGATTTCACCAGCATATAAGAATGCAGAGCAAGAAGACAGCATCAGAAGAGCCGACAGGAAATGCCTTATATGGAAGCCTCATGGTTTTATCCTATATATTTGTTATTCTTGAAAATCAGATATCCTTACAGGCATCTAATTTAAGGCTTCTCTTTTTAATGTTTAAATTGTTACATCTTAGTGGCTCTTCCTCCAGTGTGTCTAATTAGAAGTAAATTTGCAGCCTATGTAGGGCTGCTTTGTTAGTGTTAGATACAAGATGGGCAGTTACTGTACTGTCTGAAAATGAAAGTAACTGTAAATTCAGACTAATTTTTGTGATTGTTCCTTGTTATGTATTGCCATGGAGACTCATTCCTGTCTATCTTAAAGTCCAGTCCTGTAAACAGTTAAAATATTCTCTTTAATAAGAACTGAGGGCATTCATTACTTTACAGGTTCCTATAAGGATATCCTATAAGGATATTCCTGTCTGGTATCTTTTTTTCTCCTAGCTTCCGTGTCAGTCAAATGAAGCAAAATGGAATTTTGAAGAGGAAAAATAACATCTATGGAACAGAAAACAAAATGGCGATCCACTGTAATCTTCAGTTTATAAAACAGGTTCACGTATCTTGCAATCAGTGTAGTGCCATGGCTTAATGTACCATTAAAAAAATAATTCACATCTAACACAAATCACCTCTGTACAACTCTGCATTCAATTTCATAAAGCAAGCCAGAGACACAGCATGAGGTTAAACATATCTAAATATTAGTAAATTACACACATAATTAAACACAGATTTGACTTCAATTACCCTTATTTTTTAAGACATACAATACTCAAGAGAAAGTAATATTCGGGAATAGGGAAAATAGGAAAAAAAAAACAAACAAAAAGCAAAAAACAAACCACCCCACAATCAAAGGAGCAGGTTTTCTGATTTCAAGACCTTCTCCTTCAGAAACAACCATCTTGGAAATTTTGAACTAGGCTGTATCATTCAGTCTTTTTGTGACATTGTCCGTTTAAAGACACTCATGCCTAAAAATAATCTAACTGAAACATATCAGGAACAGCCTTCAATAAATCACAGTGCTTGCTCTCTATAGCCTTCCTATACTTCAAATGGTTATAGTGTCTTCTCAATTTACTAATATGTGTTAAGAAGATTCTGGAAATGCCAAGGAAAAAGGAATATCTTTTTGTCTTTTATGAGCTGATTGACTTGCCTTAGGAAAGTTGTATTTTGTGCAAAAATAGAAAAGAACTGCATTGAGGATGTAAAGTCTTTTGGAGAATATTGAGACGCTATTAACCAAGCTTCCCTTTACTCTCTAGTCACGTAGCCATAGTATATTTCCACTTTGCGGTGTGCTCTACTGTCAGTGTTTTTACATTGGTCTACATGGATATTTTAATATCCTATATTGGTCAATACAGAGTGAAAAAGATTAACTTTTTTCAGATCTCAATTTCAAGACTCCTCCTATTCAGTTCTCTACACTAATGTCATATGCATTTTCTTCTCTTTCTACTTTTCTGTATATATTTTCTGTATATAGCCTTATGTTCATTTATGTTTTGGCTGTCTTTTAAACATTAGGAAGCCATAATATCCCCTTAAGAAGAGCTTTAAAGCCTGATTATGACAGCATAATTAAAACTAAATATTTCATCATGAATGCAATGGGTTTGATTTTAATGGGACTACTTACAGAGTAGTACCACTTCCTAAGTTGAGTGGTATGTTACGTCATACATTGTTAGACTGAAATTGATGAAGTTATGAAGGAAGTAAAGGAGTAATTCTAAATCAAGATAATTACATTTTTACTCTTATTAAGAGAACATGGCATCTGACAAAGCCAGTATTCTTAGTCAAAGTCCTGACAAAGGGAAGCGTGAAAAGGCTCAAAGGGATGCTCTGAAGCACAGTATTGTAATATCCACATCTGTTAACTCATTTTTTAAATTCCTGATTTAGTTTTTCTACTGTAGTAAAATTTATCTGCACCATTTGGCAGGATGAAGACGATGCTTGGACTGTAACTTCCAGAATTTGTCATTGAAGCAAACAGTTTCAGAAGATGCATAAGGAGAACACACAGAACAATGGTGCAAGCTTTCCAGTCAGTAAGTACTTCACTCTTTCTGCCAAAAGTCTTAACCTTCCAGAGGATGCTTCCTCTTCCAAAAATATTGCAGACACAGCAGAAAACAGCTGGGATTTTCTGTAAATATAAAACTCAGACAATTAACTCATGTACAACACACACGTCATCATATTCGTTTGCCATTTTCATGGTGGCTTGTCCTTTCTACATTTTATTATTCATTTATGATAGCTATTATATGCCTTTCAGAGTCTATCTGGCTCTCCTGAGGAATATTTATGACTATTATAGAGCTCTTATGAGAAGACCCAACGATGGTTATTGCGGAAACTCTGTGAAATGCTACATTAGTGCAGAGATATGCTGGTAGTAAAATACCTGAACTTGTTTCAAAGTATCCCTTGATGGAAATTAAAAGACAGGCTTCTTCTGGTGAGGTTCTGTATCTCCTCTAACCCCATCACCTCAGAGAACTGAATAGTTCTGATTGGGAGTTTAGTATTCAGTGGTTGCAGCTGGAGCCTGAAAGCAAAAGACTTTGGAAAAGCTTCCAATGGAAAGAAACAAGGAAAAAAAAAAAAAAAGATTTTGAAGATATTCACTGCAGCACTAACACGACAGAAATAAAAATGGAGAGAATATAGGTGAAAATAGAAGGCCTAAAGGTGCACCTTCTGACACTCAGGGACACCTTTATTATCCTTTACCACTCTACCTCCTCCTGTTTTAAAGAAGGAAGGGTGGTGTCTTGAATTGAATCTGAATACTGAAGTATTGAACCACCTTCTGGGTGGGAGGGAGAGAATCTGGATGGAAGAGAAATTGGGGGAGGAGGGAGAAGGGCATAGATTTCACTAGCTTTTTTTCATCAATGTCTAATTTCATCCCTGTTTCAATAAATAAACATGAGGCAAACTGCTGAATCATTTTTAATTAATCCATGGACATTAAAATCTTTTCTATGTTTCTAGCCTATTTTGGCCTTTCCACATAAAGAACAAGTGGACATTTCAATTTAGAACTAGGAGATTTTCTGCCATATAAGTAGTTCTTATAGGAGCAAATATGCTATGCTGCCAGGGAAGCATCTTCGGGGAATATCTTGGATGGAAAGTGAAAGAAGATAATTTATCCAGCCAGAAAAAATAAAGAAAAAAAAATCATCAAAATGAGAAAATTAAAAGAAATGTGAAAACAAACGCTTGATAATACATGGATAAAATACAAATATAAACATTTCCAGTTTGGGTGTAAATAGTAACTGCATCTTATATAGAACAACAATTCCTGTGACGGGTTCATGTCCTCTCAATGCAAAAAGTAGATTCCATTATGCAGGTGCATAATCACAGCTGCTTAACACATTTGTTCCAGTGAAATCTATACTATATGTTACACAGTATCCTTATTATCTTTTCAGAACACAATCAGTTATGAAAGTTTTTGCTCAGTGCCTGAAATTTTTTTTATTTATTTATGTTATCTGAGCTTTAAGCAGTTTAGGGAAGAAGGCAGCACATTGTCTTGGAATGCAGTGTAATGCCATCTTGGACCATGTCAGCGTTTGTCTTGTGTAGGAATTCCTATGGCTATTTGAGGGAAGCTAAAGAGAGGTATTTGTAAAGACAGGAATTTACAACAGGAAAGCTAGTCTCCACAGGTATCTTCTTTAATCAAAGGAGAGGAGCAGGTTCCACAAAGGAGATGTTTCATAAAAAGAGGCTCTTAATTATCACTGAAGGTGTCCTCATTCATTGAGGATGCCTAAGAAGATTCTCCTTCATAAGTAAAAGTCAGATTTTTGACTAACTCTTCAAAGGCTTATCACACTTCATTACAAGAAGTTCCTCTTAAAATATTTCTTGGCATGGAGAGTGTTTTAGTGTTTAGGGCACTACATTTCCATTTCTTTCTCCCTAGTGGCATATTTTCCTCTACCTCCTACTCCCAGTACAGGTCATTGCTCTTATTCAAAGTATTAGTAAAAAATGTTCTTTTAATATCAAGGTGAGCATCACATCACAGGAACTTTCCTGTACCCCTGGCTGTAAGCTGCCCTGGAACAGGGATTGCTTTTCACATCTGATTCTTAGGCAAAAGTGAGCAGATTGCCGATATTTAGATTAAAGAAAAAAAACAAACCAAAACAAAACAAAAAAAACCAAACCAAAACACGTAACGGCTTAGTAAATAAATTAATTGAAATCAATATTGTCAGTTTACTCTATCAGAGGATATGGCCCTGAGTATTTGTTAAGTGTGGGATTAAGTGTAAATAAATCATATTGCACTGTTGGAGTGTACGGTAATTGGGTTATTTTGTTTTCTGAATTCCCTGTCTTTTGCTCTTCTGGTTTACTTTAATTAACAAACAGCATGAAGCTTTTCAAACCTGTCCTTGATGTTCACTGAGGAAGAAGGAGAGCAAATGCTAAACTTTAACCTACAATTCATCAAAAATAGTGAGATACCTTATAGGAGGTAGCAGAAAATATATTAATTCACATTTAAATTAAGTGTTTCAAATAATGATTTAATTGAGAATTAATAAGCCTGTTATTGCAGGTTAATTAAATGCCACTTGATGATTAAAAACATATTATTTATTCAGATTAACAACTATTAGGCAGTACTGTAGCCCCACACCCTGCTGTGACTTATTACTTTAAAAGACTCTGTCAATGTATTTCTCATTTTCAGGCTTGGGTGCTTTTTTTTTACTGTGTTGCCATTTATAACACCTTGAAAACACTATGTAAGAATAATACAAAATTCTTAGCATAAGACTGTTTTCCTCTAACATAGACCATTTGTTTATTTTTGGTACAAGGGTTTCTAAAAGTTCAGCTATAGTAATTGTAAGGAAAACACCGCTGAAATACTGCAAGTGCTATACATATATATGTATATATGTTTATATAAAACAAAGAGGAAATTTGCAAAGATTGTATACAAAATGACAGAAATTAAATAAATCAAATATTGAATTTGTAGGCTTCCTTTGGCTTATCTCATGAGCCATACCTAGTTAATTTTCAGGAGAGCTGTATAACCACATACGCTAGCCGTGTTTGGATGTAATGTGTGAATACTGCCTTGTGGTGGTCAGGAGTGGGTGCTGGAAGAATAAGGAGCAGTGACTTTTGTTTGTCATCTATAGTGCAACCTTTCTTTATTCACGTATTCTTTTATGAAAGCCTTTTAAACAGTGCATTAATGCTTATGTTGTGCTGTGTTGCTGGGTTATTTAGAATTCCTTGTAGATGAAAGATTAGCATAATAGAGCAAACTTTTCACCCATATTAATGCACAGTATGAGCACCATCTTTTCCTGTCGGAAATCCAAAACAACATTAAATCTAAGCAACAGTACAAATCAGTTTTGCATGCACAGCAGGACAGCAGGGTTCACCTACCTTCAGTTTGGACAAGAAACTACAGCCTGGCAGGTAGCCTGTTACAATTACTTAGTTTTGGAAAGATTGCACAACTTCCATGAGGTGAGTAAAGTGGCAGAGTCACGTATGTGTATATTGGTTCTTTGCCACTTTTGCTGAAGCGATTCTCATCTTGCACAATAAACTACCATTGCACAAAAAGATTTTATACTACAGGACGCAGGCACTGAGTTTCCTCCTGCCTTTTCACAACACTTCTTAGTGTTGTTACAACACGTTTTAGCTTGCAGTAAAAGTTTTGATTCTGTTTTTCCATAGAAAACACTTGTGAGAGATTCCAGTGACATTACATGCATATCTATTGAAATGATTTCAGGATGCCAGTTTGATGTTAGGAATTTAGAAATTAGAGAAGTAATACTCTGTACTACCTTTAGAAAGGTAAGGTATATTATATGTATTTGTTTTCTAGGGTTAGCTTCACGAAGATCTAGATTTTCTGTGCAGCAGCCCATACGTGACCTTGAGAAACACTGGGCAATGTCTCCCTTATAGTCAGCTATATTAGCATACGATTTTTTTATTCAATTTTGATAGTGATCACAGTTGCTTAGCCCAGCTTAAATTTAAAAAGTTAGTAAACACAGAAACCAATTAAAAGATGAATTTACTGTTATTTGTAACAAAGTTCTTCACCCAAAGTGAGGCAGACAATATCATTCTATCAGGTTGTTTACTATTGTGTAGAGTCTCATGTCAAAAGCATAAAACACAGTTTCTTATCACCACTGTGAACTGCATTGCCCTTCCTATTCTCTAAAATACATAAATATGTAAACCCACATCAGACAAAGACACAGAACCCACACCCACAAAGACAGCAAAAATGCTGTCACCAAAAATGGTGAGGACAGGACGTAAAGGGCACAAACTTGAATATAAGAAGTTCCAGCTAAAGATGAGGAGGAACTTCTTCAATTTGAGGGTGGCAGAGCACTGGAACAGGCTACCCAGAGAGGCGGTGGAGTCTCCTTCTCTGGAGACATTCAAAACCAGCCTGGACATGTTCCCATGCAACCTGCTCTAGGTGGACCTGCTTTGGCAGAGGGGGTTGGACTAGATGATCTCCAGAGGTTCCTTCCAACCCCATATCATTCTGTGACTCTGGAAAACATTTTACACCAGTATAGACTGCTTTATGACTTCCGAGAGAGTAATGAAACAAAGAACCAAGTCCCTTTCAAATATTCTCTAAAGTCAAGGATGACTTAATGAATAGCATTTTGCTAGCACCAGTAGGTTTATAAACCATCCTCTTAACAGTACAGTAGTTGAGTTCGATGTTATTTTACAGAAAAAAAATCTTTCTAATCTATATCAGGTATTAAGGAAAACACAAACTTTAAAAGGAAAGGGTCTTGAGAAAAGAATCAATTACACTAGCTTATGTTCCCTCAAGCTCACTCACTGACTCTTAAGCTCGAAGAAGAGACAGTTAATAGGTTTGTTTTCACAGCAGTTGTGCGCGTAAGCGCTTTCTCCAGGCGTCAGGAAGGCCTGTCCTTCCTAAGCATAACAGGCAATAGAGAAAGTGTGAGCTACCACGCTGAACAAAACAGAGGACCATTTCTTGATGAAAAAGTCAGCAAGAATAGAGGGGAACGATGTGTCACTTACTTTGCTTTCCCTTTGGAGTGCTCTAACAGAGAGTTTCAGTAACTTCTCAGGTCCCTGGAGTACTCATGAAAGATTGTGAGAGGATGCAAATCGTATATGTCAATTGACGTCAGGATCTTCATATGGTTTGGGTTAAACAGCTGAAGATATTTTAATATAAGGGTATTTAAAAACTTAAGGTATGTCCATTTCTAGACATAAAAGACCAAATACTCTTATAGTGCCATTTGGTGTAGCTATATGTTGTTGTTGATCTGACTCTCATGTTCTTCTTCAACTTTCCAAGACTCATTGAAAACTGTAAATTGCAATTAGGTTTCCAGCAGGTTGGTATACCTCAGAGCATCCTCTGCAAACCTCATCTTGTTCTAAAACTACCGCAACAGACATCAAAATAAAGGAGTAATTAGTACACAGCTCACTTGTAAAATGCATTGTCTCAGTTTTATTAAAAATTCAGTGGATAAGGATGGGGATGGTGGTGGAAATAGAGGACAGAAGTACTCAAATAATTGAAAATAGATTATCATAAATTTTTTTTTCTATATTGCATCCATATGATTAATGACTAAAATCAATGTTGTTTGAAAGCTGTAAGATGGCGTAAAGATAAAAATAACTTTCAGCCTTAAAGAAGGACATGTTAAAATATACTATAACATCCATACCTTTTATTATTATTTATTTCAAATAAAATGATTAAATTTTACATTTATTATTCATTTTATTTATGTCACCTTACCATTTTACATTTCTCTTAGGACAAAAATAGTTACCAATCAGTCACTTAGAATTTAATCATTTTTATTTCCTTGTTTTCATACACTTAAAAGAGATTCCAACATATTCATTTAAGCAAAATACTGACATTCAAAGGAAAAAATTCATGAGCATTTAGAATTTTTTTCAAAACATGGATGTACTGCTGACAGCTGAAAAACAAAGGAGCAATTTTACAGACTTTGTAATTTCAGAAATGCCCCATAACACAGTATTCATAGGCTCTTTTTGCTTTCCTTTCTTTGGTTTTTGGTTGGTTGGTTGGTTTGGTTTGTGTTTTTTTAACTGTTTTCCTACAGCTTTGAGTCAAATTTTCTTAAATTGTGCTACAACACAGAAAAATAAACCTGTTTCATTTATTTTAAAGAATTCTGTTGCTCTTTCTTAAGTTGATACTGTTTTAAAAAGTACTCAGATGCAAACAAGGAGGGGAAAAATGAGAAAGAACGCCATGAGATACAAAACTAAAGAATACTGGTCCTTTATAGATATGTAATGCTTGGTTATTTAAGAAACCAAGATAAAGAGGAAAGGATGAACTCCCAGGCCCCAAAGTAAATGCCATTCTTTATTTATTATTATTATTATTATTATATTCATCAATAAGAGACAACTACAGTAAAAATATTTTTTAATTGGAAAAATAAATTAAAAATTCAATATGCAACAAAAACATTTTTTTTTCAAATGCTTTCATCCAAATGTGTTATATACAATAATATTTTATTGAAAAAATATTTATGGGAAGACACATTATTCAGGGAGAATGTCACCATTCAAGAAATCTTTGTCAGCTTTAGTGGAACTATTTCTACTAATATTATTTGACATTTTGTGTAATCAATTTCTATATTTCTTTTTTTTTATTTTTGAACAATTTAAATATTGTTATTTGCAACTGATTAATTAGGGAGACTTAGATTCTCCACTAAGAACACTAGAACTGTATATCAGAACTAAATCCCTATCCACTGTTTTTCAGTCTAAAGATTTAAGATTAAGTTAAGTTCCTGTCCTCCCATGATCATTAAGGTAGATTGATAAAGCGTCCAATAGACCTATCTATTTAGAGTACAGCTCACAGGGAGGCTACATGGTCAAACAAAAATGTCCAAAAGAGGTGCCAATTAAAAAACAATTGTTCAAAATGTTACTGTATTGCTACAAAAAGATCTGCTACCAGCAAAATACTTTGACCCAGAGCAACAGATAGTTTGCATATGTAGGCAAGAATACATTTTTTGTGCGAAGCAAATCCCGTGACCTGACTGACATCTTCCAGTACAAATCCGTCCTCTCATTTTCCTACTGACACAGATTTATTCTTGAGCTTAATTGAATCTCATGTCTGCAGCCTTGGCTGCTCTTCTGATCCTTCAGACCTTTTTCTCCTGGCTCTAATTTTTCCTCTGCATACATTTTCTCACAACTGTCTGCACTTTCTCCTTCCCCGTGGCTCACCCTTTTCTCTCTGTAGTTCTGCTTCTTCTCCGTCAGAAGAGAAGTTTCTTAGCTGCTGTCCTTGAGTGCAGCAGCACACTGTGGTGACCCCCTCTCACCATAGCAGCACTTGACCGTACTCATCTTCCTTGCAGTAACATTTCCATCCACAGAAGAGCGGTTACAAAACCACCAAATTATTATTGTATTTTTCAGTGAGCTCTCCTTTCATGAAGGAAAAAATTCACTGTACAATAAATGTTATGCTTCAGTACTTTCCAGATGAAACATTTTTTCTTTTAAAGCATTCTTCTTTAAAGATTTCCTTTGATGTCACTTCAGACTTACAAACTGAAAATAAATTAAAATTTTAAATTTTTGTTCTTTCTTTAATTCTTTTGTTTTAAGCTGACACTAATGCTCAAATTATTACTTTTTAGCATATTTCTGAATAGTAATCACTAATAGTTGTGTCTTAAAAGCAAAAGTTTACTTCTTGTTTTTTTGTAATGGTGGACAGAAACCTGAACACTCCTATGATGGATTTATGAAGGGAAGAAGGCAGGAAAAAAGGGGTCATTAAGTCTTTTAGCAGTCTGTTTGCCATTCCTTTTCTGTGGCTGAGAAAAGCATAACTTGCCAGTACAGTTCCTGAATACTTTTGTTAACCTCAGCTACCAGACTGAAGTTTACAGAAGGGATTTGAGCTTCTGTACTATAAAAATCAATAGCTCTAGTGCTATGGCAGGGTATGGGAAATTAATTTTAAAAAAACCCTCCCACCTGGAAGGTTATATGACACAGGAGGGTCTTTAACTTACATGGATAGAGGGATAAGAAGTAGAAAAGGGGGATGCTCCATTAACATAAGCCACCCTCTGTTGGATATCCATTGAGATCTTTGTGTCAAAACTAAGGCTACATTTTGCATATTGTTTTGTTTTAAGGTCTTATTTATGGCTTTTCCCATATGTGTGTGTGGCTGAGTTTGCTGTTCAGATTCACAGGTGTGTTTGTCATCACAGAATCCATTGCTTTAGCCTTGACAATTATAATCTTTCCTGCTTATACTTGGAAGTATCTCAGAGGTCATTTTTGTGTCCTGTTCCTTTATCCACGAAACTAAGCCCTTTCTGTCATGGTTTTCCTGTATATCATATGTGTTTCATGTTAGTGTTCCTTGTCTTAGCCTTTGGTTTTGAGCTTTCAGGGAAACAATCCATCCATTTGGATTGAACAGTACCAAGAAGCAGAAATTCCTCAGAAGGCCTCCCAATACACAAACTAAGAATGCTAGCAAAACAACAGCTTCAAATTCTCCTTGAAGAAACAGAGTACAAAATATTTTAATGCCTCCGTATTAATACAGACACTGCTGGCATATCATAACACTAATAATAGTATTGGGTGTTTACAGCTCATATCATTGACAGACGGAGGCAATATTCCTGAGCAACATAAAGGTTCAAATAGTTCTTTACTTATGCATGCCTGCTAAATATTGTTAAGGAAAAATAAGTTGCAAAAAGGCCTTGTTACCTTGCAGCTATAGCACCCTGCACAAACCGGAAGACACTCTCCTATTTGTGAGATGTCTACCTACTTTTCCTCTCCCTTTCAATATTTATTACATCTTTTTTGATGTCACAGGCTCTTTTAGGCCATCTTCTAGCTAAGGAAACTACTAGAGAATTGCTGTCTTTTAGTTTTACCCCATGCAGGTCTGACCTGTTTTACCTTGTTACAGTGATGGAGGGTTTCCACATGGCTAAACTTCAGCTTCCAAAGTTCTGGACTAGAAACAATGTGGAAGCCTCCTCCTCATACTCCCTATACACATAGGTGTAAATCAGAATGTTAGATTGCAATCAGTGCAGCCATTTGACAGTTCTAGTCGGATTATTTTTTATTTAGTGATTAAAATTAAAATTATCTATTCCATATCTCTATGATGAAAGGTGTCATCTGGCAAAATAGTCACAAGCTTATAGACAGATGAATCCTTAGTTTACATCTTCCCTTTCAACATTGCCTGCCTCAGAAAAATATCCTTTAGCTAAGGAGGACATGTTCATTTTGTGGTGGTATTTTTTTTCTTTCTTTTTCTTTTTTTTTTTTCCCAAGTAGATGTAATTACAGAATATTGGCCAATATACTCACTTAATCTTTTCAACGTGTTAACTGTTGCTTTATCTATCCTCACAGATAGAAGCTGATTTTGCACTACTTGAATTTTGTAAATTGATGCTGCCAGGAACTGCTTTGCAAGTGCTATTGAACTTTCACTGGATGAGATAACTTAGATCTTTGTTAATTCCATAGAATAATTAAGATTCCCTGTAAGTGGAAATGTTGGACAGGTATATGATGCTTAGAAGTACAAAAGCTGTTCAAGAATCATTATCATATCAATGAAGTACATTGATATAATTGTAAAATAGAAATATGCCAGGTAACAGAGCAGTTATAAAACAGTTTGAGCTGCTTCAGCAAGATGCGTGCTGACCTCAGACTATAGAAAATAATCTCCTGTTACTTACATGACATTTTCTTTCAGAGCACATGTTTCACTCTGTGACCCACTTTTCCTGCTTTATTAATTCAAAAAATACAATATAGTATGTGAAACAGAGCCAATTTTGATGAATGTCACAGGCCCATTGCTTAGGTTACCAGGGAAATTTTTCCTTTGGTGAGCACATGTTCTGAAAACATTTTATGTTTCCACTTTCTAATTGCATCCATTTGCTTTGTTTCTAACTGTTTCTAACTGAAATCCAGCCTTAATTTATCTACCCTTGCCTAGCCTTGAATCATCTGAAACTTGTCTGTCCCATGCAGTCATACAACCTACTTAATTACCCTATCTGGACATGTAGGTGCATAGATTTATTAGGATTCTCCTTCTTCCCTGGGCAGTCATTTCAGCACTGCCCATAGACGCTCACAAGTGGGAATGGGTGCCTGTCTCCTGTCTACCAATGCACTGAGAATCAAGGTACCTAATGTCTTCCTTAGTCTGTAGAGCTGTCTGAAAAGTCATTGTATGGTTATGTCTGATGCTAGCTTTCTTTGAAACAGTAGATGGTTGTTGATGCTATTTGGTCTTTGTATAGTACTTCAGTTGTTTATGGTAGGGGAGACAGAATTGGACTTCCAGACATGCTTTCTGATGGATCTGGATGATCAATTTATATTTAAACTTATAAATTAGAGTAGATGAATACTGGTAATCTTCCCCCTTACCTCTTCTTTCTTTCCATTTCCACCAATGAAAAGGGTTTAATATTATTTTGTTTTCTTTATCTCTCCATAGGCCTGTCAGCCTGACCTTGGTACTGGGAAAGATCATGGAGAGGATCATCTTGGGAGAGCTCTCACACCAAGTGCAGGGCAGGCAAGGGATCAGGGCCACCCAGCATGGGTTTATGAAAGGGAGGTCCTGCCTGACCAACTTGATCTCTTTCTATGACCATGTGACCCACTTTCTCGGTGAGGGGAAGGCTGTGGACATTGTCTACTTGGACTTTGGTAAGGCCTTTGACACCCCCACGGCATTCTCCTGAAGAAACTGGCGAATCATGGCATAGACAAGTGTACTCTTCACTGGATAAAAAACTGGCTGGATGGACATTCCCAGAGAATTGTGATTAATGGGGTGAAATCCAGTGGTGTCCCTCAGGGCCCAGTTTTGGGGCCAGTCTTGTTTAATATCTTTATTGATGATCTAGATAAGGGGATTGAATGCACCCTCAGTGAGTTTGCAGGGGACACCAAACTAGGTGGGAGTGTTGATCTGCTTGAGGATCGGAAGGCTCTGCAGAGGGATCTGGACAGGCTGGATCAATGGGCCAAGACCAATGGGATGAGATTTAATAAGGCCAAGTACTGGGTCCTGCATTTCGGTCGCAACAACCCCAGGCAACGCTACAGGCCTGGGGAAGAGTGGCTAGAAAGCTGCCCAGCAGAAAAGGACCTGGGGGTGTTGGTGGACAGCCGGCTTAACATGAGCCAGCAGTGTGCCCAGGT
>JAOXJK010000001.1:175241765-175255058 GCA_025774025.1 Xenus cinereus | reverse complement strand
AGAACAGGTGAGGTGCCTGAGGACTGGAGGAAAGCCAATGTCATCCCAGTCTTCAAAAAGGGCAAGAAGGAGGACCCAGGAAATTACAGGCTGGTCAGCCTCAAGTCCATCCCTGGAAAGATGATGAAACGACTTTTTCTGGGCGCCATCTCAAAGCATATGGAGGAAAAGAAAGCCATCAGAAGTAGTCAACATGCATTCACAAAGGGGAAGTCATGTCTGACTAACCTGATAGCCTTCTATGATGACATCACTGGTTGGACAGATGAGGGGAGGGCAGTGGATGTTGTCTGCCTTGACTTCAGCAAGACTTTTGACACAGTCTCCCACAGCATCCTCGTAGATAAGCTTAGGAAGTGTGGATTAGAGGAATGGACGGTGAGGTGGATTGAAAACTGGCTGAAAAACAGAGCTCAGAGAGGGGCACAGAATCTAGTTGGAGGTCTGTAACAAGTGGAGTCCCCCAGGGGGACTGATTTTGCTGACGATACAAAACTGGGAGGGGTCGTTGACAACCTGGAAGGCTGTGCTGCCATACAGCGAGACCTGGACAGGCTGGGGAGTTGGGCAGAGAGGAACTGGATGAAACTCAATAAAGGCAAGTGTAGGGTACTGCACCTGGGGAGAAATAACCCCAAGCACCAGTACAGATTGGGGGCTGACTTGCTAGAGAGCACCTCTGAGGAGAAAGACCTATGAGTCCTGCTGGACAATAAGATGACAATGAGCCAGCAATGTGCCCTTGTGGCCAAGAAGGCCAATGGCATCCTGGGGTGCATCAAGGAGAGTGTGACCAGCGGGTCAAGAGAGGTTATCCTGCCTCTCTGCTCTGCCCTGGTGAGGCCCCATCTGGAGTACTGTGTCCAGTTCTGGGCTCCCCAGTTCAAGAAGGACAGGCAACTGCTGGAGAGGGTACAGTGGAGGGCTACGAAGATATTTAGGGGCCTGGAGCATCTCCCTTAAGAGGGGAGGCTGAGGGACTTGAGTCTTTTTAGTCTGGAGAAGAGAAGGCTGAGGGGAGATCTGATCAATGCTTACAATTACTTAAAGGGAGGGTACCAGAAGGATGGGGCTGGTCTTTTTTCGGTGGTGCCCAGTGACAAGACAAGAGGAAACGGGCACAAACTTGAGTATAAGAAGTTCCACCTAAACATGAGGAGGAACTTCTTTACTTTGAGAGTGGTAGAGCACTGGAACAAGCTGCCCAGAGAGGAGGTGGACTCTCCTTTGGAAACATTCAAAACCTGCCTGGACAAGTTCCTGTGCAACCTGCTACAGGTAGACACGCTCTGGTGGGGGGGTTGGACTAGATGATCTCCAGAGGTCCTTTCCAACCCCATATGATTCTATGATTCTATGAGGCATCTCAGGCCACACACAGCCCAGAGGATTCGACAGTAAACTGCAAAGAAAAAAAAAAAACACAAGTTTTCTGTGTTTTGGCAGGCAAATCAAAATGCATGGTAGCCTTTCATCGTCAAGTTCTAGCTTACAGTGGCAACAGTATTTCAGTCTGTGCCCTATGCAGTCCTATTCAGTCCTTGATTACAATTCTTTTGCTATAATTTTAATTTGTAATTTTTGTAAAATGTTTTGGGATCTTTGAATCTACTGTATTTTCCTACACATACAGTATTTAAGCATGTGCAGTACTCCTCTGGATTTCTATTTAATATCCAGAGAGACAAAAGGACTTAGGATTTAAGACACGGGAACTAACTAGCAAAATTCTGAAAGGACAATTGACATTCTTACGAAGCCACAGAACAAGTATCCCTATTCCTCTTTTCAATAATAAAAATACAATATTAAAAAAGAAATCCTATAGATTTTTTTCAGAACCGAAAGAATTCTTTTTGCCATTGCTATAAAAGAGATTTAGGCAGAAGACTTATTTTCTTGTGTTGGCATACATTTTCATCTTGCTCTAATGCTTGCAGCTCACCCAGGATGTGTTCATGAACTTCTCTAACTCTGGGGCAACTATACCCATATTTATTTGGATTTTTTTTCTTTGTCTTTTTTTTGTGTATGAGGACCATTTAGGATTTTATCCTTCAGTATGAAAAGCTAGTAAAATACAATTGGTGAAAAGTGGAGTTTGAATGCAAATCTAGGATGAATATTTTACCTTGGAATTTTTCATCAGGAGAGGTGAAAGTAAGCTCTTCGCTGGGCTGTCTTCTTCCTTGTTTTACTTTCTCCCTTTTGATTTGCTCCTGAGGGCAAAAGAGAGGGAGGAAAAGGTCATGGCAGCTCTGTGTACATTCCCAATCAATCTGTTTCTGACATGCATCAAAGACCAGACACGAATCCAGACACAAAGGTGTCATAAAGTTACCTTCGCTTTCCTCGGTTCTTTTACCAAGGCGAGAGCTGAGCTCAGCTTGTGGAAATGCTTTTTCTGTGTTATTTTTACTCCTGTATCCAGCTTGTGTTTGTTAGATTTCCTCTCCTTCCACTAGTAAGCATTGATATGGTCCTTTCCTTATAAAGATAAAAAGGCTTCTAATCTGTTTCTTAAGGGACCTGATTGTCTTCGCTTCCACACCTCAGTCAGTAACTTCCATTGCCACAAAGAGGACAAAAAATGCTACCAAGTGAAAATTAAGTTACTGGCAGAGTGTATCTACAACAGTTAGCGTTGCAGCTCTCCAAAGATGAAATGATTGTTTGGCAAGACTGCTTCCTCGAAAAAGAAAGAAAAAATAGTATATCAAGAAACAAACTGAAGAAGAAGAAATAAAATATGAAAACCAGAAGAATATATTTATCTAATATGCAGGATCTAAGGATGACTTAAATTTTATCTAGACTCTGCAAGGTTTCACTCCCTATTACCTACTTCAGATCTACCATTAAAGATGTGATCTTTCTTTCAGTCTGATGAGTAGTCTCATAACCTCAACCAATTTAAGACTTCTTATGTTGATAGATGTCTAGATACTTAAAGTCAGCAATGCATAAAATTTACCTATAGATGTTGATGCATCATAAATCCCTTAATGTATATATTTCTCTGTAACCATTTTGAGGCTATAAAAAAGAAGACATATTAGCATATCTCTTAGCAGAGAAAAAATTGCTGAGATGAAGAGTTGTTTACTGCTGGATACAAAACAGTTAAAACAAAATCAATTTTTGGCTCTAGAAACCTTACAATACTCTGGAATGGAGAGAAGGGTGCACACACTTTATTCAGACAGAAATTTAATCGGCTTCCATTGTGTAGTAAAGTGTTTAAACTTGAATTACTATTATGTCAGTCTCTAAAATGGGAAGATTAATCTGACAAAATACAGACGTATACAGTGAGATCACCTCATGAAGCCTTTACAATCAATACAGAGAACTGACAAGCTTTAAATCAACCAGTAGAATCACAGAAAAGTCCAAGTAGGAAGTGACCTCAAAAGATCGTCTGGTTCAACCTTTGAGATGCAATTTCTTTCGTTTTAAGCCGGATGCCTAAAATAAATCAGTTGAATTACACCCTAAAAATGCCTTTTGTTCTCCACTGCAGCACTGGATACCAGCACAACTGGTACCTACAAACTCCAAGACTCTAATACTTCCAAAAAAAGACTGTAACTGCATAAGCTTATAGTCTGTTTATATTACCTTAAATTTCCATAATTAATGCATCTCCCAACTTATAGGAAAAAGCAATTTGTTATTTTTCAATTTTTCTCATGTTTAGAAAAAACTTGTTTAAAGCAACAGTGGGTAGCTGTGTTGGAAGTTCTTCTGAAAACAGGAAGTCCCCATGGCAATTTTTGAAGCATTAAAACTTCATTTTCCCTGTGAAAAGCCTATTTGAGCATTTTTTAATGCTATAATAAGTTTTCCCAACAGAAAATGAAGCTTTTAAGCCTTACTAAAACATTAATGGGGGCTTTCTACTCAGAGATATGGAGTCCAAACTTTAGATGGAAGAGTTTGATTCTCCATGGCCTTGAATGTTAAGCCTCACTTACAGTTCCAGTGGAGTACCTTTACACTTTAGTGCAATTCTGTTTCATATAGTCTTCAAGCCCACTTCTCACAGCCATTTAAAAAAAAAAAAGAAGAGAAGTGTTTTCTATGTAGCTGAGCCCCAAGCTTCTTGCTGTAATCACTTATTATTGTGTAAGTCAGTATAAAATATTACCAAGGACAAATATACCATTTCATAGTGTCTTTGAATTTCTCTGAAAAACAGCAGAAGATGCAGAGTAGAACACAATGAGGGCCTAAGCCAGTAAATTTCAATCTTGCTTTGCTTCTGTCTCTGGTCTTAGCCCGGCCCAAACCACAACAAGCAGAAATACTCTTTCCTTGCATAGGTGTAATTGAGAGGAAATTCACACCTTTTAATAGCAACTAGAAAAGCACCAGATCTGTGAAAGTATTGACTACTGCAGATGCACAGCCTTCTAATTGTGCCAGATTAGCTAAAGAATTGTGCCAGGAAGATGAAAAAGATTGTTTCATTAGTCATCCCATTCTCATTGCTGCCCTACACTAGAATCGGTGTAGGAGGAGTCATGCTTTCAGCTGCGTGTATGAGTGTTTTCTACTGCGTCCATTATCTGTGGTGGTCCTGGAGATGCTTCTAAGGGAACTAAGCCTGGGAAGACCAGTTCTGCATATTCTCTACAGTAAATAAAATATATTTCTAAAGCAATGCGTGCTACCCAGAAATCTCAAAATCTTGAAAACTCCTAACACATAGTCATGTTCAACATGGTTATGACCGGTAGTGCCACTGTGTGCATGTCTGCAGTTTTATCTCAGAATCACAGAACTGTAGTGGTTGGAAGGGACCTTCAAAGTTCATCTAGTCCAACTCCCCTACCACTGAGGGATTTCCTAGAGCAGGCTGGACAGGAACACATCCAGGCGGGTTTTGAATATCTCCAGAGAAGGAGACTCTACAACCCTTCTGGTCAGCCTGTTCCAGTGGTCTGTTACCCTCAAAATAAAGTAGTTTTTCCTCGTATTAAGATGGAATTTCCTTGTCTAGCTTGTGTCCCTTGTCCTGTCACCAAGCTCCACTGAGAAGAGTCTGACCCCATCCTCTTAACACCTGCCCTTTAGATATTTATAAGCATTGGTAAGATCCCCTCTCAGTCTTCTATTCTCCAGGATGAACAGACCCAGATCTCTCAGCCTTTCCTCATAAGAGAGGTGTTCCTTTCCCTTTGATCATCTTTATAACCCTCTGCTGGACTCTCTCCAGTAGTTCCCTGTCTTCTTGAAGCAGGGAGACGAGAATTGGACACAGTACTCCAGATGTGGCCTCACCAGGGCAGTGTAGAAGGGGAGGACCACTTCCCTGGACCTGATGGTCACATTCATTTTAACGCGCTCCAGGAGACCATTTACCTTTTTGCCCACAAAGGCACATTGCTGGCACATGGTCAACTTGCTGTCTACCAGGACTGCCACGTCTCCCTCTACAGAGCTTCTTTCCAGCAAGTCAGTCCCCAACCTGTAATGGTGTATAGGGTTATTCCTCCATAGGAACAGAACCCTACACTTGCCCTTGTTGAATTTGGCCAAGTCTCTAACCTGTTCAGGCCTCAATGAATGGAAGCATAGACTTCTGGTGTGTCAGCCACTCCTTACAGTTTTTCATCATCAGCAAACTTGCTAAAGGTACACTCTGTCCCCTCATCCAGGCCATTGATGAAGATGTTGAACAAGACCAGACCCAGTACTGACCCTTGGGAAACACCACTAGTTACAGGCCTCCAACTAGATTCCGCACTGTTGATCACAACTCTCTGAGCTCTGCCATTCAGCCAGTTCTCAATCCATCTCACTGTCCTCTCATCTAAACCACACTTCCTTAGCTTACCTATGGGGATGTTACAGAAGACTGTGTCAAAAGCCTTGCTGAAGTTAAGGTAGACAACATCCACTGCTCTTCCCTCATCTACCCAGCCAGTCATGCCATCCTAGAAGTTTATTAGACTGGTCAAGCATGATTTCCCCTTGGTGAATCCGTGCTGACTGCTCCCAATGATATGGCATGCTTTCTCTTGAATTCGAGTCCTAATCAGTCACAATGCCTAATATTGGTGCATCGTCCGGCTCTTTTTTGACACTCGCATACTGTGTCTATTAATAAAGCAAAATTAAGTGTAGAGGGCATGCTAATTAGTGCATATGATGTCCCTGGAAGATATGGCTCCACTTGCAGCGCCCCAAAGGGTCCTCATACTGCAGCACTGATATTGCAAAGGGTACACTTAAGAACTCAGGTGTTAACAGTGGTGGTGCATGGCACCAGCAACAAACATGACTCAATCCACAACCCCAAAACTGGACTAACATGATGTTGGAAAAGACTTGAGCTTGTTGGATGTAGATGTCCTTTTTTGTTTTGAATTATTTATGCAGCTAGTACTACTAGTACTCTATCTAAAGTAATCTATCTTTCTTTCTATAAAAGCTAGGTTTTCTAGATAGAAGTCAGAAGGTATAAACTTAGTGTCTAGTAAAATCATTATTTGTCCAGTGCACCATCTAGGATTCAGAATACTGAATTTTGAAACAGACTAAAATTTCCTTCAAAATTACATTTATCACATTGCACAACCAGAATGACAGACTAGCATCATTAGAAGGCAGAAGAAAACCAGCAAGAATGTAGCCTGCCTCTAGGTCAAGTATCTCTTTTGTCTGAACACTTCCCATCTAAGTAATCTATCTTTCTGACCCAAAGATGTGAAGTTCCTTACGAAGACTGAGAAAAGCCAGTAGGGAGTAAGCAACTGATCAGTAAAATGACATAAAACCAATTTTAAAAAAGGACTTCTGTGTTGTTTTTCATATTAGGAAACTATGCAAACTACTTTAGAGCCCATTTTTCTTTCACTGTAGTAAACAGGAAAATTCACATTGATTTTGGAAAGCATAACTTTGTCTCAGCTCCTTTTTTTTTAAGAATAAAAGAATCCATTTGTCTGCATATCTGTTGTTTTCCAGTGGGATCAGTCTGTACTACAGGAATTTTTGAAATTAGCTTATTTCCATGAGATGGGTAATGAATATCCATATCTGTATGCCTAACGGCTAACTATGAAAATGTATTTGATTCTTCACTCTTTTACACCAAACAGTAGGAATACGAAAAAATTTTTGAAATAAACAGCATTGTGCCAACATAAAACTGACATAGTAGAGAATCATAAACTCTCAGACTTTAATTGATAACCATTTACTCTACTAAGGAATTGTAAAATGTTGCAATTATGATTTATGAGCCTTTTCCAACTTTGTTTCATACTGGTGCAAATGGCAAAAAAGAAAGTGAAGGGCAAAGCAGAATAAGGACATGGTCTAGTGAACAGCTCTTCTGTGTTCATTCACCTGCCCCCCTTAGTATCCTAATCTGGACTCTATTTTTTCACTTTCTCTCTTACTCTGGTGAGCCAAAATTAGATACAATATTCTAGATATGATCTCAAAAGGGTTGAGAAGAGAAGAATAATCAATTATTACAACTTGTTTGCTGCACTAACTGGAGTGTAGTTAGACTTCATTACTACGAGAACACATGTCTGGTTGTTGTCCACTGGATATTTTTCAGTTTGTTGTTTATCGGATCCCCGGATTCCCATCTTTTGTTCCAAATATGATCTCTAGTTAATTAATTCCACCTTGTTCAGCTGCCAGGTGTTGTTCTGTCACAAATGCAAGAATATGTATTTGCTTTTGCAGAAGTTATGAGCTTTCTGTCAGCACATTTCTACAGCCTGTCAAGATCCCTTTGAATGTTGGACCCTGACCAGCTAACTGCTTCTGTCTGTTCCCTCCAGTTTGGAGTCTTTGGAATTCACGGAGATGTCTGGTTTTCTGTGGCAGAGGTCCTCATTGAAGATGGTACTCAGTATCAGGCCCACAACTGACCCCGGAGAAGAGCACTCACAACTGGCTGCAAGTTAGACTTGGAGCAATTGACTGCTACACTTTGAGAAGTTAGTTTTTCACCCACTTTGGGTGCAAGTCCATATTGTCTCATCTTGGCTACAAAGATGCAAAATGTCTCATTAAAGTCAAGGTGAACAATAATTCTCTTCTTGTCCAGCGATTTCATCACCATCCAGGCTGGTCAGGAATACTTTTTCCTTTGATAAATACGTGCTGGTTGTTCCAAGACATCTTCTTGCACTTCATATGCCTGGAATGGCTTCCAGAAGGATTTGGTCCTTAAATAAATTAGGCTGGCCAGCCTGTAGCCCTCTAATTCTTCCTAGTGCCATTTTGAAGATGACGATGTGCATTTTTTCAGGCATCAAGACCTCTCCTCAATTACCCCAATTATGTCTGTCAGCTTCCTCAGCATCCTTGAATATATCCCATCCATCCCCATGGACTTGTTCATGTCCCGTTTGCTTAATAATCCATCACCTGGTATTATTCTTCTATTGATGCTACTACTTCTCTTCCTTAAGCTCCCCAGCTGAGTACAGAAATCTGGGAGGCTTGAGACCAAACCTTGCCAGCACAAACTGAGGCAAAGAAAAGATCTTTTTCAAGTATACTTTTCCAATAACCCTCATTATTAAGTTGTCCATCCAGCAGAAGGCCGATAATATACGTGGTCTTCCTTTTCCGATGGCGTGCCTATATAAACCCTTGTTGTCCTTCACAGACCCTTTCCAACCTCAGCTGCAGCTGAAATTTGGCTTTTCCTACTGCCTGCATGGGCAGTGCTTCCATATTCTTCTGAGGTACCCGGTTCCCACTTTCATAAGCTTCCTTTCTTGTGTCTGAATCTAGCTAGCCTAGAATCCCTTGTTCAGCAAAGCTGGGCTTTTGTTGTACCTGCTTGATTTCATATATATTGAGATGAAATATTCTTGTGTTCTGAGGAGGTTATATATTCCAAAGACCCTTACAGTTCTGAAAATAAGAATTTGAACTTCTGGAAGAGCCATTCAAAAAGGACAACTGACAGAATTGGATACTATCCATGCATATTATCACTACACTATCACACTGAGGGTTACAAGCTACTCTCATTTAAAAGCTAAAGTAGGAAAAAAACCCCAAACCACAAGGTATTCATAAAACATGGGAGACAAAATTGAGTGCAACTTAGTTTGTGACCTAAATCAGGAGAGAATTCCTAGTCAGGATGTTTCAGGGATCTTTCTGGTTTGGAATAATTCCATGTAGGAAAACCTCTTGAGCCATTTAAAGTATCAGTGAGCTGAATTCATGTTTGTGATTCTGATCTCCAAGTCCTTTCTTTAACAAACTCTTCTTTTTGTTGGACCTTATCTCTGATTCTCTCTCTTACCTGCCACTATTGATATCAACCTCACTGCCTCACATGCCAATTTCAGCAGAATGCCTGTAGACCTCTTTTAGTGGAGTATGGAAATCCCTTTTTTTCTGCAGTGCTGTAAGGTATTAGCTCAGTAAGGGAACAATTGCTGTGATTATATTTTTTTTTATTTTGTGGTTAATTTTTTTTTACAATGTTACATCAGACTGCTAGCTCTAGATGAGTAACCAAATTACCTCATTGTGATGTCCTGCCCTTTCTGTGGTCTTTGCCACTTGCCTTGTTTATTATTCAGGAAGTCACATTTCAAATGTCTGTGCAAACTCCTAAGTTCAGGGATCACTTCTATTAATTTTTATGGTAGTTTCCACAAAAAAAACCCGGAGGGATTATTTCAAAGGAAAACCTGTGGCAACACAAGCATATTGACAGATAATCTGTCAATAGAATTGCTGGGAGCCCTCAAATTCCTTATAGGATGGTTAAATGAATATTCACTACAGATGATTTTCTCACACTTCTCTTTGACATTTCCTAGCCTGAAAAGCAAGCATATGACCCAAGTGGGGTGACTCAGTGTGACACTGTCTTATAGACAATTTGTCTTTTCATAAAAATACCCAAAGTAATAAAAACAGACTGGCTGGGTAAGTTGTTTGTGCTTGAGGAAAAAAAGGCTTCTCCACTCCCCAATTTCTATGACAGAGGCAGGAATTTTGAGATATTCCTTTGAAAAAGTTTATCTACTACAGAATCACAGAATCACATGGGGTTGGAAGGGACCTCTGGAGACCATCTAGTCCATCCCCGCTGCCAGAGCAGGTCTGCCTAAAGCAGGTTGCACAGGAACTTGTCCAGGCAGGTTTTGAATGTCTCCAGAGAAGGAGACTCCACTACCTCCTTGGGCAGCCTATTCCAGTGCTCTGCCACCCTCAAAGTAAAGAAGTTCCTCTTCATGTTTAGGTGGAACTTCTTATATTCAAGTGTGTGCCCATTTCCTCTTTTCCTGTCCCTGGGCACCACTGAAGAAAGACTGGCCCCATCCTCTTGACACCCACCCTTTCAGTATTTATAAGCATTGATTAGATCTCCCCTCAGCCTTCTCTTCTCCAGACTAAAAAGACCCAAGTCCCTCAGCCTCTTCTCATAAGGGAGATTCTCCAGGCCCCTCATCATCCTCATAGCCCTCTGCTGTACCCTCTCCAGCAGTTGCCTGTCCTTCTTGAACTGGGGAGCCCAGAACTGGTCACAGTGCTCCAGATGCCTCACCAGGGTGGGGTAGGGGGGCAGGTTAACCTCTCTTGACCTGCTGGTCACATTCTTCTTGATGCACCCCAGGATGTCATTGGCCTTCTTGGCCACAAGGGCATATTGCTGGCTCATGGTCATCCTATTGTCCACCAGGACTCCCAGGTCTTTCTCCTCAGAGCTGCCCTCCAGGTGATGCTACATGCCTGTGCCTTAAGCTTCTATATTGACATCTCAACAGTACTGTAGCGTATCTCTTCAGCAATCCAGCTTGCTTGCAGCTCATGAGATTTGTCTTCTAGTTTCTATGCCAAGTGTCTCCCTATGTTAAGTTCTCAGCCCTTATCTAGCCAAGAGATGGGCCCGTACTGTCACATCACCATCACAGTCTGCACCTGCCTTCCTCTGCCGTGAAAAGCTTCATAGAACACACTTAGAGAAGGAAGAATTTTCCAAAGAAAGAGAGTTTAATTCTGTGGACGGGGAGACAAGCTGAAATCACCCCATACTTCACCACCTTCTGTTCCAAATCCAAAGAACTAAACGTGTGTTTACATGTTGCTGAAAATAACCCCCAAATAACTGCAAATTTCAGCAAGTGATTCTGTAATTAACGAACCACCAAGATATTCAACTCCACATCTACCTCCAGACCTTGAAGAAAGAATGAAAGGGAACATAACAAATATTAGTCATTCTGCTAAAGGCGCTACTAGGAGACTTGATGAAACTGTAATATAAAATAATATGTAAAGTTCTCTAGATAACAAAGTATGTAATAGTTACCTAAGTTAAGACCAAAGAGATTGTTAAATCAGGTCTAGCTATCACAGACAGATCTTACCAGTACGTACATTCCTAGTGTTTTGACAATCATGAGGTCATAAAAACACATACTACTTAAAAATATTTGCACGCTTAATTAGATACTTTAAAAGGGAGAGGCCAGAATCAGACAGACCAGAAATGCATAAAGCTCATAAACACACACCATGTTCCATAATAATTACTCTTCTCCCCAAATATCTTTTTAATTCTTTCATTTCCATTCTTTCATTAATGTTTATTGAAAATACTTTAACTAGCAAGCGCGACAAGTTACGTTTCACTGCTCCGTCGCAGTCTTACAATAGACCTACTGAGACTGCAGCATTACAATATACCAAGAAAAGCTAAAAGCAAATCTAAAACCGTTTACTAGAGTATTTGCTATTTTTAAAAGGCGAAACTGGTGATGCATCAGCATTGCTTTACGGCTCCAGCCACACCCCAAACTTACTTCAGTACATTCAGCATGCAAAGTTTATTGAACATGTTTCTAGCTGTAGTTTTACAATAAATGACTGTTTTTTCCAGTAAACCGAAGACATATTTTATCTACACATATCATCCATGAACTGCAGAGTTTATTTGCAGGTGTACAGGCTGATTCCACAAGACAGCTGTAAAAAGCACGGTCACTCTATGTATCCATACTAGCTTCAATATAGCGTATGTGCTGCGTATACATGGAACAGTACATAATTTATGTACCCGAGCCTGTAAAAGAGAGCACTAACAAAACCCTGCCGCCAGTTAACAATAAGCCAAACCGAGTAAACAACTTGTTGCGCAAACCAGGTGTGACTTGAGCTGGCATTTCGGAGAGCCCTCCCAGGTGATCGTCATGCCAGCACCATTTCCTAAGCCATCGCTCGCATAAGCACCTGCACAGGGGCCTGCAGCAGGAGGGCACGGCCGGCCTGAGGTGAAGCACGGCGAGGCCCCGGCCGGCGAGGCCCCGGCCGGCGAGGCTCTGAACCATCATCCGCAGGCGACCTTTTCCACCCGCCGCCTGCAGACCCAATATTGTCTCAAAACGCAGCCCTAGTTTTACTTCCACCTATTTAAGCGATTTACTTCGAGAAGCACAATTCCTCCCCTCCCACGCCCGCCCGGCCTCACACACACCCAGCCTCCAGGCGGAGGCCGCCGGCCACCGCGCGCGGGACACCTCCGCCCTCCCTCCTCCCCCGCCCAGGGGAGAACAGCGCATGCTCCCTGCCCGGCAGCCAATAAGGGCGAGGCTGCTTGGCCTAGCCTCGCTCTGAGATGGCCCAGGGCCAATCAGAGAGGCCAGCGTTGTGTGGCGGAAGTTGGGCCTCGGCGGGTGCGCGGCGCTATGGCCGCCGGTTCCGTGGCGGTGCTGGCGCGAGCGCTGGAGGCGCTGGGTGAGGGGACCGGGAGGGGACGCCGGTGTGGGGCTGAGGGGAGCTGGGCCTACACAGGCCCGAGGGATGGGGTGTAGGGTGGAGCGCTCCCTCCTCCTGAGGGGTTAGTCGGGGGCCGTCCCGCGGAGATGCCTCACCCAGGGCCCGAGCCCTGCTGTTCCTGCAGGCGGAGGCTTGTACTGGGGCAGCGGGGGCTTCGCCGCAGGGAGGGGGAGCGGAGGGGGCTGGATGAGGCAGCGTAGCCGTAGGGAGAGCAGCGGTCCTGTGCTGCCAGTGCCGGAGGGCGGCTCTGGGCACGCCAGCTTCCCGCTAAGCTGAGGGACTCTGTGCGGATGCTGCTCCGTAGGGTGGGGGAGTCATTGAGGGCTGTCAAACTGTGCAGTTGTATTGGCTTAGGCTGGGGTTTCGAGGCCTTATGGGGTTCCTAGTATTAGCTTTCAGTTGGGATGCTAAGCAGGTCACATTAATGCAATTTATAGAATCATAGAATGGTTAGAGTTGGAAGGGACCTTAAAGATCACCTAGTTCCAACCCCCCTGCCATGGGCAGGGA
>JAOXJK010000001.1:175204319-175222555 GCA_025774025.1 Xenus cinereus | reverse complement strand
GGGGATATGGTGTAGGGGAGAACTTTGTAGAGTAGGGTAGATGGTTGGACTCGATGATCCCAAGGGTCTTTTCCAACTAAATGATTCTATGATTCTAATAGCAAGTTACGGGACACAGTGAAAACCATCTTTTTTCCTACTATGACTGAACTGTCTGGTGACTAAAGTACTTTTATCATAATGGTTCTGGAAGATGGCTGAATTATAATTATGACAATGGCAAGAGTACACGCATATCGGTGTTTTTAATCTTAACTGTGGTATTGAACTGTTTTGATAGCTCTAATTAATGCTGGTGGCAAATTGCGTTGTGATATTTTGGAGTTTCCCTCTCAATATAATTTTTTCAGGAATTTGTGTTTCTTTGTTCTTCCTTTCCTTGATTTAACTTTAAGCTTATTTTTAATGGAAAATAAAAATAAAAAGAACAACTATTAATATTTTTTAAAGTTCTATAACCTTAATTAAGGAGAATCATAAAGTATATGGACAAGTACATAAACACAGTATTGTCTTCATTAAGGAGATTCATAAAATAAGGAGAGAAATACATAGTCAAGCTCTGTCTTCCATTATTTGCCAGGGTAAACATAGATGGTTTCTACTAAAATGAGACAGTCAGACTTTGATATAGCTGACCAGAATTTGGTGTAAAAATCATACATATTTCTAAGCCCCAATAAGTGAACAACACCTTTTGTTGAAAGAATAAAAACTCTTTACATAGATTGCATTTTTCATAACATATTCTAATTTAGTATTAGATAATCTGTAGGTAAAGACACAGTTGGTACTAGGTCCCTTCAAGGATTATTCTTCAGTAATTTATGTAGTAGGTATGTTTGTTTAAGCAGATGGAATCTCATCATTTCAGTGTCATAAATAAAATTGCATATTAGAACTTACAAAACACAAGTGCTGAATCAGAGGAATATTTTTATTTTAGTGTTTGTGATATATTTAAATAAATGTTCCTATCAGAGTACCAGGGGAGAAGTTGTTTATATGCCTCAACAGAACGTATATCACTAAATAGTGAATTTTCTGAAATATGCCTGACAGAACTTTGTAACTTCTTGCTGTATTATGAAATCACAGACAACAATCTTTGGGAAATGTGAAGTCAAATGACTTTTGGGGAGCAAAAAAGAATGTCGACTGGCCACGCAGAGTCACCGAGCTACAGTTTGAATTCTCATCCTATGTTATGCAGTCACATTAGCGCATCATAATTGTCACCTCAGGCACCAAAATCTATCAATTTATTAAATTAAATTATAAAAAGAAACCAGTTTGACTAGCAGAGCAGTAATGCAGCTGCGTGAATACAGTGAGGTTAGCTAAAGGCCAAAGGACAGAGCCTGAGGCTGGCCTCACAGTTAACATGCCCGTGCAACAGCTCTCTCTACTGCCATAAAGCAATCACTCTCAGCAAAGGCGTTTTCCTGAAACCTGGTAAATATTCACACAAGAGATATGGGTGAATTGCCTAGGAAATCTATTTGAATCTCATATTCATACAGACATTTTGAAAGGTGCAATCAAAAGGAAATTGTCCTACTGCAGGGGGTAGTGAATATCAAAATAAAGGGATAATAATAAAGAGTCTCAGAAGCATAAAGAAGCTGTCAGCCCTCTCTGATGCAGAAAGGATGGGAAGTTTAAAGACATGTAAGCACATTAAGGTCAGCCTTTTACTCTATCTGAAACTGATTTGGACAAGTTTACTTCACAGTAAAAGTAGAATGCCTCGTGTTAAGGATATTCTCATCTTACTCATGCTAGTTTCCCTGAGGCTATAATAAACACAACTTTTTGTTTGTTTGCTCGACGTCTTCTTAGGAGTGAAGATAACCCCTCAGAAGACAGGATGATGAGGAAATGTGTATGAAAACAGCAATTTGACAGCCTCATATTTTGTAAGGTGTTTTAATTAACTTCATAGAATGGTATTCATCTCACATACCTTCAGACATCTAAAAAGTAATTATCTATTTCTCTGCTAGTAATCTCATTTCCCTTTCTCAGAAGAGAAATAGTTGCCTGCATTCCCTATTAAAACAAGTTACTAAAATCACTCTTGGCAATTTCAGTATCCCTCCACTGACTATATATAAGGGCCCTCTGATTACCAGCTTAGATTTATATGACTTAATGATGCCTAAGATTAAATTAAATGAATGGCATCCATTCTTCCTTTACAACAGTTTATTTTCCACGAAACCAAGGCAACCCTGAAATATCAGTATAGTAACACCCTATGTTACTATTTTTTCTTCTGTTAAATAGTACTACTTTGTAGTTATATATACTGTAGAATAGATTAGTGTATTATCAGTCTGCAGAGAATAATGTTATGAACTCTCTGAATCCTTTGGGTTTTTTGTAAATACACATGTTCGTGACAAGAATTTTTCAAAATTCTCACAGAAGTAGAAAAGTATGCTTTCTTAGTTCAGATACCAATTCTTCTGGACAATTTTGTACTATTCACTGCAAAGTAATATCCAGAGAATGATATTAAAAGTATGTGTCATTATGATGACATAATAGTAACAAGACCTTATGTCTGCCAAATCATGGTTGTAATGATGTCAATGGGATTATTGCCATTGACTTCCATAAGACTAGAATTTGGAATAATGATCTACCAGACTATGTCAGATCTGAGCAGGTTGTTCTGAATTAAACTTGGCACCAATCGATACCTCAGATGGACAGTCAAGGCTTACCTTGGTGGTATAAGCCGTAGCAGGATGAACTTTTCTATCACAGTGAGACTAACAAATATTCATGCTGATGTTCCTTTTGATTTCAGTGAAATTAGTGGGGTTCAGCATACAAGATATTGCAGGATTGAGCTTTAGCAGGGTCTACATATGCTCCAGATGGGAAAGTCTAGTGAAGATTGATTGCACTCATATATTGCTGGGGAGAACCCTCTTTCTAACACGGTTTTACAAGCCACGTAGAATTGGCCAGGCCTTTCATTTGATCAGAATAGAGCTGTCTTCTGAACAGAGCTGATCAGACACAGTACAAATGAAGAACACGCCAAATCTAGGTCCAATTGATGTCATCATCAGCTCTACTCCCACCAATTCAATGGGACCAAGAATTGACCTAAAGTCAAAAGGTTCCCATCATGGGAAAGCAAGCAAAACAGTTGGAGAAGATTTTATCCAAAACAGTCTTTCTAGAGAGAGACAGAATCTGGATGAAAAAAAAGACAAAGTAAGAGCTAATATGCAGCTGAAGTTCATTAGCAGAGGGTTTTCAGTTTCATAGTTGATTGTCTACAGCTTAATGTAGCTTCAGGTATCTAATGATAGGCACCTGAATTTGGATATAAGAGTATTGAGTAGTCAAAAGGAAACCTTGAAAATTTATATACATATTATAAGAGAGATAAAACTGTATGCTGACTTTTCCCTTACAGGTATAACTATTGAGGATTTCATTAATAATGATTGTGCATAGTTTTAAGTTCAGAACAAACTATTTTGCGTAGGTAGATATGTGCAACCTACTTCAGAAAGTTATTAAACTGCGTTATTTTCAAGATAATGAAATCGTATGAAAATAGATGTTTTTAAACTCCTACTTAATAGAAAAAGAATGTACATAATGATCAGTACCTAGAGGCACAGCTATTAAAATGTATCAGAAGTTATGAAATGAAGACAAAGCTAACAGATGCATGAAGAAGGTTCTAAAACTGAATCATAAAAACATGAAGAGCAAAGGAGAGATAATGAATTATCAACCAGTAATGCCTGCCAATTTGATAATAAAAATGTTTAATAAATCCAGTAAAGCTTTAAGAGATGGAAGATAGAATAAAAAATAGTATTTTATCTCATCAGGTCAGTTTATCAGATGTATATTGGCTGCAAATATTCTGGAAGTACGGTGTCACATAATCCTTCATTCCATAAACCTGCAGAAGAGCAGGCTTGCCCTTGGCTAGAATTCAGCACAAAAGAAAAAAATAAAAAACTAACAAAAAAAATCCCCGTAAAGATAATTTTTACAGATCTTAACATGGCAGTGAAATGAAGATTCAGTTCCGTTATTTTGTTTGCTGCTATTTTCTGCAGAGACTTCCCTGCAGAGGTGGTAGGCAATAACTAGCCTGTTATCTGGAGAGCAGCTTCCATTGTTGTGGCTTTTCCACTCAGAAGATGCAAAAAGAGAAGGCCAAACCCTGGGAACCTGACACTAGCAGTAGCAACAGTAGCCACATGCAGAGAGGAGTGTAAGGCTTGTGATGTTTCCAGGGGATGGCTAAGTGGGTTTCTGGGCTCCTGGCACCCTTGGGTTGTGTGTGTGGAGAGACCACCCAGGTCTCAGAAGAGGTGCAGGCAAGAGCTGGGCAGTGTTGGCTGTTCCCCTGTTCAGATCATGGGACACCATATATAACCAGCCTCAAGGGAACACTGCAAATGGGTGTTGTGGTTTAGGACAACAGTGTACACAAACAGGGAGCAGCATCAGCTGGGAGCAGTGTCAGCAGTTTGTGTCACGCTGCATTGGAAGGGCACATGGGAAGGATGGTGTACTCTGCCAGTTGTAGGGCTCCTGTCTGCTCTGCTTGCTCACCTGCAGGCTTAGGCTGCAGCCCTGATGGTCACCCCAGTTAGCTGCTGTCTATGGAAGCCTATCAGCAGCTTGGGGTCTCCAGGGAATTTGAAAGCCTTATTAGGCAATGATTTGGTGTTGTTGGAAGCATGGTGGTAGAGACCAGGCGAGGGCTGCATTTTGGAGCAATCAGGAATCAGCTACCTAGCCAGACTAGCCTGGGATGAGTAGAGGAGACCACCCAGTCAGAGCTTCTTATCATGAAACCTCCACCTAGGTGGAGGGCTGCAAAAACTGCACCCTGATCTCCTGCATGAGGGAGGGTGGAAGCTCCACCTGCGTAAGGTGTTTGGTGGAGTCACTTAGGCAGAGGGTAGAGGAGCTGCAGGAGGACGTTAGCAGGCTGTGCTGTATTAGGGAAGGCGAACAAGAAATAATTTAAGATCTTGCAAGAAGAAATAGTAGGAGCAGTGACCAATAAGGACTACCAGACAAAGAGCTTCAACAGCAAACAGACAGTGCCTTGGAGAAGGAGGCACCATGAACGCTAGTGATCTTGGGGAACAGGATACTGCTTCGCTCCCCTTCTTTTTATGTATTAACCAGCATCAGATATGAAGCCTTGGCAGCAGACAAAACCAGCACAGTTCACTGGGGGAAACCACACCAACAGCACATACTAAAAGCTGCAAAGGAAGCAGTGAGTGCTAGTAGTGGGTGACTCTCTGTTGATAGGGACTAAGGCACCTGTCTGCTGGCCTGATATACTTTCAAGGGAAGTTTGCTGCTTGCCAGGAGCCAAGATCCAGGAAGTCACAGAGAGACTGTTACAGTTGATCAAAAGTACAGATTGCTAACCCTTACTTCTTAATCCCCAGGTATGTGGTAGAGTCCCCATCACTGGGGGTTTTCATGGTGCGATTGGACAGGATGCTAGGTAATGTTATCTAAGTGACCTTTCCCATGAAAGTTTGGACCAGATGATCTTTTTTTTAGGTCCCTTCCAACCTGAGCTGTTCCATGATTCTGTTCTACAATCCTAAAATTTCCATTCAGTATATAGTATTACCGCATATTGTCCATATAAACTGGGTAGAGGTCAATCTGATGTCCGAAAAATAGTAGCCATTTTTTACTTGCTCTTTGCACAAACATCCATGAGCTTGTGCAGCAGAGAACTATGCCTGTGGAGGACACAGGATTTGATTTCTGTAAGCTCTCTACTGCACATTGCATTTGCTTTTTCATTAGCAGTGATCTTCCACTTTATATGTTTAATTTAAACCGGTTTTAGCTGTTGCCATTATCAAGTACAAAAACCTGTAGAGTGGCCTCTTTAGGGCAGAGTTCTGTACTTACCCTGATAGCTATGTCTGGTGTACCTATTTCCATCCTACTAGGTTTAAAATCTCACTAGGTTTAAAATGGGCCTGAACATTTGCCGTTGTTGTAGGTTAACCCCTATAGGGAGCTCACAGCTGCTCACTTGCTCACTCTTCTCTCTCCCCCGTCCCCCAGTGGGATGGGGGAGAGAATTAAAAGGGTAAAAGTGAGAAAATTTGTGGGCTTAGAAAAGACAGATTAATAGGTAAATGAAAAGCTGTGTGTGCAAGCAAAACAAAACAAGGAATTAATTCACTGCTTACCATCGGCAGGCAGGTTTTCAGCCATCTCCAGGAAAGCAGGGATTCATTATACGTAACACTTACTTGGAAAAAAAAATGTCATAACACCAAATGTTCCCCTTTCCTCCTTCTTCTCACAGCTTTTACTACTGAGCACAACGTCATATGGTCTGTGATATCCGTTTGATCACCTGGGGTCAGCTGTCCAACCTGTGTCCCCTCCCAACTTCTTGTGCACCCCCAGCCTACTCATTGGCAGGGAAGAGTGAGAAACCAAAAAAGCCTTGATGCTGGGTAAGCGCTGCTCAACAATAGCTAAAATATCAGTGTGTTATCAACACAATTTTATCCGCAAATCCAAAACATAACACCATACAAGCTAGTATGAAGAAAATTAACTCTATCCCAGACAAAACCAGTACATCAGTGAATGACTGTAAAGCTTGTGATGTAAAAAGGCATGAGTTCCTGATAACAGCTAGGTTTTGCTTGCTTAAAATAAACCTTTGAAGCAAACCAGTCTCAAAGGTATTTTTACAAAACAGACAGAATCAAGTAAGAGCATGAAATTAATTGTTTATTCTACTGAGCAGGTCCTAAATAAATACTAGTGACACTGAACAGAAAAACCTGGAGTGTTGTGCATTTTTTTCACAAAACAACTTTAACTCATCAAATTCCACAAGCCAAAGTTAATAAGTAAATAAGTAATACGCAACAAGTAAATAAATTCTATATTGAAACTTGAGAAAATAAACAGGATGCAGGAAGCCAAGAAATTTGTTGCTTTTCTTTGCTTGAAGAACAAATCCGCAGTCACCTGTCTGGGTGTGAGATAAATCTCATTTGACTTGTTTGGACTTGCATGACAAAGCTTGCTGGGGTGGTTGTAGGATGTCTCCCTATAGCTGTATTATTTCCTAATATTTGATTTATTGCTCTTTCAAGTGAGTTTGACTTTGAAGATGCTATCATGGAAAACATAAAGCGTACATTATTCAGAAACAGAAAGATTGTCTGGTATGCCTCCATGTTTTTAACAAGGTTAAATAGCTGAAATCTACTCAAAAGGTAATAAACCGTATTCATACCTGGTGCAATTCCTTTCCTTTTTTTCTTTCACTAGCTTTGTATGTTGGACAGTTTTGGCCTAAGAGTTCATATATATATTTTAAAATTATAGTTTTCTGAAGACACTTCATATTTTAGAAAGTAACTGGCACTTCAACAGCAGTCTCGGCAAAGGAAAAAAAAAGCTGAAAGAGCAGAGATTCATTCTCATTTCAAGAAGTAGCCACCTGAGGTCCAGACTAAGAAACATTGGCAAGAAGTCTGCAGATGTACTGCTTGTTCTGTACCTATTCTGCAGATATAAAAGACTACCATTTCCAAAATTGTCATGGTAGGAGGCTGCATAACCAATAAATTAATATTTTCCTGTAAGCTTCAAACAGTCATATGTATGAAATACAGTCCAGGTTGTTGTGGTAAAACTATTTTGTCAGCATGCCATATTAACTGAGAGGGAAACCATTAAAAAAATACAGTCTTTTGGGTAGTCTTCAATAACATAACCATACTTGATACTTTGATAACATAACATCATCATGTCCTCTCCACATGACCACTGAAAATAATTCTGAAAAATCTCTTAGGGAGTTAAGGAGATTAGCTGTAAGTAGCAATTGTTACTTACTCTCCTCTGTAAAACTCTGCATTTATTTATCTCAAGATAAAGCATATGAGGTTTCAGGGAGCCATAATATTTTAAAGATTTTTCTAGAACATAATTTCAAACCTATTATGAAAAGAGAAAAACACTGACTGCTACCTAAAAAGTGGAAATGTCCATATCCCAGGAGCATGAAACTCCTTTTTATATCCTTAATGGAAAGATAAAACCTTAAATTCATGATTCATCACCAGTTTAAACTGAAACTGTGTAGAGTCAGTAGGAAGATGTATTCTGTATTTAAAGAAACGAACAAAGTATATTTGGGGAGGGTGTTTAAAATACCAAAAAATAATGTCAGATTTTGGAAACTACTGAGATGTTGGAATATCATAGCTAACCCTAAGGAAAACAGTCTAGAAGGCATGGGGCAAAAAGGTTGTATAGTGTGCACTAAAAACTGGAAACGTTCAGTAAGCATTATGAATTGCATGGTTCAGCTGTATTATGTTCCTATGATACCTCGTTACAATATATACATCTACATATCATGCAGAGTGGGAACCAGCTGTAGCTCTTAAGATCTGAGGGCTCCTTTGAGAGACAGAAGAAGGAAGCACAGGCCTTGAGCAAAGTGCCTAGAGGCCTTATACCTTTGAAAGCAATTTCTTTAACATTCAGCAGAATTATTGCTGTGGAGTTTCAGGTCAACATATTACCATAAGATGCCAGATCAGGGAAAATCTCTTATACACAAGTCTGTCTACCACTTTCCTGCACTTTTGCTATTATGTAATGGCTAATGTAAAACAAAGACAAAAAATGAATTGATATAAAATGAAAATAAATCTATGGGTAATATCCAAAAATGAACTATCATGTATCGGAGATAAAATACTGTCTTCACTCATACTAGAAATAAGTTTTGACTTTCAGGCTTCAGTGCAATTAATTTGGGGCTTACATGAACAACTACTGTCATTTGTAATGTTAACATAACTAGGAAAATCCTGTTTGTCATTATCCATGCCCTTGGCAAACATTTAAACAAACACACAAATTCATTTTCATGACAGTTGTAGCAAAACTAACAGAAAAGTCGTTATTCCTCTTGCCAACCCCTCCAAAAGCCAAGGAAATAAACAACTCATATTTTAGCTGTTTATTTTTTTACCTCAATTACTCATACCCTTTAAAAAGTTTATTGACTTTAATCATCCCACTGTTATTTACTATTGTATAATGTATGCTCCACTCCACATACAATACAATACACAACACAAATTTCTAGCATTTTTAAAGTGGACAAAGGTTCATTCTCCTGAAAATGTTTATACAAATATATTTGATGATGATGGGGATGACAGTGATGAAGATATGAGGTCCTATAATTCCAATACTTCCCACATTTTTCTGGTGGAGATTCTAAAAGTTTATTGTGTTGAAGCTATCAGGTTGCGCTTGCAGTTCTTCTGAGTGCTGCTGTAGCAGTATTGTTATGGAAACCTGTGTGGTTTGAGAGAGTTTTTTCTTTCTTTCCTTTAAGACTATTAGATGTGAAAACTTTTCTTTGCAGTGAATGATTTAAAGAAGGGATGTTTCTTTAGAAACACTGTAGTATTACCTGAAATAAATGTACAGACAAAATAGCATGCTTAAAAGTATACTGATCTGACTAAAAATAGATAAACACATTTTATGATTGTGTTGTGAAGTCCTCACAATATAAAAAAATTATTTTAGACCCAAGATCCAGAGCAGTACAGAAAAACACTTAGAATATTTGGACAGTATTAAATATCTAACTATAAGTGAGCCACTGTTAATATTTGATGACACTAGCTGTAACAGTAATGCTGTCCTTTTGACTTACACAACAATGTGGTATCACCATTATAATGACAACTAGGAAAAAAGAAAGGAAATCAAGCATTTCTGCAGCAGAGTTCATATTGGGTCTATGAGGAGAGGCCATATCCTTCTGAAGATACGGTGCTGAAACCAACAGTCTCTTAGGAATCCCAGATACTTTGACTAGATATGAAAAAGCTTAGATATGAGAAAGCTTAGAATATGTACATTGATGACTGGCCCCTAGTCATGTTATTTATGAAGTTTGTAATGAGATTATTGAAAGATTATATTGTTACCTGCATTTCATCTAACCTAAGGAGGTCTCAGATGCTCTGTTTTGAAATTCCTTTTCACTGTTTTCAAGAGAAGTGGGCAAGGCCGGTTTCATTTTTGTTTTTTATTTTGGTATATGAGGTACTGTGGAACAACCATAAAATTTTTCATCTGGGCTTTACACAAGTAGAGTGAACATCTAACATGTGTGTTCTATACATAAAAGGAAACTGCTGTATATGATTTCCTATATATGTCAGTATTATGATGGTCAAAGGATTAGACAGAATTGCAATGAGATGTAAATCAGAATAAAGCTCAGTACAAAAACATACCAAAATGTTGCAATCATAAACCTTTGAAATCTGATGTCTGTGTCTGTATTTGACTGTAAAGTGAAGCCTGTTATTCATCTACCCCTTTCAATTAATCTTGTTTTCATTGGTTATCTTTGAGTCTAGTAACTTTTAAACTCATTTTTAATAAACATTTACAGTTGGCTATATTTGGTTTGTAAGCTATTAGTTTCAGACTTCATCAGGTTTTAAGCAGTTCTAACCTTCTTTCTTCATGTGCTATGTAAAGAAGAAACAGGAAATAAAACTGTAATGACAAATTTCTTTTTTTTCCGTTAACTTTGTTCGTGGGTCCCTTTACTTGTTTAGATTACAAATAACCTCTTTAATATGACTTGCACATCACTTTGACACTAGTTAAAGCAACACATTGTGTGTTAAAGGTTGCACAACGTCTCCTAAATGCTCCACAGTAAACTATTCACTTCATCTAGAGTGAAACATTGTCAAATCTTGCCAAAGTAGCCAAGAATCTGGAGTGTTTTGGTTTGATACCTATGAGATACTTTGAGCAAATGCAAATAAAACCAGTTATCCTTCTGTTCATAATTATAATGCAAAGGAAGAAAGAATCCTATAGCCTTCAGGTGAAAATCTATTCCATCTTGATTAATAGCAAAAAAGGTTTTTCTGTCCTGCTCTCATCTCTCCTCTCTCTACCACCACAAGTTTAAAATGGCTATAATTGTTGTTTATTTGTTACACAAATGATGAGCTTTCCACTTTCATCTTAGGTGATTTGTTTTCATGGATACATACATAGAACCTACAGGTAAAGTGTTCACAGTAATATCTTGTTTAACACTCTGTATATCACAAATTGATGTGTTCCCTAACCTTTTTTCCCATAATTTCTATTTTACTAAAGTCTTATTTTCCAAATGATTGTGTATTTCCAGTATGATGAGAGAGCAAAAATATTTGCTCATTCCTTTGATAATTTAGTACAATAGTTTTGTTCAGAAAACACAATATACTCTGGATACTTGGCTTCAGTCTCCTGTGTTTCTTTCATGACTCTATCCCAGACTGATGATGCTGCATAGTAATATGGTAACACAAAGAAGCCCAAACAGGTGAAGGAGCATTTTGATAGCTGCTCCTTTTTCTCTCCGTGAAGGTATATAAACACCGTAATCAAACTACCTCTCCATTTTCTTTTTGATAAACTAAGCAAATTGAACTCTTTTCAAAGTAAATAATTTCTTTTCTGCTCTCCAGGAATAATTTTTACAGCCTCTCAAAGTGTTCAATAGTTCTTTCAAGCAGAGCCTCAGCAAAACTTTACTCATTATCTTTAAGATTACACCTGTCAAATAATACTGAAGGAGACATTGCTGTCTTACTCCTGATTACAGAAGTCTTTCCTCCATTGAAAGCTCATTTGAGTTGTCTTTGTGTTAAAATTCCTTAGTCCTTTGCAAAGTAAAAAATTCCTATGTCCATTGGGAATGCATTCTTATTTCCTAAATAAATACATTTGTCATATCAAGATGATTATTGAAAATGAAACAATCTTGTGCATATACACACATTTAGTGGGCCCAGCTTAACAAATTCTTGCAATAACTCTGTATAGTTGCCTTATGCTCAATGTGATTTACTACTCCAGTCATTTACATCTGTGGTGGGTTAACCTCAGTTGGACACCAGGTGCCATTCTATCACTCCCCCTCCTCAACTGGACATGGGGGAGAAAAAATACAACAAAAGGCTCATGGCTGGAGATAAAGCCAGGGAGAGATCACTCACGAATTACCATCACGGGCAAAACAGACCTGAATTGGGGAAATTAATTTAATTTATTACCAATCAAATTGTGGGAGGATAATGAGAAATAAAAACTAAATCTTAAAACACCTTGCTCCCACCCCTCCCTTCTTCCCAAGATCAACTTCACTCCCAAATTCTCTACCTCCTCCCCCCGAGAGGCACAGGGAGATGGGGAATGGGGGTTGTGGTCACTTCATCTTACATTGTCTTTGCCACTCTCTACGCCTCACACTCTTTCCCTGTTGCAGCGTGGGGTCCTCCATGGGCTACAGGCAGGTATTTGGTCTATCATTAACCTACATGGGCTGCAGGAGAAGAATCTGCCTTACCATGGTCTTCACCACAGGCTGAAGGGGAATGCCTGCTCTAGCACCTGGAGCACGTCCTCCCCTCTTTCTTCACTGGCCTTGATGTCTGCAGAGTTTTTTCTCTCTCAAATTCTCAGTCCTCTCTCCCAGCTGTTGTTGTGCAGTGTTGTTTCCCCCCCAACCCCCTTTCTTAAAGATGTTATTGAGTGATGATATCACTGTCATTGATTGGCTCGGCCTTGGCCAGCAGAGGGTGCGTCTTTGAGCTGTCTGCCATTGTCTCTATTGGACACAGGGGAAGCTTCTAGCAGCTTCCCACAGAAGCCACCCCCCTTCAATGATGATTACCCACTGACGACCACTTTTAGCTTGGTTCTTATTCTGTTGAGCTTGAACTTTACACAGTGCCTGGTGGCCTCTTATAGCTGTGAAACCTGTGCCTTTCTGAAAATTGTGGTTTCCTTCCTTTTTTTTGAAGGGCTTTGAGTAATAAAACACACTGTCCCCAACACATTCCTAACACATACTGTTTTGAATAAAGAAAAACTGTAGTGAAATCACACACCCCACTGTCTTCAGTCAGACATATGTTGGGGTCTGAAATAATTCTTTATCCTTCTGCACAAAAATGGTTCAATCTGTTCCTGGTGTGTTACACTTTCTTCCACATTTATGTAAAATGGAGACATAAAATGGAGACCTATGTTAATTGTTCTGGGGTGTTGAAAGGGAAGCCTCATCTTAACCAAAGTCACTGAGCTCAATTTAAGAGTACTGGAAGAGATATAAGACCCTGGGGGAGGATTAATTAAATGATCGGATCATCTTTTCTGACCTCAAATTCTATGACATTTTTCATGCACCTGGTTTTGACTAGCATCTGGGAAAAAGAAAGCAATTCATCTTTCTGGTTAGAAAAGGAAGCATGACAACCCTCCTTTTGTTTTTTATTTGTAACCATCTAAATTTTCAATTTGTTTTCTCATCTTGCTATATTCTCACGTCTGCACTGTTCCTGCTTGGTTTTTGGCAGTCAATTTGGGGCTGCATTTCTTGAGAGTATATAAAACTAACATTGTTATGTGGCTCTTCTGACAGGCGAAGCACTCATGCAAAGCAAGATGAATGGGATGTCAGTTTTCCCTATCATGGGATCTCCATTTAGTGACCCAGATGAGAACTGAGAGAACTTGTCACAGAGGCGAGACAGACCAGATATGGCTTTAAATGGGACTCCAAATCTCATATAGTTTTGAAGATACTGCCAGAACACTGAATTTGTCATAAAAGACTTGTCAGTTCAGAGTTCATTAAGGTAAAAGATGAAAGTGTTTTGTCTGGACACTCTTGAGCCCTCCTATGGTAGGAGCATGGACTAGTTACAGCCCTTGAAAGGAAAAAAAAATGTGCTTTTGCAGTGTTTCTTCTAGATTTTCTATAGATTGTATCTCTGTGGAATAGCTCCTCCTGGCATATAAGTATTTCTTTCCTTGTTTGTCTTTTTCGGCTTCTTTGTTAAACTTGGAGGTGTGTTTGCGATGTCAATTCAAAGTCCCTTGAGACTTGACTGAGACTTGAGGTGAGGTGTTAAACTTCACAAGGCTGAATTGGAACGGTTAAGGTGAGAGACAGGGTTTTAATCACTTGCACTGTGGCTGCCACACTAGAAACTTTGTGACCTCAGCTGAGTTTTCTTTTACTCAGAGTCCAAAATCAATAGAAGTATTCATGACTGGAGAAATGACTTGTGTTTAACTTTGGCCCCAAAGCTGGGAAGCATCAAAAAGTGTATTTCTCAGATGTGCAGTTTACAAACTGTGACTCTGAAACTCTGAATTTTACTGTTTTGAATTCCACTTCTGTAAATAATTCAAACTGTAGCACCATCCTTGACAGAACACTTAACTCTCCTGCTTCACAGTTGTATTTTCTTCACATAACAAAGATTTGACCTTGTACTAAGTTTACTGATGCACTTTGACACTTTTGGCAGCTAGTAAGAAATGCCATCATCACCATCATCATTATTATTATTATTATTATTATTATTATTTAAAAGATCCTGGGATTTGGGTGGATCAGCTATAGTCTTAAAAAGATTTTTGTTTTAGAACACTTAATGTAATGATAAAGCTAGTTATATAATTTTATATAAAATATAAAAAATAAATTAAAAATATATAAAATTATACAGATGTATAGATGTTGGAAAATGAAGTCATTCAAATTTACTAGGCAACCTTTTTTTTAAATAAAGTCTGGTTAACAGAGTCATCAAATTCTTCACAGTATCATATAAAACACGTAGTGATGTCAAAACTATGATAAGAACAAGCTGGCTATGCTGAAAACATTAATTGGTAATATATGCACCGTAGTAATTTATTTCTTTTCCTTATAGCATATGTATATCTTGGTGCAGCCCAGTAAAATATTCAATATGGTGTACAAATAAACCCTTTAGATTGTATCGCATACAGTTCTGTTGCAATGACCCCAGGTGTATGTGACAGTGACACTTGGAGTCTTTCGCTCAGCACCTGTGTACATCAGTATCAATAGTGGAAAAGAACTATGACTAAAAATAACACTATACACTTCCTGACAAGGATCCTAGTTCTGCAACTGTTATCATATGATTTAAAAGAGCTTATGAACTGTAGCACAATTGTCAGATCCTCTGGGTCTGTTCGTAATTTCTGTTAACAAGCTAAGTATGTTGTAGATATACATATCAGTAAAGAAAAAAGAAAACCACTTTTTTTTGGCATTTTCATGGCCTAATAATGTGAATTAAAAAGATATAGACCACTCATTATAAAGCAAATCTGTGGAACTCACTGCTTTAGAAACCAGACTCAGTGGAAGAAAAGGACGAAGTTGATACACATACAATATTGAGCAGATCTGGTGTCAGAAAATAATTTCCCACAGAAAATTAATCCATGTCCAGCATTAATTCTTCAAGTAGCTATCACTAAGGAGCACTGAATGCAACAGCTGATGATTTGCATTTGATCCAGTATAACAAGATTAAAGGGCAAGTGAAAAGCACTCCACTTATGTACGAACCATCAGCTGCACAAATATAAGACAGGAAACAACTGGCCAAATGGGGATGATCTGGGAATTATAGCGGATTGCTAACTGAGCATGAGTCAACTGTGTCATGTTGTTACAAAGAAAGCAAATATCAGACTGCTATGTACAAGCAGAGCATCCTCTGCAAAACACATCCGGTAATCCTTCTGCTTGTTCAGCACTGCTCAAGCCTTAGTTGAAATGCCACGGCCAGCAAAGTCTCCAGCCAGTTAGAGGTGGCCCAACTGGAGAGGCATTTGCAGGAACTAAGCTGTAGCTCAGATATACACAAATCAATTTGTAATAGTAAGGATAGTGAAGTATTAGGTTAGATTTCCTAAAGATCTACACCCTGTCTCTGGAAGCATTTACAATCAGACTGAGGAAGTATCAATCAGGAAAGACACACTGATAGCTCATCCTGCTTTGGATAGAGGAATAGGCTGAGTGACCTCTCAAAGTTTCTTCTAGCAACATTTGCTATGACTAATCACTACCTTAATGTCCCCTTTCCCTAGAAAAGTAAAGAAAATTGGTATATGATATGTCATTAGATTTGTAGTTAGACACAAAAAATGATTCTTTCTTCAAAAGAGCTTTAGTAAGACTCTTGAATGAAAAAGTGTTTATTTCATTCAGAATGAAAGTGAGCTTTGTTCTTCCTTTGATCTGAAAAGAAGATGCTTTCCAAAATAAGGTTTATCATAAGGCAAACTGAATTTTTCTCGTTGATGTAGTTTATTTTAGGTTTTGTTTGTATGTTTGTTTTTATTTAACATAAATTATTTTATCTCTAAAGAACAGAAATCTACTCATAAGTGCTTGCCATGCCTTTCAGTGAGCACAAAAAAAAAGTTCACTAGTTCACTTTCACAAAGTTTGCAGACATTTCTTTTGATTAGTCACTAAAACTATGTAAGTATAATCTTGTAGGAAGATTTAGTGTGACTGATGGAAGTGTTTATCTACTTCATGCAATTTAGCAATCAATGGAAGCAGGACAAAGATCAAGGTGAGCTTTCTGACCAGCTTTCCCTTATAATTTGTCAGCCAGGTTTTGTTTCTCTAATAGCTGGAACTGTAAGGTAAAGGCTTTTTATTTTTGTTTTCAGAATATCCAGTGGGAATTGATTGTTTAAAATACGATATATATTTTGTTTTGTGCAGACTTCATCACTGACTTCTTAACTTTTTTGTTAAGTTCCTGCAAGTGATTTTATTTTCCGAATCATGTCCTTCATTGAATCTTTGTTGAAGTTATGTCTATGGAGAGTAAAAAATATTTTTTTTTTGTTTTGAGTACTGGAAAAATACTGTAAAAGTCAATTTTAAATTATCAATTCTAACATGAAAGTCAATGGAGAAAGAACCTCAAGATACCATTTCCCTACAGCCCCTTTCCAAGCCTGCTGGATGGCTTAGAAAGGTGTAAACATTAGTCAGAGAGAATCAAGACTTTAAATCAAAACTGTATGCCTTTCTAAAAGATATATTGTCCCTCAAGCAGAAGATATGAACTTGATGCATGAATTATTGGTTCAGATTTTACGGCCTGTTACACAGGTGGTTGGAATAGATAATCATAATGGTTCTTTCCATCCATACAGTATATGAATTTGAATTCAACATGAGTACATTGAGAGGCAAAGGATAACTTAGTGAAAGCAAATAATCTAAAAAACAATAACTGCAACAATGAAAAAAACCCAAACTACAAAGAAATGTCCCCTAACTTTTTACTCTCTTTAAGAGGGTAAAAAAAAAGGAAAAAAAAAGCCGTGCTGATTTCCACTCCTAAGTAAAACAGTAATAATAAAAAATTAAAGTTCTATGACTTTGAGAAGTGGCCCGAAAGTTCCTGCTTTCTTGCCCACCACTGTGGCAATTGGCATGGTGCCAGCTCAGTAGAATTTCTGAGGTAAAATAAACTCAAACGGGAATCTGGAAATTATGCTTTCAGACTGAATGATATGGACTCAGTAATAAGAAAACAAGTAACAAATTTTCTGGTGGTACATGAATCAAGAAAAATTTAGTAGCATTTCTACCACCATATTTTTTCTACTGTGCTAATGGTCAGGGTAAAAATCTGCTGTAGTCATTACAGTAGCAGATATAAGTGGAGAGCACACAGGGAGCAGAAACACGGAGTAAGAAGTGGTCATTAAAGTCACAATTAGAAATATAACCTTACCTTTTAACAACAGAGGTGTTAACAACATAGCAGACTGCCCTCTCAACTCACCACATTGCTGCTTCAAGAGTTCATTTAAAATAGTCTTCAGTTGGCATGCTTGGAAATGTCATCCTTAGCAACACGAAAACATAGCATATAGAACTGGAAAGGCATTTAATGGCTATCTGTGTATTACTGGATCTGGAAGTGCTTTTAACTTAATGGCTGCAGGTACATTGCAGCTCTTTCCCTCCCCTTCAGAAACACCCCTTCTGTCCTAGTTTTCATGTAAAGAAAACTTTCAGGCCAGACAAGGGATATAGCTTTCTTCAAAAAGAGCTTAGACCTTAAAATCTTTATTGAAGCACCTCCCAGCAGCCCATGGAGCATTTAGAATCATAGAATCATAGAGTCATCTAGGTTGGAAGGGACCTTTAAAATCATCTAGTCCCACCATCAACCTAACTCTGATTAAAAACAACAAAAAAAAAAACCCACACCAAAAGAAAACGATACAAAAGAACCGCAACTCCCCCC
>JAOXJK010000001.1:175152975-175187978 GCA_025774025.1 Xenus cinereus | reverse complement strand
CCATAAAAATCCCTTTGTTCCAGCACAGAAAAATTTATTCCATAAAGATGGACTTCTGACGCTCTGCTACAGCTGATCAGACATAGCAGTATATTCATTAGTCATGGAGTCTAACCCACAGTCACAAAACAAAATAGAAATCATTTTATCCCCCAAGTGGTGAAACTCTATTCAGTGTTAGACTGTGTTATTTATCTATCTATCTGGAATTGTGTCATTCTTTACTGCTACAGCTCAGTGGCTTTGTGAGAGGAGGATATGTGTCTTTAAAAAATCTGGTAATGGATCATGCATTGGAGTACAAGGGCATCCTAGGGGAGCCAGAATTTGTATGTAGGATTGTTCTTTTCTCAAGAAAAAATGTTACATCTTGTCTGGAAAATTGTCAGCTAATTTTGCTGCCATCCACATCAGCAATCATTTTAGGCTATACCTATTCTTTCCTCAGATTACTACATTCAGTATCAATGAATACTAAGAAGACAATGACGTACCACAGTGAAATCCAGGGCTGAAGTGGCAGCAGGGTATTTTTCCAAGAAAGCAATCAACAGAAGACAGAGCTGCTCAGCGATCCTAAGGTTAAGTCACTGATTCAAATGCCTGAAGTATGTATTTAGGTGCCTAACCTTAAAATGTCATTTCATATTGTGTATTTCACAAATGCACATTTAATAAAGCATCACTTTAAAATACTGTATCTTCAAGTTCTGAAAAAAATATTCTTGTTCATAAACACTACTGTCTAAAAAATACAAAAATTCTCCAACATTTTAAAGGTGATGAAAAGTATGAATTATCTACACAGTACTTCTATATACCATTGTACTGCATAAGTCCATTAAATTATAAAAATTATGTCCTTTTAAAGCTGAGTATTGAGAAAGACCATGCAACTTAATAATCTCTTGAACTAACATAATTTAGTCTGGGCACTGAGTTTGCATTTTGAGCTGAGAAATATAGGTTTCTGAAAATCAACAGACCTACAAATGCATATCAGGGTTCTTGCATGTTTTTCTTTTTTGTCACCACAGATGGTGCAGTTCACCTCATTAGAACTTTGATTTAAATCTCTGAAAGTGATACAGTCAATATTGAATTCAAGCACTCATTTGCATCATACAAAAATGAGACTTTTTTAATGATAGATATAAAGTTTCTTAAATAAAAAGTGAAAATGATAAACTAACAATTGCAAGCAGAAATAGCATCGGTAGCAATTGAGTAATCTATTCCTATATGCCAGACATGTTTCCTTACCTTCTGCCTTGTGTCCATAGATTCAGACAGCAAATGGTGAAATTTCTTATTAATTTGATTGTATCAAAGTAACATTGAAAAGAGAACTTGAGATGTTCTGTTCCAAAAAAAAAAATATTCCACAGCCCTCAAAACTAGACACTATACAAAGCCAGTCTTTGCTGAGGGAAGCCTACAGTGTTAATACCAGATGATGTGAGCAGATATGTAAAAAACCTTTATATTATGTTGACCTACTACATTCCTCTTTGGCTACCACCTTGAGGCACAGTCACATTTGCCCTTTTCTTGATTTTACTGTGAACTTAATGAATCACTGTTTCTTCTCCTCCTCTTCTCATTTTTATTCCAACACTGGTCTCTTAGCCATATTTCCATATAACTGTTTGTAGGGACATGCTGTGAGGAAGCATAAAGACCTAATCCACAATCAGAGAAACACTATTAAATATAGTTGCATTTGTGTTTTATTTTTATATTTTAATCCAAATTTCTGAGCATTTCTCAGATCAGTCCTACAGCCACTTTTTGCCAGCAACTAAGAGAACGGTATACCATATTTGACAAAGGGTAAGCTATGGAGAAATGTTGGGAAAGGAAAAACTCTTAAGCCAGCTTTTCTTCTAGACTGCCTGAAAATGAAAATCCGGGTGCTGATTTTCATCTCAGATGGTACAGGATATCACACTATTTTTTCACATTATTTTACCAAGATTTTACATATCCACAGAGCATAGAAAACTTTTTGAAAGCTTATTAATGGTTCCAAATCAGTTCTGGGGAAAAAATACTAATATGGGAAATTAAGGTCTTTTATTAAACATTAAAATAGAATTATTTCAACTACAAGCCTATGCCAGGGTTAGAAATAGAAGCCTGAAACAAAAAGGGAACCATTATGCTTTTTTGTAAAATAAAAACTGAATGAAGACAGAATTTCTTGCAAGTAATATGAAATAAATTAAACATTTCTGAACATTGTGGGAAATTTTTAAAAAGTTATTAATCATGCAGCTTTCTTCCTTTTATTGGTGCTTTATCTGTTCACATATAGCCTTCAGCAACATAAGAGCTATACCTAAATATGTTAGCACATGTCTATAGAGGTTCATATGTAGAAGTCTCTATAAAATGACAATAAGTGGTGATGTTATGTGTCTTGGATTGCCCAGTCTTCGGAGATTTGGTATCTGAATCTTTTCAAATCACTTCAGAATGTTATTGAACACAAATACATTTTTGAGTGTCCTGCATTTCAGCCTTTGGGTTAATATCAGTTTTTTCTTCCCAGTTCCTCCAAAAGTCTGTAGTGCACATCCAAAATGATAGAGGTTTGGACATAAACACTGATAAAATCTTTTTCCTGGCTCTCTGTGAGTCTGTCATTCTGTAGGATACTATCTTTCCCCGTAAGCCAAGCTTAGTCAGATATCTACGTACATTGTGGTATCTATACAGACTTTCACATCAATAAGTTAAGCTCCTGCTTTCCATCTGAGAAAAAGTTCCACTTTAAAGCACAGGTGTAAATCTGTTATTTTAAATTACACAGGCTCTGGAGCTGACAAGCATGGCCCTCCATGGATAGCATGCAGTATATCAACATGGAGTAATCTAGACAGATAGAAGTCCTACTCCTGAGAGACCCCAGCCACGCTCTGTGCAGCACACAAAAAGCACCAGGGTTCAGATGACCAGGATTTCAGTGTGCTCTGCCCCACTTTATCATCTGTGTGTGCAAAAGCATTTTGCTCACTTAGCCAGAGACCACTGAGTTGTCCTAACTTCTGTGCTTATATTCCTCCCTTAGTAAACCAAAATTTCCTAGACATTCAAGGGGCAGAGGAGGAATGCACTGCTAAATGCATTACCCCAAAAGAAAGCTTTGTATTTGGCATCAGAAACTATGGTTGAGCATATCCAGTAACTGATTTACCAATGGCTAAAATACACTGCTTTTCTCCTTTTCTACGTAAAATGTTGAATTCTACAGTGTAAAACGTGGATGTTATGAGAATGGGTAAATAGTATAGAAGTAGTAAGGTGATAGGAGGATGAAAGATAATATTTTAATAACATCTTCATCTATATCTTTTTCTTTCTTTTTTTTTAACTTTTTTTTCACAATTCCTTGTTTTGCTTAACTTTTGTCAAACATCTGAATAGAAAAGGGATGCTTTTTAATGGCCTAATTGACTACATTTTAATTCCACTTGATTCCTGGTATTTGTTTATATAATAACACTAAATATACTCTCTAATCATTTGGAGGTTTGTACATGTGTACTTGCCAAGACGTTGACCCAGTAGTCCAAATATTGACTGCAGAAATAGTGACATTATATGTTGCATTATCAGTTGGAGCACTCTACACTCACAATTTACAGCTACAAGAAGACAAAATACAACACACAACATAACACACCTTCAAATATATAAACATGTCATCCTTAAAGATATGTACCAAAGACTATTATAAAAAGTAATAGAAGTTAATAAGGAAACGTGATAAATTTTCAAGGGAAACGATTTAATAATTTTTGATGGAAGTCCTGGAAAGACCAATTTGCTGAGCTTGACTACAATTCAAGGATAATTTCTATTTAAAGTCTGTTTGCTTTAAAACTAAAACAGGGTCTTTGAAGTCCTGCCCTGTAGGACCCGCAAAATCTACCTTATTATTAATAGGTTGCTGCTTCTTCATAAGACAGGTTCAGAACTACAGTGCTTAGCTGGGACGTGAGAATTCTGTGTTCAATTTTCACAGGTTTCATGTCTGCTCCAATTTATGCACTTCTTCAATTTCCTCATCTAATTTTAAAGTTAGAAGATTTATCTGAATTTTCTATATAGATTCCTGTAATGATGGTCATATCCCATGATAATATTGTAGGAATTGCCCTCTGGAAGTGCTTCTCCTCCTTTTCTAATAAAGAAGATTAGAAAGATTGATTTTGTAACTTAGACACCTAAGATGAAGACCCAAATTTAGGCAATATGAGTACATTCCTCAAAATGTATTATTTACTGAGGAAAAGTAGATTCTAACCTAGGCAAGGCATCTAAATTTTTAAAATCTAAAACTAGCTGAGAAAAGTAAAAATCATATCTTTGTGGCCTAGTTTTCAATTTGTAAATGCTTTTCTTCCAGCTATGTATATTTTTTTCTTATTTAGCATTATTATTTACATATATCATATATGTGAGTATTATTTAGATGTGTATTCCTTGTGTTGGTATTATTTATATTATTGGTAATTGTTTGTATCATTTTTGCTCAACACCATCTGTCAGTCAATATCCATCTGCTGTCTTTCGTTTTATGCTTAGATTGCAGGCTTTTGGAGCAGGATGACTCTTTTTTTCCTGACCCATTACAAGTTACTCTTGGGTACTACAGTGCCTAGGAAGCCTAGTTTTGAAAGAGAACCCCACTGCAAAAGGTGTTTTACAAACAAAAAATAAAACAATAATCCATGCTCCAAAGAGATGGGTTAACAAGTAAATAGAGATAGTCAGATGACAGTACAAGAAGGCAATGAGACATTGTTAGTCAGCATGATAGACATTGTATTACAATGACAACAGACTTCTCATTTTCCATGTCTTTTGTAGACATTATGAGAAAAAAACCCAAGATATTATAGGAAACTCCTCTCAGTGATAGATATGTCTCAGGACTCGAAAAAAAGGTGGTTACTCAAAAATTCAGTGAGTTGGGAAGTGAACTTGAGATAAAAGATGGGAATAAGAACATTACAGAAAATGGAAAAGGTTATGGAAAGCTTGTAAAATTGAAATAAGTAACTTAATTTGATGCCATAAAGGATCATCAAGAAAATAATGCAAAGCTGAGGAGGGAGATGACTGAAGCAATGAGATAGGAAAATTGTATTTGCAGCAAAATTTCAAATGCCTGTGGGTAGGGCAGACCAACAGGGATGCAGTCAAAGAGGTAGAAGGTACAGTCACAGAGGAGACAAAGGTAACTGGAAATACTTTGGACTTTTAACTATGTTCTTAATACACAGAACAAACTGCAATTGCTGAAATAACAGGCACATGCAAGCAGTAGGCAAGATGAGAATCTTGAAAATGCACATTATTGGTCTCATTGGTAATCAAAGACAATAATTATTTATGAATAATTCTCCTTTAAATGCAGGGTTTTGTTGCAGAAGCACATGGTGAGATACACAGCCCCTGCGTGTCCTCAGCAGCCTGATGACCGTGTCTTGATTCTAATGTTTTCATGGGCAGACCAGACAAAAGTGTCAGTCTGAATTTCTCAGATTATTTTAGCTGTCCCAGTGTCTTCGGTAATTTATAACATTTTCCATCACTGACATGCATTATTTAAATCTGTGAATCATTTTGAGATAAAGACAGAAACTGAGTAAGAGGTTGGACAGAGACTTGGTAAAAAATACAGCTTCACTGTACTTACCTGACATGTCTGTTCTTCCTCGCTACATTTATTTATGATACAGAACATATGAGTATTGTTTCTGTAGGTCATAGATTCACTAATTCATGGCTCCCTTGTCCACATTCACTTTGCTCCCTGAATAACTGCATCTGCAAAGGACAGAGTTCAGAATAAGTTTACAACACTTATATGTAGATGTTCATTAAACAAAAATGAATGGCTACACTCATCACATTCCAACTAATATCTCATAATCCCAAAAAACATTTTTTTTAACTGAAATTAGTCAGATTCCTAATGAAAAATGTAGCCAATTTTACCCTAAAGGGCTTGGATTGAGGAATATATGTTGGGTTTTATCTGTGTTTATCTGTCCTGGGATTCCTGAAGGCCAGTCAACCTAGCAAAGACTGAGGCAAAGGCAGCATTCAGTACCCCAGCCTTTTCTATGTCCTGTGTAATCAGGTTCCCCACCTCATTGAGCAACAGGCCCACATTTTCCCTATTCTCTCTCTTGTCACCTCTGTACTTAGAGAAGTCCTTCTTGGTGCCTTTGACATCCCTGGACAGAGTCTATTCCATTTAGGCTTTAGCTTTCCTAACTTCATCCCTGGATGCTTGATGTTTCTGTATTCCTCACAAATTACCCATCCTTGCTTCCACGCTCTGTATGTTTCCTTTTTGTGTTTGAGTTTGGCCAGGAAGTGCTTGCTCATCCATGCAGACCTCTTAGCATTTTCCCCTGACTTCTTATTGATTGGGATTGAGCTCCCTTGACCTTGAAGGATGTGGCTATTAACTAGTTTTCTTGGGCCCTTCTTTCCTCCAGGACCTGATCCCATTTGACTCTTCCAAGCAGCTCTTTGAAGACGTCAAAGCCTTTAATTCTGCAGTCCAGGGTTGTGAGCTTGACTTTGACCCTTCCTGCCCTCAGGATCCTGAACTTCACCATCTCATGATCACTGCAGTCAAGGCTGCTTTTGATCATTATGTCACCAATGAGCCCGTCCTTTTTGGTAAGTATAAGGTCCAGCAGATCATTTCTCCTCATTGGCTCTTCTATCACTTGGTGGAGGAAGTCATCACCAATGTGGTTCAGGAGCCTCCTGGATTGCTTATGTCCTGTAGTGTTGCCCTTCCAGCACATATCAGGATGCTTGAAGTCCCCCCTGAGGACCAGGGCCTGAGAACATGAGGCTGTTTATAGCTTTCTGTAGAGAGCCTCATGCACTTGTTCTTCTTGGTTTGGTGGCCTATAGCAGACACTCACTGTAACATCACGTTTGTTTGTCCCCTGTCTTCAACCCATAGAGACTAAATTGGCTCCTCCTCCATCCCCAGGCAGAGCTCTATGCACTCCAGCTGCTCTCTCACAGAAAAGGCAGATCCCCTCTACATTTTCCCTTCCTGTCCTTCCTAAAGAGCCCATATCCCACCACTGCAGCACTCCAGTCATGAAAGCCATCCCACCACATCTCCATGATCCTAAAAAGATCGTAGCCCTGCAACTGCACACAAGTCTCTAACTCTGCATGTTTATTCCCATTACTGTTTTTTTTCTGAGTGTGCAGATGCTTTAGAACTGCGCATCGATGCACGTTTTGTTCCTGGAGAGGTTTTGGGGGATTTCTCCATAATGGTTCCTTGTAGGCACTTCCTAGCTCACATGTGAGTGCTGGAAGTAACACTGCTCAAGAGCCATTTTGTTGACTTTTTGATCATTTCCCATCACACCACCCCATGCCCTTTACTCAGAAATTTGTCTCCATCACTCCCTTACAAGACTGTTGGTCTCCACCTCTGTCCCCCATCATTCTCAGTTTAAAGCCCTTCTTAGGATGTCAGCCATCCTAAGGATGAACATAGCTTTGTCCCCTTTTATGAGGTGGATTGCACCTGACCCAAGCAGATGCTGATCTGCAAACAGGGTCCCACGGTCACCAACAGTCCATTATTGTGGTTCTGCAGTCAATTATTGACTTTTCCTGTTAGTGCCATTCTCCTCACAGCCTTTCCCCTCACCAGCAGGATTGAAAAGAACACCACCTTGGCCCACATGCCCCTAATTACCAACCTCAGAGTTCTGCAAACACTTTTGACACTGTCCAGGTTTCCCCTGGCAGTATCATTTGTGCCCACACGGAATAAGAGTAAAATGTGTAGTAGTCAGAGGGCCAGGTGAGTTTTCGCAGTCCCTCCACAATGTCCTTGATCCTGGTCCCTGGTAGGCAGCAAACCTCTGCAGATGATTGATTGGATTGACGGGTGGGTGACTCCATCTGCTGCAGTAGGGATTCACCCATTCTGATAACTTGCCATTTCTTCCTCGTAGTCTTGCATAATTTGGGGTTAGGTGGATCAGGTTCTTTCCTTGTAGGCATATTTGGCTCCTCTCCAGTTTTGAGGATGGTGACCCTATTCTGCAGTTGTAAGCAGTTAGGTGGTGCAGGAGCCTTCCTCTTTGTACCAGAAGTCACCAGCTTCCATCCTTCCATTTTTCCAGAATGATCACTTACATTCATGATGGGGGCAGACACTGCCTGCTTGTCTTCTACAGGTGGGGTGTGAGGCTGTTCAGGCTGCTGAGTCTCAGAGAATATCTTATCCCCCTTTCAACTTCTCTGATGCTCATTTCTTCCCTTAGCTCCTCTATTTGGAGGCGCAGCTCCTCCACATTGGCGCAGCTCCTGTAAACCAGAGGTACATCTCTCCTGGCCTCAGAAACAGGTCCCAGGTGCTCCCTCCAGCCCGGGACTTGTATGGTGGCACCTGCTGCCTCAAGCTCAGTCTGAGTTGAATCCTCTAACTTTGCAGGGACAGCTGCTCCAACATCTACGGAGGAAACTGCCGTGTGGCATACCAACACGTATGAGACTACTACAGCAGCACAATTTCACTTGACGTCCCCTTGAACATCCCCTCTTCACACCCTTCCATGCAATCTGCAGTGCTTGTTGGCTGCCTCTGTTAGCTGTGCTCACAGCACCTTAAACCTATATATTCCAAATTTGAGGGCATCAAGAGATACGGTTGCTCCAGGCTTAGCTCAGAATATAATTTTATATTCTTGGAAACATTAAAGAAACCCTTGCTTCTTAGCTTCACGTAGGTCTCTTTTTGTTTCCATTACTTGGCCTTGTAAAAGGAAAGAGTCCCTTCTTCATGACTGTATGTCTGAAAGTCTACTGAGAAGGTGCTTAATTATTTTAGTGCTTAAAACATGGGTAAGAGTGAGTTTTCACACTCATACATCATTAAGTTAGCAGGAGAGGCGAGAATTCCTATATTCCAGTCTTTTTTAAGCCTATTTAAAGAAATGCACAAAGGAAAACCTCAAATAGAAATTTTGTTAAGGTTGAATTAAATTAGAGGATACAGGAAAAGGGACAGTAAAGAACAGTAAAAGAGGATACTAAGGATAGTAAAAACAATGTAAATTAAGGCAAAATAAAATGTCTTAAGAAACTGAGTTAAAACCTACAAGAAAGCTAAACATCTGGAAGAGATTTTTCACCCAAACTAAGATATCTTTGTTTCTGTAGATTTATAACTCTCTCACCTTATTTGCTGCCAAATACAACGTAAAGTATATTTACCAAATAATACAGACTGTATGAATTGTTAATTCATTTTTAAATCAAACGATATTTTACTCTATACAGCTAATAAAGGATACGTATAGGTTTCTTCACTTGAAGTGGGGGGGGGACCCAAGAATTCTTCAGTGTTACCTCAAGATATGATAAGACAGCAGCTTCCAGATCTTTTTCTTCCAACAGAATATTCATCATGCAGGTGATCTCCAGCTTCGGTGCTGAAGGCCTGGCAGTGTGACATTTGCAAAATTTTGGCATGGATCTTTGGGGTCCCTCTGACTTCCTCCAGCCCTCTGCTTGGAGCATGCTGATGGGGACAGCCCTCCCTGTGGTACAGAGCTGACAGCTGTCATCATCATGAATCCCATCATTACCTCCACTGCTGAGAAGATCAGTTCTCTGGGTGACTTACACAGCTGTTGCCAAAAAGGGACATTAACGAGACAGAAAGGCTTTTGGAGATATGGCTGTGGAGACACAGGCTTCCTCCTCCTAAGCAAGGGCATTGCCATTTTTCTTCACCTCACTCCCACCAAGAACAGGCTACTGGCCCCAAAGGCCATAAAAGAAGACATGTTCTAAAACATTGCATAAGATTTCTTAGACTTTTCTTTACTTTTAATTTTCCTTCTATTTTCTTTGTATTTTTCCCATAAAATGTCTTCTACTGACATTAACTACCTTGTTTTAATGTTTTAATGAGAGTCTGTGCTCCTCAGAGTAGAAAAGGTTCACATTTCCCCAGATGGACAACTGGGTGGTGGTTTTTGTCTTGACACCACATAGGATCTGGAAAGTCCACATGGAAATAATTATAAAATAGGCTCTACAGGAGGTTTACACCTTTCTGGACTGGCAACTGGAAGACAATCAAGTTAATTTGAAATAACTCAAATAGCACTAGATGCCCATGTTCAAATAACTGAAGTAAGCTGTAAAGTAGGAGAGAATTCAGCTGTGGCTATAGGTTCTTACTGGTGGGGGTTTGCATATGATGCAGGTAGGTTTCTTAAGTTCTCATCATGATGCATCAAGAGAAAGAGATTCATCTTCACCATCAAGTGCGGCAACTATCTGTATCTGTTGCCACTGAGCATCATAAATTGAGCTCCTACCTAGTGAGATGAACATGCATCTCAGCTCTCAGTTTAATCACTTACTTTTAAGAACCTATTTAACTCATGCACCAGATAAGGATGAGGCATACACAACTGGAATTATGGGAAAACAGTAATATAGAAAAACAGTGTATTGTGCCTTGTGTATTGCCAAAGAGGTGCAATTTGCTACCCTAAGGTAAGGGCTTACAGTTAGAGGGATAAATCAATGCCATTATTGTGAACCTGGATAATGACTGGCATGTGGAATTGTGAAACTAAATCCTCTAGTAGACTGTGGGTATCTCTGTGTCAATTATGTTTGTTGTTTCCATCATGTCTTCAACACAGTTGCAATTGGTTCTGCTCCTAGTCCTGCTTTTACAAAGTTCTCTAACAAACCGTGTGATTCACAGGGGAACCAGGCTGTTTACCTTCATGACATGAAATTACATGACATGGAGTCTTATGGTCATCCTCATGTGGGATTTACTATAGCACAGAACCTCATTGCTGTAGGAGATTAATTTAATTGCTGTCATGAAAAACCTTTATCACACCAGGGAAAATAGTATTAATAAATTGATGTCTTTCTGTTGAATATAGAAAAATGTTGTTGCAATATATTATCTAAGACTTATCAAACCAGAACAAACTTATCTTGTAACTTTATTTCCTATTGTTTTATTGGGAAGAACGGCATGAAATCTGCAGTTCCCTCAGGTGCAGAAACTGAAAGAAGACAGTGTGAAGGTAAAAACTAGAGTTCAGTTGTGGCACATAATGGGAGGTGAAATCTAAAGCAACAAAGATTAAGAATCACTGTTAGCTTGTAGAGAGAAATTATGTGATTAGTGGGATAAACCCCTTAATAATCCATTTTGTTTGTTGTTTCCTCCACTAAAGAGACATTTTCTAGCATATGGATGCACACTAAAAGCACACATGTACTAATTTCCATAAAAATAAGGAATGTACTTGTCTGTGTCTGTGCATGGACATGTGCATGCTTCTTTATATTTTATACATAAACATAATAATATAACATAATTACATCTAAATGCATTATTTATACATTTATAACTTTATGTATTTAAATTTATGTTATAAGCATATGTGCATTTGTGTGTTATACAATGAAAAGATATTGCGATGTCTCTTGGCTATGTATTTATAATATGTAAAATTTAGTTTCATAGCACTGATGGATCTCAACATGGCCTTATGGGACTATAGGCTACGTAACATTAAAAGAGTAGAACCCTTCTTGGAAGACTTATGATCTCAATAGTCAAGGCAGATAAAAAAAAATGGTGGCAAGCTAATAAGAATTTTTAAAAGAAAAAAAAAAAGAAATAGTGTACAGTGTGTCCTTATTTACTTTTCACACGGTAACCTCACTGCCCACTCTCCTTTGTCTTGCTGCCTCACCAAGTCTGCTGCACAGACTTGATTTATGACAAGTTCTCTCCTGTTTTATTAGCAGCCATGAAGAAACTGCCTCTCTTTGAACACAGGGTGCTCTGAAAGAGTAAAAAATAAGCTATTTACTGTATTTGCCCTATACTAAGTTCCCAGCCCGTTTTACCCCCTAACAGTGGGAGAATTTCTCTTGTGCCCCTTACAGGACTCTTATATACAACTGCAGATTTCTATACCTCTGTGCTTGGCCACACGGTATTATTATTCTGCACAAACGGTAAGCCTACACATCACATGATCCCAGTATGTTTTGCTATAAAATAGATTTATTAAATACAGACTATCCTCTTCTTTTCATTACTAGACATTTAGCCTGTGAAGCAGTCCTTGAAGGAGAAGAGAAAACATATGACAACTAGTAATTTGCAAGAGCTGGATCTGCTTCAGTGAACAATAGCATTACCTGAGATAGTCTCAAAGTCCAATAGTGAGCTCATAGGTCAGACAATACCAGACCTCCTTCAAATAAGAGAATGGCTTCTCTCAGGCACTTTGTATTTCTGTAAAAGTCTGTGTGTCATCTTGCTCAAATAAGTAAAGAGAAGGCAGGAAATATAGAGAATGAGAAACTTGTGGAAAAATACAATAGAAGGAAAAGAAATCATTTAAATCTCTCTGGACCTAACTAATTATGAAGAGAGAAAGACTGATGTCTCCAGTTTAAGTAAATCATTAGTAATTTTCTGCACTAAGAGAAATAGCTGAGTTCACAGAGATGTGATAAAGATTTAAGATCATAAGTGCCTACGTGTAATGTAAGATATAGTGGGAAACACTCTTAAAAGGCAAATGCAGTGACAAAAACACCCTATTGCATTTAATAGATAATAAATGGAATTCCTCTGAGTTAACCTTTCACCTGCAGATTTCAGGGAAATGGCAAGGATTTTTTTTTCAGAAGACTTGGGTCGGAAGGGATAAGAACTAGAAGAATGATAAGTTCAAATTATTCTGCAAGGTATGACATGGATATAATGAAATACTGCAGAGGGTTCTAACTTCACCACGCAACTATTGTGTGTATGTAACACAAAAGGTCAAGGGTCCTTTAACATTAAAACTAGGAAAAGATGAAGCAGACAGACTTGACATGAGGCTCCTTCAGTGAAAATGCTCCTAATATACCTTTATTAGTTCCAAATGCACTGTCATTGTTAATAAATTAATAATAGAAAAAATATAAACAACAATAAATGGAATTATGTGTCTGCTTACAAAGACAGGTAAGTTGAAACCAACTAGCATCTATCACACTTGAAGCATTTCCTGCAAACATCTGAAAGCTAACATGAGCACTCCTGAAAACCAATTCTTCTAAAAATAAAATATTTACTGAAAATTAATTTCAAATACTAGCTCTTTTTGTGCTATTTACAATATTTTTGTGGTTTGTTTCTTGCAATTCTTTTCTTCTATTAAGTCAAGGCAGAGAAGAATTCTACATGTTTTATGGACTTTATCACCAGAGCACTAGCTGGGTGTTTACATGTCAAAATATTGTAGCAATTTGCAGATCAGATTTCATCAAAAATCATATGGATATATTTTAATTTCCCAAACTGCTCTTGGACATCCTTGAACCCAAACAAACAACAACAAAAAATTGGCATATCTGTTAACTGTAAGATTTTTTTTTCATAGTTATTTTTCTCAGCAAGAAGGAAAACATCCCATTTCTCTAGTGTGGAGCATATGACAAGTATTTCCATCTCCAGATGGAAAGGACAGGGTTTCAACAGCTTATAATTCCAGCCTGTTGCCTTATAATTTTGTAGGCCCTGATTCGGGCATGCACGTAAATTTATCTTTAAGCATCTGCCTTCATCTCGTTAAGCACATGTTTAAGTCTTTTCTTGAAAAGGAATGCTTTCCGGAAAAGAGATCTTGAGTGATGCTATTCTCTGCTTCTGACACTGAATTTAGTCAATAAGTCTTGCAAGCTGCAATTTAGAAAAAAAAAAGTTTCTTACTTTCAAATTAGCTTACTACATCTGGTGCATTTTCTCTTTTTTTTTTTTAAGGGATGAAAGGAATTCATGATACTTGCAACTGTATGTCACATGCTTCCTTCTCTATTCTCCGTCTCTTCTATTGTTCTAATACTTCCTTCACTGTTCTCACACAGGATTTAAATGTTATTGATCTCCCGAGATTTTAAAAATGCAGATATGAGTTTAGTGAGAACAGCTAGTTTTATTCCTCATGTTACACATTCCCAGAACTTCTGTTGCTTTTTATTGCGATTGTTGGAGTCATAACACCACCTCTTTTGGTGGAAGGAAAAGAGGTGATGTTATGGTAAACATCAGTTATTTGCAGCTGCTAAAGGATTTAGTAAGGTAGGAACTCACGGGAAACACTATGAACAAAGACCTGTTCCAGTCTATATCTAAATCAATGGCAGAATTGCAGCTTGTAAGACTTCATTGACTAAATTCAGTACCAGAAACACAACTGCCTGTAAATTCTAAAGGGATCTTTGAAACTAAAAGCCACTTGACGTAAGAAGGACAAAATGTTGGCAAATTTTATATGACATAAAATTTGAGAAGCATTAAGATGAATAAGAAAGACTACAGGTATGCTATTTAAGTTAAGTTTGACCCAAAAGGCTATTTTTCATAGAAGAAACAGGTTGTTATATTATTTGTCATTGTAGGAGAAGATAAGGTTTGAAATCACCTGAGGGACCTGAGTATATATAAGTCCATGGGACCTGATGAGGTGCACCCCTGGGTCCTGAGGGAATTGTCTGATGTCGTTGCCAAGCCACTGTCCATATCTGAAAAGCCATGGCACTCAGGCGAAGTCCCCAGTGACTGGGTAAAGGGAAAGATCATACTTACTTTTTAAAGGGGTAAAAAAAGGACCTTGAGAACTACTGATCAGTCAATCTTACCCCTGTGACCAGTAAGATCACAGAGCAAATCCTCCTGGAAGATGTCAGAACATATGGAAGACACAGAGGTGATTAGAGACAGACAACATGGCTTCACCAAGGGCAAATCATGCCTGACAAATCTGATGGCCTTCTACAATGGAGAGGCTGTGTTAGTGGATGAAGGAAGAGCTGCAGATGTCATCTACACAGATGTCTGTAAGACCTTTGATATGATCCCCGATAACAATCTTGCCTCTAAATTGGAGAGATTTGAGTTTGACTGATGAACTGTTAGATAGGTAAGGAAATGGCTGGATGGCCACATCCAAAAAATTATCGTCAATGGCTCAATGTCCAACTGGAAACCATTAATGAATTATGTCCCTCAAGGGTCCATACTGGGACAAATACTATTTTATATCTTCATCAATGACATGGACAGTGGGATTGAGTGCACTCTAAGCAAGTTTGCAGATGACACTGACCTGAGTGGTGCAGCTGATTTGCTAGAGGAAATGGATGCTATCCAGAGCGACCTTGACAGGCTTGAGGAGTGGGCCTATGTGAACCTCATGAAGTTCAACCTGGCCAAGCTCAAGGTCCTGTACCTAGGTTGGAAAAATGTCCAGTACTAGAACAGACTGGGGGACGAATGGATTAAAAGCAGTCCTGCAAGGAACAACTTGGGGATAATGAGAGATAAAAAATTGGACGTGAGCTGGCAATGTGCCCAGAAAGGCAATGGTAGCATGGACTGCATAAAGCGAAGCATGGCCAGCAGGTTGAAGGAACTGATTATCTCCCCACTGCTCCCCTTTCATGATACTCCACCTGGAGTACTGTATCCAGTTCTGGGGATATGGACCAGTTAGAGTAAGTCTAGAGGAGGGCCATGAAAATGGTCAGAGGGCTGGAACACCTCTCCTACGAAGAAAGCCTAAGACATTTGGGGTAGTTCATCCTGGAGAAAAGAAACTTCTGGGGAGACTGTATTGCAGCCTTTGAATACGTAAAGGGGGCTTATAAGAAAGATGAAGACTTTTTACCAAGGCCTGTAGTGACAGGAGAAGAGGCAACAGTTTTAAACTCAAAGAGGGTAGGTTTAGAATGAACACAAGGAAGAATTTTTTTATGATGAGTGTGGTGAGACACTGGTACACATTGCCCAGAGGAGTTGTGGATGTCCCATGACTGGAAATGTTTAAGATCAGGTTGGACAGGGCTTTGGGCAACCTGATCTAGTGAACAATGTCCCTGTCCATGGCAGAGGAGTTGGACTAGGAGATCTTTAAAGGTTTCTTCTAACTCAAACCATTCTATGGTTTTATGATTCTATTAGAAGGAAAAAAAAAAAGATATTCTAAGAACCCAAACTCTTACCACTTCCATACTATCTTCTGATATTGAATGTGGGTCTAAAGCGTAAATGTGATACCATGAACAAATCTCTTAATCCTTATTGATACAACTTGAATCTTGGCAGCACTAGCAATATCACCGGTTTTCAGAAGCACTGCATGCATCGGTGCTACCCTTGAAAGTACTAATAACTCTTCTTCCTTACTCTTGAAGGTATATTGTGCAGTGAAAGTAACATCATCTGCTAGAAAGCAGCTCACCTGTATGAAACCATAATACATTAAAATAAAATTAATCCAAGCCCTGTAACGCTGTAAAATAGTTAAAACATCTGGAAGATTAGCTGCAATGCTGGGGTAGGATATGAACCTGGTTTCAGCACAGTCAGGTTGAACTCAATTAAATACTAAAGGCCACACACAAATGGAGCTCTAATTCTTATTTCACAAATCACACTTCAACACTCTTACTCATTTATTTACTTGCATTATCAATAATCTGTTTTAGTATTTTATCACTCTACTGCATTCCCTTTCAAGTTGATTACTTTAACAGTCTCATCAGGCAGTATGACACCTTATAGTGCACACATGCTTCATCAATAGAAAGTGAAGATGACGTCGCTCTAAAGCCAGGGTCTCCTCTCTATAGTCTCTGCAGCTGGCACTCTCAGACCACTCAGGTGAGATACTGATCTCTGTGGAGCTTTCTCTCCGATTGAAGCATGCCTCATAATATTTGAAGTCCTCTGATTTTCTGGAAAGTTTAGTTTGAGGTATGTCTATGAACCAGTATGACTGTCTGAAATACAATGTATGAAGATCAAACGATCACACTAAGATTAGATTTGTGATCTTCTTCAAACAGTGCTGATCCTGTGCTAATGTTGACATATTTGCTATGTCTGAAGAGGTTTGGTCCTGAATGGTTCTGTTCATTGCATAGGCTACAATTGAAAAATATGTATACCAACCTTCAAAATGTTAATTCCTTCAAAAGTGGGCATTGCGAGGATACATTTTCTCTTTTATTCTTTCAGTAAAATGGATACTCAAGTTTTTTATGGGAGCCCTTCAGGAAATGCAACTGACAGGACCTTCATTCCACATAAACATAGACCATTATCAACTACCTGGAAGGTGTTGTTCTTTAGAATCTGTTCCTTATTGCATCTATGAAGCACCAATGGGTTTTATACAGTTTGAAAGAAATACAGTTATATACATCAATGAAATAATTTGATCATTGACTGGATGTTTCCTTTTATAAATCACTTGTGTGATTTAAACACTCAACAGAGGTTATGCATATGTGCACTTAATAAAATTTATCTCCTATAATTCGTGTATTTTCTATATGTAAAAATTTTGACCTTAATTAACACCCTTCACTCTTGTATTTGAGCATCTTTGTGTATACTGAATAGAAACAGAAGGCTTCATGAATTTGCTGGTGCACTGATATTTCTGAGGTCAAAATCCTGCTACTCTACTGTATTGCTAAGGGCAATTTGGTACTGGCTCAGGAAAAAATATTTTTGCTACTTGTGAAATGAATTTTATAATTCAGGGTTATTTACCTTTTGGATGATGTAGCAAGAATTACTCATTTATTAGAACATTCTTAATCATTTCTTAACCACTCTGACTGCAAAGGAGTAATAAATATGCCTGCATACACCAAATGTTTGTAAGCCAGGTGAAATGCTTTAACAACAACCTGGCTTAGATCAGCAACTGAGTATGCATTAACCCTTTAAAATATTAATGTCTACAAAAAATAAGCTTTCGTGCATAGTTTCCTTCTTAAAACTGACCTGTAGAAATCCTTACTGATGGGCTGTCTCAGTCCACAATTAAGTATTTTCACAGGTTAGATTTTAGGGAATCTTCTGCTAAGCAGAGGGTGTAATGTCAAGTGTTCATCATCGCACATTTTTCCATGACTCTGACTTTATTTCATTTCCTAGCGCTTGCTTAATATAATTCTTAATGTGTCAATTTTAGTTTATTTGGCTTTTTTTTTTTCTAATTTCATCCCAAAGTAATATAAAACAATTCTGCAATAAAGAAATTTCGCTCCAAATTTCAAGTAGACTTAAATCTCAGATGGAGTTATATTGGAAGAGCAAATTTACCTGTAGCCACGATATTATAAAAGAATATTCTTTATTTTAGATCAGCCCATAATGAATTCATTCAAACCAGTGATTAAATGCCTGACAGTGCTAACTTACACAAATATAAAACTTAGAATCTATTAAGTTGTTGTAGCCTTAAAACAATATGGAGCTGGATACAAGACTATGTTCATGCATGTTCACATAAACACATATGCACTGCAGAACTAAATATTTAACTGTATTGTATAAATTAATTTCTTGTGTATCTGTTACTCATGTGTTCTGCTCCTGATGTCCCATCAAACCCAAGTTTTATTTCAACATTCTTAATCTTTAAATTGCTTCAAACTGATTCTTTGTTGTTCTTCTTCTTGTTGTCAAATCAAATTGCCATAAAAATGTTTCCTCCTTCTCCTTAAAGATTTGGCAGTACTTCTCTGAAGCAATTGGGCTAGAGGCCAAAGCTGTAGAAGAATCAGTCCTGGATCAAGAACAAGTTTTTATACGCAAACACACTGTGATTTTAAAGTCTATTATCACATTTCTCTATGGAGCTAGAAATGGGAGCTTCCTTTCTTGAAAATGAGAAATTCCCATTTTCCCACTGGGGTGCCTGGCCCCTCTTTCATATTCTGAAAGCATATAACAAAACCAGATGCTTAAAGATATTATGTCTTTTTTATGAACAAAAATGGGCTTCATAACATGAAAAAAATTGAAACAACAACATATATTTATACCCCAAAATGTTTATATTTATCTTCAACACATTAAATATTTTTACTCAAAATCTCATCACAAAACCCCATAATATTCATGTTCTACAGCTTCCATCTCTTTATAGACTATAATGTCTAGTTAGATTCCTTTATATAGTTTTCCAATTTTGTGGGAGAAGTGCAGATTTCAGGACAGTTACTGATGCAACACAATTTGACTACTTGTTTTTGCCCACAGATAAAAAAGATAGAATGGTGTTTCTGAAGTACAACTTCCATGAGGCATCAATAGCATATTTCCTTTAAAAACATGTAGATTTTCATCAGAATATTTTGAATCTAGACATAGCAATTGGGCTAGAAATTTTCATTTTTTTGTAGAAAATTGAACAATTTTTTTGGTGATAACTTTCAGTTAGCAGACAACTCAATATTCCAGTAAGGATTTCGGTGGTAATCCAGAAAACCATTTTAACCAACTCTCATCATTATTTGGTTCTTTTTATTTTTATTAGTAATTTCAGTAGTGACCATGCACCTGAGAAATGGGGGAGAACATCAATCTCTCGAAGCCTGAGAAAGGACAGCTATAGTTTTCCAGAACTGATTATGGTGTGCTATGGGTTTATGTCATTTATATTTTCATTTTGTTTTGCTCTGAAAAAAGGGTTTTATATGGAAAACATTTGTGTGTTTATGTTGCTATAAAGCAGGCATGATTTGCAGTATAGCTGACAATGTTGGTACAGAAAATAGACACTTTGCTTTTCCTTACTTTCTCAGCCAAGCTATACTACTTTACATTACATTAACATAGCTTTTCATGTTTAATATCCTTGCGGGGGAGGCTGAATGAAAAGAAGGAAAAATTGCCCATGCTTAATAATATTAGCATTTAAGTTGTCCCACTAGGCTTTAAAATTTGCACCTTATTAAAGAGAAGATTGTGCTTCAAGGACAGATTGCAAGGGGGTAGGAACAGGAGAAGCAAAAAACACACCTTATTGAGGTAAATGGGGTAAGACAGCTGAATTTTGCTTTTTAGGGTGTGATTTTTGAAAAATATTTGTTTAGTGTGTTTTTATCTAGAAAAGCAAGAATAAGCTGAAACCTTATTAAAAATAACAGTATTTAAGTGCCTAGTTTGAGGGTAGTGGTTTTGGGTGATGGTTTCCAACATGGTTGAATTAATAGGGCACCAGTATTTTTATTAATAGCTTGAGGGTTCTATCTTAGTTCAGATATTAATAAAATAAAGAAAGTATAGTTTGTATTTAACTGAAGCAACTTGAATTCCCTTTGATAACTAATCTGAATGCTTTTATGGGGACTCCCTCTAAAAAACCTTGCAGTAAGACTTAGCATTTCCACATCATTTTCACAGTCAACTATAAGTAGTTAGCACCTGAAAGCCTTATAATTTCTAGCAAGAGATCTAACTACAGAGTTTTGAACATAAAATGAGCATAGAGAAACAGTTTGGGTTTGGGTTTTTTTCAGATGTGTACTTGATTTGCTTGCCTAGGCATAGACATCTGAGGTGCCCTACAGCATCTAAGAGACTCACATGAGTCTATCAGACAGAATCAAGCCTTCTCTGCATGAACTGGTAAAAAATACCAACTAGATTCCTGTGTGTAACCAACTGAAGCAAATCCTTAGTGTCTTCCAGTAAAGCCAGTTAAGTTTTTTACAATGTCTATTATTAACTCTCCACCCCAATAAGGATTCATGTTCATGCCTGAGGTAGGTATGAACTAATCGTCAGATGAGTAGTGCTCACTTAAGGCAAAGTCTCAATAATGTGTAAGTTCACTGTACATCAGTCAACTGATCATCACTGTGCCTGTGTAGGATTGTCTTCCCCTTTCTCCCTTTGTTTAGTAAATACAACTCCACTGAAGTGATTTGGATGGCTATTACATTGTTCCTTTTATAACTTATCCATCACTTCATTCTCTAAAATGGTCCGAGCTTTCATAGAATCACAGAATGGTTGGAGTTGCAAGGAACCTTTAAAGATCTCCTAATCCAATCCCCTTGCAGAGGCCGGGGACACCTGCCACTAGATCAGGTTGCTCGAAGCCCTATCCAGCCTGGCTTTGAACACCTCCAAGTATGGGGCACTCACAACTTCACTGGGCAACTTCTTCCAGTGTCTCACTACCCACACAATAAAGAATTTCTTCCTCATATCTAATCTAAATCTACCCTCTTTCAGTTTATAACCATTACCCCTTGTCCTGTCACTACAATCCCTGATAAAGAGTCCCTCCCCATCTTTCCTGTAGGCCCCCTTTTAGGTACTGGAAGGCTGCTATAAGGTGTCCCTGCAGTGTTCTCTTCTCCAGGGTGAACAACCCCAGCTCTCTCAGCCTGTCTTCATAGGAGAGGTGCTCCAGCGCTCTGATCATTTTTGTGGCCCTCTGCTGGACCCATTCCAACAAGTCCATATCCTTCCTGTGTCAAGGACTCCAAAGCTGGACACAGTACTCCAGGTGGGGCTTCACGAGAGCAGAGTAGAGCGACAGAATCACCTCTCTTGACCTGCTGACCACACTTCTTTTGATACAGCCTGTGATGTGGCTGGCTTTCTGGGCTGCTGGCACACATTGCTGAGTCAGATTGAGATTCCCACCAACCAACTCCCCTAAGTGCTACCCCTCAGGGCTGCTCTCAATCCATTCTCTTCCAGCCTGTATTTGTGCTTTTGACTCCTTGCTAACTATACTATTAATTTATCTATCTATCTGCTACAGCCTTGTTACAGGAAGGGAATAGGCAAATGGAGAACCAGCTGGCATATTGTCTTCCTATTCCAAACAGACAGAATGCAGATAAATACTTAGCAGTTAATACTACTTCTAACCCTGAGACATGGTTCAAGGCCAAGTTTTCATGCACTAATTGTGCTGTTTCAGAAAAGCTTACCTCCTGGAAGCCATTTTTTGTTCACTGGAGTGGTTAAATAAACACAGTCTGTATGATTTGGCTCCCCAGACTAAATTATCACTTTTGGATGCTTTGACTACTCGACCAATCCAGCATTTTTTAAAGAAAACAAACATGACAGTAAGGCCTGTATTCGGGCAGAGAAAAGGGTCCACTTTAGAATGAAATTCTTAGAAAACCAAAGTTGAAAGAAGGCTTGGTCCTGTGTCATTTTTCTACCTTGTGGTGGCTATTTGAGAAAAACAGCTGTTTGCAGGTTGTCCTTTCAGCAATACCATGGAAAGGGGATGGATGAATGGAGGTGAAAAAACAGTAAAGAAACTCTGGGTTTTGCTATTGGGAAAAAAATGTAACAGGAGGAGGAATAAATTTAATTTCTTCCCACTGATGGATTGGGTATGTTTCAGTTTTTTTCTGACTTCATGGTGAGGAGATAGAGAGGGTCTTTAAAGGTCTTCTAAACTGGAGATTTGGGGACATAAAAGTTTTCTGCAAGTTAGTATTTGTGAATTTTCACTTTTGATTCATGTGCTTTATCAGGTTCGTATATTCTTATTCTAATTTTGCAATAATGCTGGATCTGTGTTGTACCTAGCAGAGTGATTCTATGAAAGCTTCCTTAGGAGTACTTCCTAACTCCCGGGATGCACTGAGATGTGTTGCCAGAAGTTCATTGTGCCTTACAGATGACAGTTATTTAAGTCCTCTAGCTATGTTTCCATCAGGTAATAATGGGGGGTTGGTATTGGGCAAGGGATTTAGCAATACTGCAGATAACTAGTCCTTGAGGGAAATTCTACTTGCCTGTCTACTCTGACTATTTTTTGTTGGCAAAATTTCCAGGCAGTTCAGACCCAGCCCCAAAAACACTTTTAGAGATAAAGAATGTGTATATAGCTCTTTTATCCTTTGAATTATTGCTGCAGTTCAGTTTACACAGCAGCATAGGAGCAGCCAACATGCTGATTTAAAATAAGATATACACAAGTGTTCTGAAAATGCCTTTACTGTATTATATTTTTCAATTATAGCATTTTGAAAATCAGAAGGGATCAAATCATCTCTCATTAAAGTGAAAGGACTCAATGAATTGATGTTAGTCTAACTATATAGCACATATTTCACATGACCACCAGAATACATGGATCTCTCATGTTCTCTTTCATGATTTTTTTGGCAAACTAGACACTCACTAAGAAGATGCCACATAAGAATGCGTAAACTCTGGATTCAGATGCATTTATTCTGTTAAAAATATGTCAGAACTTCATTTTAACTTTCTGGTATGTGACCCTCGGATAACTGAATAATCCATTCCCTCTGGGCTGGAATTAATACTGGAAGAAATGTGAAAATAAGCATTTTCTTTGAAGACATTCAGTATGATTAGAGCAAAGAAGTTATCTCAGTTATTAGGACACATGACACATATTCATATTCCCTCATTTCCGGAAATAACTATTCTGGAAAAGAAGTACAGAATCCTAGTCACCTGTATGGTTAAACTTAAGTGGTTCCTCTTCTTTTGCCTGAAATGATGGACACATGTAAATTTTGGGAGAGCAATGAACTCCTTTCTCAAGGGCTGATATGAAATGACTGAGTTCCCTGTAGTTATATAAAATCTATCAGGTACTAACACAGATCAGACAACAAAAGAAAGTGTTTTATGAAAGGCTTTCTTAGTATATTTTCCTCATTGGTTTTCTAGTGACTGACCTAGCTAAATCAATACTCGCTTCTGTAGGCAGTCCTTTGCCATTTCTTACTGTCTTTGGACCACATCCTACCTTCATTTTTATCTGTGTGGCAGTACAAGGATAATAGATCAACACACATACAGACAAAAGAGGAATCTTATCCAGTAGGACCTAGTGAATGCCTATAGTGTGACATCTTTTTAGCAATATTCAACTTTAGGGAGAAGAAGAGAAAAAAGATTTTGTGGAATGACAAATACTGGGTTTTATTTCCTGTAGTAAATCAGAATAAGGCTAGAGAAAAACACTCAATGACTAATACTTTATCAGGCAGGAATTGGGGCAAAAAAAAACAATGTTAAAGGCATTTGCTGCACAGAAACTGCACAGAGAAAAAAAAAAAGGTGAAAATATTTGAGTAGCAAATGTAAAGAAACCAGTAAGAACAATAAGCCAGTCTTAACTTGTCAAAGAAACCCTACCTATAATATCCACAGTGAACTCAGGTTCTAAACAGACAGTCCCTGCAGAAAGAAGGAAACCTCCCAATGACTGTCTTTCAAAGGGAGAGCAGGAGGAGGCAGGATTCCCTTCCCAGTGTTTCCAAAACAAGATCTTTGCTCCTCAGACATAAAAAGTAAAGGAGATCTATGTCCTCTGATGAGTTGTTCATTATTAAATAAGCTTCCTTAAATAAATATACCGCTTACCTTTAAATTTCTCTGCGGAGTTATTATGGTATCTCTTTTTTTTTATTTTTTTTTTTATTTGGAAAAAAATCATAGTATCCCTGGACTTCTGATCTATGTATATTCAAGCATCATCTTCTTCGAGTCAATGGAAATCTTCAACACACAAGAAATACGAGATTAGACTCACTGGTTGGTTAGTTTTCTAATTATTAAGAAACTCCTCAACTCAGACTATATCACTATTGTAATCTCGTATGTGCCAAAAGTTAATTTCTGAAAACAAATTACCATTTGAAAAAACTGCATTCGGAAGAGATTATCGAGCGCTTTGTTCTTTTAGCACATTTTGTCATGGTTGATGTATCTTTTTAGAATGATCTGCCTTCGAATTATCAGGGGAAGCAATCCTTCCCCTTCACCCCCCTCAGCTGATCGCTGTATAGGTGGTCCTTTCATGAATTTTTATTTGACACATTTTCCATTTTTCCATCATGTTCTTACTGTGTAAAGAGAAACGCTTTTACAGCTCAGAGAAAAGTTTCAATGACAAGTACAAAAGACTAACAAGAGGAAAAAATCCTGCATATAACAATGCAAGAAACCCCTCATAGCATAATGTCCACAGTGATGTCAGCTTCAAAATATCCTCCGTTCTGATGAAAAAAAGCCAATTAGACAAGTTATCCCAAAGCAATGTCAAAAGCCTACAAATTACAGTAGCTATAAAACCCAATCCCAACAGACTTCTACAAACATGTAAATTAATGCCATTGAAAAGCAATGTAATCAGGTCTCATTTATCATTATAATATCTTCTGATATTATAATATCTGCTGAGACCCGATAGCAATCTATGTACATCATAGGCAGTTTATTTAAAGAGGTAACAACTGCTACTTGAGATGCTCTGAAAACAGCTGTTTTAATTGCCCCAAAAGTAAGCAGGGAAACTGAAATTCAAGAAGTGACCTATTGCACTATTTGCTCAGGCTAAACTATAATCAACTGCATTCATTTCCAAGGTGTGTGGAATAGAATAAAGATCAAGAAGCTTTGCTTTTCCAAAATTACAACAGGTTTTAAATCTCTTCTGAATCTAACTTAATACCAGAAACACCTGAAAACTCACAGATACTGTGTTTCAAATATTTTTGAGGCCAGAAATAATAAATTTAAGATTACTCTACACGTCAGTGTGGGCACAGCCCTGCACTATACTAAAACCATTACTTCCAATTGTAGTCAGAGATTATGCTCTTTCTGAACCATGTGTGACAGATAAAGAAGTAATGATTGAGATTTTTGGTTGTAACAATCTCTAAGTCCTAGAGGCTATCTAAGGGTGAAACAATATTATGTTGTTTCAACACTGTTTCAAAATAACCATTGAAAGAAAAGCCCGAACTATCTGAATGAATTCAAAAAAGACTGTCAGAATCTTTTTTTTTTCTGCTAATTCCCTACTTCCCTGTGTATAAGTTTCAAAACCAGACAACACTGTCTTACTACAAGTCTGTCAGTGAACACCACAGAGTAAGGCAGAGGAGAAATAAGAATGACTCATTTTAGTGCTTTCTCCAGTAGACTTTGCTTCCTTACTGGTAAACAAAGCAAAATCAATCTCATCTTTGCCTTTAAAGCATTCAGAAACTATTTTTCCTTACCAAACATTTGGATCTGCATGTTTTTCTTCTGTGGAAATTCTTGGTGGCAAAGATACGTGGTTTAACTCTCAGGACTCTGTCAGATAAGCCCTCAATATGGCACATCCATGCTTCCTATAGAGATTTCCACCCTGTATGCATAGGCATCTGTGCCTAAAACTCTGTTTGTGAAGTTTGCTGAGTGGCACGTTAAAGCAAACCCATTTTCACTGGTAAGTCAAGCTTGAATACTGGATCAGAAACTGAAGTAATTGATGTGCCAGAGCAGAGAGCAGTAAGGAGGACAGCTGGGGGCAATTCCAGTTTTGAGCAAACCTGGATTTGCCAGAGATATCTTTGAGAGTATTGGTCAAAATAATAATTAGTACATTATTCCAGACTAAATATATATACACATCTTAAAGTAAGTTCTTATAAGAAGTATGAGAAAGAGATAGATTAACACTGTTTTATGTAAACATAAAACATTGACAATTTAATTTCTAAAAGCTGGATCCTGCAAATACAGGATATGCAAAAATCTGTAGAGATTTCTTTTAAAGACAACGAAGACATTTGGGATTCAGATCATGCTGCTGTTTTGAAAAAAAAAAAAGTTGGAAACTTTTCTCCAGAACATTATCTGGTCTGTTTTAATTCAGTGCCAGTTAATGGAAGGTAAACAGGGATCAGACTGGTGATTTCAACGTTTCCTGTTCCAAATCCAAACTTGCCTTGCAGATTTGGTATTCAAAATTTTATCTTACTGTAGCTTTCTCAGGATTATCTGATTGGAATGTTAAGCCTTGGCACAAATATTCTCTGAGAGCAGTGAAGAGGTGGGACATATGCTTCCAAAAATACCTTAGGAATAGACAGAACATGTTAACAGGCCGTAATTACTCACAGCCAGAAATCTTTGCCTCTGGGGAAAATAGGCCTCCTGAATTTCATTCAGTGACAAATATTGACAAGCTCTGTGCCACACTGTGTTTTTTCTGACACAGTTTTGTCTAGAAGGTAGAACACAGTAACATCAAATCAAGGGCAGCTTGGATAATGCTGTGGTTCAGGGAGGAAAATCTTTCATTAAGTTCCCTGCAAATGAGGGACAAGTGCAAGATACGTAATCTTGTAGACAGCTTAGTCAGCCCCTGTCAGTGCACCTGGTGCTCTCTTCCACCCCTCTAAAATATAGTTCATAAAAGAAGCAGGAGCACACCCTATGGATGCAATTTGTATTGTTTCTTTGTGTGAGATGAACAGCGGTGCAAGGTTTCCTGTACCCTCTTCTTGGCCCATCCCTCACCATCTTTCACACTCTCTCCTACCTTTTGTGCTTGGTTAGTCTCTTTGAAAGGCATCCTGCATACATCTGGTATGTGCAGAGAGGAAAGGAGAGACAACAGAGAGGGCGAGGAAGAGAGGGCAATGGGCCATCAGCTGTGGGGAAGGAAATTATCCTGGTTCTCGGTAGGCAAAGTGGGAAAACATGCTGGGATCTGAAGCTTTCTGAAAGACATTTTCCCCCATTTAAAGCTATGAATATCTGTCCCTTTAGAATTAAAAGGTTTTAGCAGCGCTGGACTAAGGCTTGACTTCTCTGATGATTCATAGTTATTTTTAGGTTGGATACCCCTGTTTTGTTAATCGAACTAGGCACCCCAAGACATACGGGGTAATTTTGGACAAGTCATTTCATCTTTCTGTGCCTCTATTTCCTTGTTTCTCTTGTCTAGACAGAGTCTGGATATACACATATCAAGCTTCCTCACATTATCAGACTGTAATATTCATTGTTATTTCTACAAACTAGCCAAATACAAATAATTCCTGATAGCTTATTTCCTAAATTTCTGCCTGAGACCAAAGGTCTTAGGGTCTTTTTTCAATTCATCCTTAATGATAATTTTAATAAGTTTCCATACTTATTTTACTTGTGTTAAGCTGCCAAGTGGTCCAAGAATTAGAGGCTTCTGATTTTGTTTTACTTTATTCAGCAGAGATGGCTTTGCTATTCCCAGGTGCCAGCATAATCTTACTCCATACGGGTAAGGATCTCTAAGTCAAAAAGAACTATGTTTGTCCACCTACCTATATATCTGGCTATATAAAACCTTGCTAAAATTTACAACCTCTATCAGCCTATGAATATTCCTGGCAGTGTGTCAACTGCAAGTAAAGCCACCTTGATATGGATGAATTAAACCACTTTCTCTAATCTGGTATTTTGCATTTTGCTTGTTGGGGCAACCTCCTCAGACACAATATGTGGTTTTTATTAAGGTCCAAAGCTTTTGATTCTTTTTTTTTCCTCAAAGCATATTAAAATCTTATTCAGAAACAGGATATTTATGAATCACATATCAGAAATGGCTATTTTTTTATTAATAAAGAAATAACAGCAAATCCTATGCAATTTGGAAAAGCTTAATTCTTGAGTCATGGTTATAAGTAATCAGTAAGATAAAATATAAAATGTCTTTAAATATTTTATAATATTTGGCTGAAAATCCATCTGATCCCGATTCCTGCCTTAAGCTTAAGGATGGGATTTCTTCTATTTCTGATATGAAAATGACTGTATGTAGGCTCTGTACTTTCAACTGAGTGTTTGTGTGTGTGCATGTTTACAAGCAAGACAGAGACTAACAGAGAAGAAGAGATTTAAAGGTACAGGATATATATGTTATATATGTGTATGTATATGCATTTTAAGATATACAGTACTAGTGCAATTCTGATTCAAAATATGAGGATCAGGAATATTGGCTCACTGATAGCTATCCATTCTTCTCAGTCTGTGCCTTTCTATACAAAACAGATGGTTTGATATTTTGTAGTGATATAGTAAGCATTCCCTCATCCCAAGCCAAATCTGCCATCGGCAAATTCATTCCTGCTGTAAATTATAACTCAGTTGTCAAATTAAGAACGTGACGTTATAAGAGACCTTGTAGCACTAAGCAATAATTTACTCTTCTCTCTGATTATATCCTACTAATTTTTGGTGTGTCCTTCAGACAGATGCCTTTCCCATGCTGCGAGGTTAAGAGACATACTTCTCTCTGCTCCCATTTCTTCCTTGTCACTAAGTTGATTTACTCCTCCCTGGATTTATCTGTTCTCTAGGCATGTTTGCTCAACCCCACTGAGAGTAACATCTTTCTGCCCTTGGAGCTAAGAAAAGCCACTGAACTTCTACTTCACAAGAAAAAGAAGAGAACTACATGATCTGCTAAGATATCCAAATGGTTCTAATATATTATTCTTTACCTTTCAAAGACTGTTGCTTATTGCTATGCATAAAAATGAAACATCTTTTTTCTAACAACAGCCATTAAACTAAAAGTATATAGTAGGTATAACATTTAAACGTTATCCTACAGCTGCAGATGGGAGAATACAGATATGTGGTTATACCTTGTGAAAAAGAAGGAGCTGTGGCATTCTCTTTCTCCTCATTTACATTCTCTAAAATAAATAAATGTGGAATTTACAAATGGTCAGTCTGTTCAAGATGGAAAATTCCTTACTCATTCCCTGCTTTCCCCATAATCTATAAAAATATGAACTCTGCTATCATCAGAATCAGGGAGTAAGAAAAAAAAAAGGGTCCAAAATCTGTAAGGTAAAATGAGAAGAAAACATGTAAAGCAGAATGATAAATCCTTGCCAATTAACTGTTCAAACATTCAGAAAAAATTTTCCAGTTCTAATGCTGGAAAATTCTCCATCTTTAGTAGTGATAGTACATAGGCATAAAAATTATGCTTTACGGTAATAGTAAAAACTTCTGATGAAATCCTACTTTCAAATAAAACAATGAGAATTTGGTATTAGGGGGTTATTACTCATAGTTCCTTATCAAAAGATATTAAAAAGTGATTTATGGGATGGAAAATATACAAATAACAACAACATTTCTATGATGTACTTGCCAGAAATGTTAATATTTCCCATGGTTACCTGTGTTTATATACAGTGGGGAGAGTCTATCCTGAACTTTTCTTATACAAGGCAAGACAATATGGATAAAAGGTACACAGTTTTCAAACTCAAACTCACTTAGCAGCAAACATTACCTCACAACCACACTCGCACCATTTTAGAAACTCACATTGAATTTTTATTTCTGCTATGACCTTTCATCCTCCATCCACTTTTCACAATGAATAGTTTCTATTTCCCTTCCAATCAGGAGCAGCCTTCTCCCCAGTTTCTTGTGGGGCTGTTCATATTAGATCCCACTCCCAGAAGGCAGTGTGGATAAGATACGCTGAAGTCAGTTTCTCTACTCTACTGTGTTAAACACCTACTCAAAAGACTGGCTTCTCAAGCACCCATATGCTATATCACATGGGGTACTTATCCTCCGTTACATGCTATAAAATCTCCCTGTAGCAGACCCACACATTACTTCAAAAAAATTTGTGATTTTTTATGATTTTGTGATCTCTTATGATTCATGAGAGTCTCAAGGAACTCCAGTACTAAGCGTGACATAGCCTGCACAGTTTGCGCATGGCTAGTTTGCTCCAGAGAGGGCTAATGTTAAGCAGTGTGAATATGTTGTTACTGTATGACACCTGTCTTCAAAGTCATAGGTCAATGCCTGGCTTTCTTTCATGAGCAATATAGAAGTAGCTTCCATAGCCACATAATTGTGTGGCCCCACAACAAAGATGCTAAATGAAGGGGAGGTGCCTATCAGTGCCAAAAACCTCTCCTACAGCTTTCGGTCTCAAACGCCTTCTGTTCCACACATCACATTCTCTTTTCTTCCTACTCCAAAGGACTCATTTTGCCAATTCCTCTTTCCCAAATGCATAAGTTTCCCTCATTTTTACCTCAGCAGTGAGTTTTGGGACAGAGATGATGCTCCTTTATCGTTGTGCCAGCTGAAGCACTCAAAACACAGGAAATGTGGAGAAAGACCCAAACACGGATACGGCCTTGCATTTTAGTGCTTAGGAAACTGGTTGAGAAGATGTCTGCTTCCAGTAGGAAGACTGCCCTTTGCTTACAGATGACTTTTTTACGTTCTGTTTGGCAGTGTCTTTCACAGGTTTCATTTTTGTATGGAGCACAATATGCTTCAGCAAGTGAGTGCCTATGGTAGAGACAGGTTTAGGAGTCCAGTTAGTTTGGAGACCCAGAAATGAAAGATTTGTCTGAGTGGTATCTGACCCCTGAGGAATCCATTTCCCTGACAGCTTTTTATCCCTAACTACTGAAATGAAACAGGAGGAAAAACAGGGTCAAAAGCAAAGACACAGCACGGAGTGTAGTTCTGCAATATTTTCGTCATAGGTTTAGCAGCAGAATGGTAATACTATGGTGATATGTTTGAGTTTTATGAAACATTTACATCTTTTTTGTGTGTGTGTGTGTGGCTTTTTTTATTTTATTCTAGTTTTGGACTTAACAAAACTACTGGGAATTTCATGAGACTTTTTGTTTCTCCTCAATTTAAGCCATTGATTTTTCAAGGGAATTGTATTAAAAAATGTGCATTTCTAACTAAATGAAAGCCTATGCTATGCAAATAATAATGATTCTACCTTGAAAGTAATTCTTGCTCTGCTTTTATGATTACCAGGGGAATAAATTTTAAAAAGAAACAAAGGGGGGAAAAAAAGGAAAAAAAAGAAAAGAAAGATCCATGAGTATCAGCCAGCTGAGAACTCAAATTTTTAGGTTAAAATAGAACAAGCACATTGGAAGTTTTGGATTCTGAGTCTAGGAATATTTAAGGTTGAGTAATAAAATAGTGTATTTCACTATTCATACGACAATAGTCCTGGACTGCTGAACTGAAAGCAACATTTATTAACCATCTCTTACACAGAAGTGCTGCGTTTAGCCTGCTCTGACTAAAATGAAGCTATTTCTTTCTTTATTTGCAGTGTTATAGTCACTCTTTTATCATTTCTTAACTAAAAGATGTTAGTTTGGGAGGTTTTATTAATTAAAATTAAATTGGATTTTTTTTTTTTTATTTCATGCCATTTGAAATAAATACTAAACAAAACGCACTTGCTTGGAGCATGTTTTTCACAGTGTGGAGGACAGACAGAGGAGGCCAAATAACATCTTAAAACCATGGGCATGGAAAGTAAGTACCAGAGACCTAAAGCAGAGTAGCAGCCACAGCTCATAGTCTGAATTAGACATGGATAATGCATGGGCTTCGTTGCAACAGAACAGGTAAAAACAGCTAAGGTGACGGACAGACAAAACCAGCTCAAGTGTGAGTTTCCTCACTTACCTTAAGCACTCTCACAGGACAGAGTGCTTGACCATTTAAAAGATTTCTGTCGTCCCACTGACAGCTGAGGCAATCCAGATGACCTTCTTAGGCTCAATTTTACTTTTTAATAGCTAGGTAAATAAAGTAAATCCCATTTTATTTTGAAAGAATTTTCTGGATTCCATCTGTTATCCACAATGTAAACATTTCAGCATGCTTGGAATAGGAACTGCTGACAGGGAGTTCAACAGGACATTTTAGAAGCTCAAATTTTATTTGCATTCCAAAGTCAGGCATAGAAAGAGCTATCCCTGAAGTAAAACACAGCATGGAAACCGTCATTTTGCTTTCCAACCTTCTTTTCATGTTGACGATAAGTAGCAGATGTAATGTACTGATTATGATCTATGAAGATTGGCAGAGAGAGTGTAGATTGAAGCTTTACAAAATGGCCTCCATCTTGCCTCATTTCAGTGTATTATCTCCCATTACATGAAGCTATCGTTTAAAGTAACTGTTGACGTTGTCCATATGGGAAAAAAATGGTGCGTTTGAAGGCATCACCCCAGAGGGTGACTCTGCCTTTTTTTAGGTGTTTCCACCTTCGGGGAAGCAACCAGCATCATCCACAATTGTTAGAGGAACATCCAACTGAATAGCCCTTGGCTTCTGAAGTAGAAACTGTTTAGCCCTGGCTTTAGCAAAGAATATAAAATCAGATGTTGATTTCTAAGTAGCTTGTTTCAGTTCAAATGTACTTATCACTGTTACAAGCTCTGCCACTCATGCTGAAGTCTAATAATAAAGAACAAGCAAACCTAAAGACCTTGGTGTCTGCCAGAGGTAGATGCAATACATCAAACATCTACTCATGATAAGACTTTTCTGAAGTACTGCTGTGACCATGATAACAGCTGGAGACAAAATACTCCCATTTTCCTTTCAGATAGAAAAGGCTGCATTTTCCCCTCCTCCCTGTCTTAAATACCACAGCCTTATGGCACATCATTTTTGCAGTGCATAGACGATGTCCTGTCTCATTTGCTGCATCTAATCTTCTGAAAAGCTCATGTGATTTTCAGCTTTGTCCAAGCATTTTCTGAAAGTGTCTAATTTTGTCCTGATGGAAATGTAATTTCTTAGTTCACTAATACAACCATTCACTTTAGCCATTCCTTCGCTAATTTTAAAGATTATGTCTTCTTCTGATCTCATTATTATTACACTTGTCATTCAAAATGAGAGGAAGAGGGAAGGAATTGGAATTATGGCTCCCTGATGAATTCCATCTGTGCTTATGGAAATCAGGGATGTGATGTTCATGTTGAAGTGTCACCACAGCAAAAATAGAAGTCAATTCAAGAGCAATAAAATACTCAAGTTTGGAAGACCAGCACCATGACAATGAGAGACATTTTATTTTGTTTTATTATTATCAACAAGTGCTACCATAACACTTAAGAATCATAGTCACAGCAAAACCATAGGGGAAGATAAAATAAAAACCCGTAAAAAAAAACCCAAACCAGCATCAACAGACACTTATCCCTGTCTCTTCTTTCTTTCACAAAACTGCATATAATTTTCACTGTCAGTTACACCATTTTCAAATTATTATGTATTCATAGATCCCATCTGTGCTACAGAATAGGATTTTGCACCAAATACAATACAGCTAACTCTCCAAACAATAAGAATTTACACCATAGTTAAGTCATATTTAGACGGGCAGTTTTTAATTAGTTCTCAGAGCAAGGGGAATTCACAAAACCGATCTGGCTCTCCCATGTCTTCTGAGTTGGGAAGTTCAATCCATCTACATAGAAGGTTTTGTTTCTTACCATGGTATTTGAAGACCAAAATCAAACTCTGTCAATAACCAATCCATTTGGTATCCTCCAGTCAGGAAAAAGCTTTGATTTCTGCAGTAAATTAATTCATTGAGAGAAAAGGGATTTTTAGCTTTTTTTTAAGGTTTCCTGTCTTAGGAACTCACTCAGACATGCACACACACATATACAGACATGAAAGACAAGTGTAGCAATAAAAAATATGTCCCAATAGCTATATGCCTAAGGACCTGAGCATAGATTTTCTTTAGCCCATTTCTTCTTTGAATGGGTATTTCCAAATATTTAAATACAAAACCTGACTTCAAAAAAAAAAAAAAAAATTACTGGAAGTTGTCTGCTTAGTACTGCAAGATTGAGGTCCAGCAAAAATAGAAGAGTAGTCACTTTAATCTTCCATTTAGAAAAGGCAGAAAGTCAATACTGGATCCAGCTTTATGTTCGTGAACGTACAAGTACATAGTCATAACACTCATAGCAAAACAAGGTTTGGTGGAGCTGCAGAGATCCCTTCTGACCCCAGTTCAGATATAAATTCTAGGTCAATAATACTATCAGCCATAGCTCTTTAGCCAGTTGGACCATAAAATTTCTTAATGTTGAATTTTACTGCCTATCATTGGAAAAAAAAAAATAGAGCAGTTATCTAAATAGAAGTGTTTTACAATAAGCAATGAAAGAAGCGTAGTAGGGCCAAATGACTAGAAACTTTAGAAAAGGATCACTACGACAAGGCTTATGGTAACATATAACCTGAACTGCTATATCCTTCTAATTTACGATGTGTGACATCAGTTTCTGTCTTTGACTTTGACCTTGGCCCCATTTGCTTTTGGGACAATGCACACATATAGCCCTTTCCTTTTGAATTTCCTTATGGCGACATATATCATAGAATCATAGAATCATAGAATGGTTTGGGTTGGAAGGGACCTTAAAGATCATCGAGTTCCAACCCCCCTGCC
>JAOXJK010000001.1:175126911-175145785 GCA_025774025.1 Xenus cinereus | reverse complement strand
CCCCGCCCCACCTCCTCCCCCGCAAAAAAAAAAATCAAACAAAACCCAAGAACAAAAAAAACCCAAAACAAACAAAAAAAAACCCAAAACAAAAAAAAAACCCTAAACCCTAAAATGCACTTGAAGCAAGAATGGAGGTTCAAGACAGTGAATCAAAATCTAAATGTATCTAAGTAGCTAGAATTGGTCATTAGTGCTTATTTTAACAAGGGGACAGGGGTGGGGGTTCTGTATTCTATTTTTATGCTATGGGAAAGTCCACAGAAGAGATCACTTCTGGTCTGGGCTCAAGTGGCTCCTGAATTTAGACTCCGAAAGTATGGTGTCGCCATGCCTGATTTGTTAGTTATACACAGAACACAATGAAAATATTTACACATTACACAACAGAATACCAGTTGCAGGACCTCTGTACACAAAGTCTAGTCCTGATCTGAGGACACTGTCTTCAAATGTCTCAATTAAAAAAAAGAGAGGCTAATTTAATCAGAATTTAGAATAAAAAACACAACCCTGGTTTTGCTTTGATTTTCCCTAATGGAGCTCACCTTTCCTTTCTGAATGTAGGGCAGCCAGCCTCCCTATGTTTATATCAGCCATTGTGAATACCGCCTTAAATCTCCTTTTAAATATTGCCATAAATCCATTAGACCACCTTTATGAAAGAGGAACTGGTAAGAACTTAGCTAACTTTTTTATATGTGTAAATCTTGATTTAAAGTTGTTTTCCAGATTTCTGAAATCTTTTTCTTTCCCCGGAACATTCTTCCCCTCTTCCTCACATTACTTTTAAATTGTAGTTGTTGTCTGAAGCTTTCCATAGTACTTATTCATGACTGCGCTGGCTTTCAACTTTCCCTTGATATTGAAATGGCTAAATTGTGAGTTTATAATGTATGATTTAGATTTAGAATTTTTTTCTTTTTTAAATGGAGAGTAAAGCTTAAAGGAGAGCACAGCTGCAGGAAGTATTATTGAAACCCTGAGTACTTTGTCATTTTGAAATCACCCTCCAATTGCCACACATACACATAATAAAATCTGATGCTATGCTGTCATATTTATTGTTTGACTGAATTTTTAACATCATTCTCATTAGTGATGTCATTACTGAGTAAGGGAATCACAGTAATCTGCAACTAAAGTGATAAACTCTCCTGAGCACAATAAATAAAAATAAAGATAACCATCCTATGAGTAAGAAAGGAAAAGCGATAGGAATAGAGGAAACTAGAAATGTGAGCTATGAGGGTGGGAGTGCTACAGGCTGTTATTCATATTTATTATCTTTCATGAAGCCCCCGCATGCATTAGGCACTTAAAGGTGAGAATGCTCAAGGTATGTGAGATGAAAATAGATTAGCAGAGGGTAGGAATATTTGCAGTGCCTTCCTCACACATTTTAATTTCCTCCTCTCCAACCTATCCTTACAGATAGGTAGATGTTGGTACTGATGCTAGTTTGGAAGGCTCTGTGATGGAAGAGTCAGGATTACCCTCATCCGTTGTTAAGCAACAGTTGTTAAGCAACAGTACATAATAAAGCTGCTCTGCTGCAGAAACGTAGTATACCAGACATACTGTCTGGTATTAAATGGCTTCTTAATATTGGAAGGAACATCAGGCTTGATTCTGTGTTCTGCTAGATTGGTATAATTCTAGTGAATTGGTACACTCCTGTTAAAACTGTGAAGTGCACTGACAGGAGACGCAAGTCTCAAAATTATAGAAAGGTAAAATATACTGTGTAATAAACAGGTAAGCAATGACCTTGTAGAAGTATATGTTTTTTCACTTTTGCAGGGTTTTTTAGTCTTTTCCCAACATAAATTAATATTTCATGTTATTCATATTTGCTAAAACTCCCATTTTTTAATATATTGGGTGCCTCCCTCCAAATCCAGTTTCTGGCTAAGAGACAAAAAAAATCAAATTAATAATTTTGAATTTCATATTTAATAAAAATGGATCCTATGCCAGCAGATGGGGCATAGTACATTTTTTTAGTCTCCAGTGCCTAACCTTTTTTCTCCCACTCTGGGAATTCTGGCTAATGATAGGCTATTATGGAGAAAATTCAGTAAACACTCTATATCAATTCACACTGCATATAAATAAGCCATTTCAATCCATAAATCAACTTATTATAAATGATTTTGTATGCAGCATGCTGAAATATAGTTCACAGGAAAAATGCACTGCAGGATATTTTAGAACAACCTACTCAATAGCTTTCGGGTTGTTCAAGATTAAAATTAAAACAATAAACTTCACTCTGGATGTGTCTTCATTACCAAAGCCCTGGATCATTTACTTTAACAATGTCAACCTGCTCTTACTATCACATTCAATTTAATTAGGAAAGGAAGTAATATGCAAGAGCACACCTCATGGTGTTCCATTCCCTTGGAGGAAAGTGCTATCAACTTCCAGAAATAAAAGACAGCCTTGCCCTCTTCTCGCCCTCCTTCCCTCTGTGTTGTGGGAACTATATTCTGGACTGGGGAGAGGGAAACCACGACATGTCAGAAAAGCATTTAAAAATGGAGCCTTCAGAAGGGAAAGTGTGTTTGGGGAAATAAAAGGAGCTCAAGCAGCGCTTGGCTATGCCCTCCTTAGGTTCAGCAAGAATTTGATGCTGACATCTGTGGGAATGAAAGTGGGTCTCAGCTCATGTTCTTCTCTTTTCTGAAGACAGGAAGAAAAGATAAGGGCCCTTTGTCTCTAAGACTAGCCACGCAGTGGCATTGATGCATGCTGTCTTTTCACCTGCCAGCGGTCTGCGATCCACTCTGCAGCAGATGGAGCCAAAAGTCATCTCTCACAACAATATCTCTGGGTTCAATTTTTTTCTAGCCAATTAGTTAGAGAAGGAGGTAGATAAATTGCTTAATGTGCTGTCAAGTCAACATAGCTTAAAAGAAAAGACCCTTAGTTTCCAAAAAAATTTTCTATTATAAATTGTTTCCATTAAGAATAGCAGACCGTCCATCCCACAGTCATTCCCTCTCTCTCTTCTGTAGCTCAAGGATGGAGTCCTTACTCAGCTTATATTTCATCCTTATTCATACAACACTTCTGCTGACTCTGAACTGATCAAGGGAGGAAAACCTGAGTCAGGAATTCACTGCAAATTAGGGAAGATGAGGCAGCTACTTCCTAGTTTAATGGCTAAAAGCACAACAATAAATCTCTATGCTTCCCCATTTAGAGAGCTAATCAGTACATTTACACAGCTGGTGTTAGCTTTCTGTGGTTGTTTTTCAGTGTTTTTGTTTGTTTGTTTGTTTTATGTTGCATTTAGCTGTAGTGAAAAAGGTGTATGTATGCATATTTTTCTTAAATACTTCACAAATCTCTGAGGGGAGGGGTAGCAAATGTGCCTATCGGAAGCCTCTGTTGCACTGAACCAGTGCCATCTAGCAGCAAACTTTGCAGTTAAGCACTGTTATTTTTTTATGGTTCTCTGCCTTTATCTCCTGCTCTGGAGTTAGACATTAGCATGACAGAAGAGCTTCAACAAGATCTCTGCACCAGCCAAAAATCATTCAAGAAAGAGGGACAGTACAACTGTCACACTGGATTACAGTCAAGGTCTATCTAGTTCAGTGATCAGAACCAAAAGGAGGTCAGCAACGAACAGATGTGAAATAATATAGCGATGCATGGCCTCCTTTTGGACATGAAACTGGCAGATAAACCACAGTTACAGGGTAAGCAAGTTTTAGGTCAGCTCTATTTCACAAGAGATCATCAATGTTGTTATAGCCCACTAAGGATTTGGACAAGTGAATGGCTCTTTGTTAACTTCTTTCAGTGATATTCTGTGGAAAAAAAAAAGGGGGGGGAACCCAACTCTACACCTCAAGTAAGAATTAGTTACACTTACATGAAAAGTTAAAGAAAAAACATGATCCAAGAAAAAAGATCAGAATCTGTGTAAACATTAACTAAACCTCTGATTCGTCAAGCTAGATCTGCATACTTTCTCTTAAACTAGCATAACAGAATCCACACTGCCATCAAAACAAAAAAATGGAAAAAAACTTCAACCCCCCCCCAACAAACCTCAGTCCAAATCATTGGAAGTTCCTTTTAGCTGTTTTTGTTTTATCATTGGTGACTGCTTCATACAGCTTCACAGAATCTGTATCTATGTTAATAGAGACCCTTCTTCATTCTCCAGCTTTCCCGAGCCTATCACTCCTCAGCCTTCCTTATAATTCTACAGTGCAGCAGTAAAAATAGTCTTAAGAAAGGTGGAAAAAGACAGATCCTTCTCATAGTTTTGACAAATGAGAGAGACACCCCCTAGTACTGTAGCCTCTGTGAGACTGAAGTGTCAAAGAGAATACACACACACACAAGTGCATGCAAGCGCAAGCACACAAATTAGCAATGCAGATAAACCTATACCATCAAGGTGAACTATCAGTGGAAGCTCTTCTATGAACCTCTGAAAATATCCCCTGCTGCGTTAATCACATTTATCCCTCACGGTTTGTTCAACTCCAGAAATAATTGTGCCAAAAAGGCTGACTGGGATAAGACCACGAATGACCTCATTAGCATTTAGTGCCATCACCATAAAATGAAGAAGATAATCAGAAACAGGAGGAGGAAAGATAAAAGGAACAAAGCATAAAAAGAAAAAAAAATGATTTTTTTGGCATTGTGTTATTGGACTTTGATGGATCCCTATTGTCAAATGAGTGTAATTTGTAAAGATCAATGGTTTTAGTTAAACTCCAGTCCATGGTGTCCCATCTTCTAATTCATCTACACAGCATGTTTTTTCTTTTGTAAAGAAAGGAGCATAAGGTCATTCTCAAGCATTTTTATTGGTGTTTTTTTTTTTTTTGTCAGTACAGCTCGAACTGTAAAGCTCAGATACTTAATGGGTACTTTAGCCAATATTCTTTGTCTGTAAGGTGAAATATGACTGATAGTGATTGGGAAGATCTTGTTTCAGTACTTCCCATTAAGAATCAGCACTTACCAGCAGCTGCTGCTGAGGGCATAGCGTACTCCAGTAAGCTCCCAAATATAAATCCAAGTGCTGCCATAGAGCTGTCTGCATTTTTGCAACTCCTTGTCTCTTTTCACCTGCACATAGACGGAATTATTCCAAATTATCAGAGCCTATGAGCTCTGTCCTTTGCAGCCATAAGGTGCTTAGACTATCACATGATTCCTCAGGGTCTCAGCGGCTCTCCCTTTCCTCTCTCCCTTGCACCTTGTGCTATTGGGCGGTTGTGTTTAGGATGCCCAACAATCCCAGTTTTTCTGGCCCTTTCCTCCTCCAAATCCCTACTGATGAGCATGGCCACTTATCACATTTTCTACTGACTGACTAAAGAGACTGCCACTAGCCGATATTTTTCTGCACTTGCCTGTGAAGTACTTTCTCTCCGAGGGTCAAACAATTATCAGTTTCAGATGGTCTGGAAGAGGCACTAAGCAAAAATACAGCAGAAGTTATTTTAAAGGAATTGTTAGGCATTCTATGAGACCTTCAAATAGAGCCAAATAATTCCCCTTGATAGTAGTAATGAACATGTGCTTTTACAGCCCAAAGTGAGATTTTCTTTTTTAATTCTATTTTTGTTTCTAATGTTTTGATTATAATATACACAAGTTTATGTCCCAGTCACCAATGTCCAATGACTCTTATGGGTTCATTACACACTGACAGAAATTCCTGTTGTACCTTTTAAAAGGTTTGAAATATTTTGGCTTTCATTTCATGAAGTTATGACACTTTTAAAATCATCTTAGAGCATTTGAACAAAGTAGACACTGAAATCAAGTAATGTATGATGACTATACTTACAAGTATAAAACATATGTACATCCATACATTTCTACAACCATGAATAAGCAAAAGCAAGCTATCAGCTGGCTGGTTTTTGTTCTCTAGATCTGATATTTACTATTACTTTTTATTTTAATCAAGGATGGCAAAGTTCTTAATGAATTCTGCCTACAAACGACAGTTTGGGGAACCTGAGGGAATACCCGACTTTAGATATGTTTTCATACAATGGAAATTAATTGACCCATATTCCTAAAAAGTTTTTGCTTTACATTAGAATGCACATTCCCTGCAAAAAATAATTTTTATATAATATGGTTCTTTTATCTTTGTGTCATATAGGAATTTACTTGTCTGAATCCTTCTCACTCTTTCTTTCAGTTTCAGTGATTACTTTATTGCCAGCTATTGTCTGATTCTGTTGAATCATTTTCTTTCTTGTAATTAAAAAAATAGTTCTTATCTGTGAACCCAGAGCATTTTCTATTTAAAACTGAATATGACTTCCACCTATTTTCATCACATTTTTGGTCATATAATTCATTTTCTCCTGTGACCTTCTGGCAAAGAGCAGTAATTCAGAGGGAACTACTTTGTAACTAATGCCATCTTTGATCTTTGACTTTCAGCTTTCCATTTTCTCTTTACTTAACTCCATGGATCGATCTGGCCTTTTCTTGTCAACACCCTTTTCTTGCAATAACTACTGCGAATATAGGTTCCAGCAACACCTCCATTTGAGTGTTTACAGCATTCTTTTACCTTCCTATTTTGAAGAAGAGGAAACACTGCCCTCATATCATCTTTCACAGTTTAGTCTTCCTTTCTATATTTTGTTTTAAAACATAATTTTCAGTACTTTCTCTAATAGATCTGCTCCTTTACAGATCATCTGCAACCAGACTTTCTACTTCTTAGCACAGCCACAACACAGCTAAACTTAGTCTGCCTTCCTGCAGTTCTACCCGTTTGAAACATCTTTCTTTATCTCTCAGTCCAAATGATTCTCCATCTCTCTTCAGGCCATGGTTCGAATCCCGAGCTGATATTGGTGCAAAAAGCCTTATTGCCTCAATTATCTCAACATTTAAATGATTTTAATTTAAACTTTAATATAACTTTATAATGCATCTGAAGAGTCTGCAGTTTTTAAAAGCATTGGTGACATAAACAATTCTTACTTTCTAGGAAAAAAATTATTTCAAAAATATGAAGTAGATCCTAAGTCTCACATACTGAGTTATGATTCATCACACCAGAAAAATGCATTTAAGATTGACTTTCATTGGATATATATTTTGCACTAATGCCACAGAGCAGAACATCATAATGCATTACAACTTGCATTAGCTCCCTAGGGCTACAGCTTCAATAAATTGGCTTGTATCTACACAGTCAATATTTCTTAGTAAGTTCCTGAACAAAGAGATTAGTAAGACTTCTATCCAGCATATCCACAATTGTGTTTTAATTCCGCAGCACTATTTGCAAGAGTAGCAGTTTTAGTCCTAGTGGATTGGCCAAATTCCGACTGAGGATTTGCATTTCGCATACCTACTTTGCCCCTGCAGTTCAATTTGATATGTTTTGGCTCATCACTTCCTGCCTTAATACGTTGTAGCCCAATGCCAAGTATTGTTAAACAGCTGTTGTGCTTCCCCTGAGAGGATTTCAGCAATGTGTGACAAATTCCTACAGATATATCGAAATAAGAGGTTCAGCAGTGGGTTGCATAGAGTGTCTGAGGACTCAGATGGGACTTTCATCTCCCCAGTGCCTCATTTTTATAGCTTTCTTAGGAAGGTAAGAAGGAATTATCTACATATTGAGATAAGATGGATCTGAGGGACCTAGGTATCAAGGGAAATCCCTGCAAAACATAGGAAAGTAAAAGAACTAAAAAATCTTACCTACTATAAAGCAAAGAGTTGAAGAAGCATTAACAGATAAAGATCTGTAGGGGCTTCTTCCTTGTCACTCCCATAAAGACATTGTTGAGTTGATTGTTTTCCCATTTACTTCAGATAATATAGCTTCTGAAGATCTATGATGGGTGGATGGAAACTGAGAACTAACCACAGTATTATCCAAAGGTTTAAAATAATGTCTTATCTTCAAGTATTTTTTACTGCATTTTAATAAAAGTTACTAAAAATTATTGCTATTAGTTAATAATTTTATTTTCTTCAAATTTTAATTACCTGTTCTTAGAATCACTGCTCTCAATGCTTAATAGAACCAGCACAACTCAAAAACCAGTAGATAATGTAAATGTGATTGAAGTTGTAGCAAAGCTAAAACTAATGGAACATCCTAGTTTTATGATGTGCTTCTTCTGCTTCCTTACAGTGTGACAGAGAATAGAGCATACCACTATCTAAAAAAGATGGATGCAATAACTACAAGCTGTATCAGAAAATGGAGATCTATACATGTGTTTTCTACAGTGCTTGTAAAATGTAATCACATGAGTTTTTTTCTCTTACATTTGAATACCTAAACAGAAATCTTGCTGGTCCTTGCCAGTTACACAGCAGAGGATGTTTATGTGAACATAAGCTTAAGGTGAAGCAAATCTATCAAAAGAAAGGTAAAGCACTAGGACTGCAGCTCGTGACTGTATTTCCTTGTAGAACAGCACTGGAGACTCTGGCCACATATCTATACTTACACACCAATGAAGTCAGTGGAACTTAAACTAGGGACTAATGCTGTACTTATGCTCAACAGCTACCTTAAATATTGCCCAGCAGTATAAGACAGAAGTTGTTACTTGCTGGGTTCGTAGAGTCATAGAATAGTTTGGAAGGGGTCTTTAAAGGTCATCTAGTCCAACCCCTCTGCAATGAGCAGGGACATCTTCAACTACATTGGGTTGCCAGAGCCCCGTCCAATCTGACCTTGAATGTTTCCAGGGACAGGAAAGCTGAAGCAGGAATAAAATTATGAACAATAGACATATCAGATTGGTAGTGTTTTTTAGCAGAGTTCTTGCTATTCCAACTGGGCCCTAACTTCTTGTGCCATTTTCTAACAGAAGGTTTGAGTAGCCCTCTCTGCAGTCCCTATGGCAACTTTCAGTCAGTGAGGTATTAAGCATCTCGGTATACCCTTTTTTGATCTTGCTTTTACATTCACACATGCAATGTTGCACATTTACATTGCAGAATGAAGCCGCAAATTCTGCACTTCAGTAGACCTATTAAGGATTTAACAATAAGTGTGAGAAGAGAATATGCAGCATTATCAATATCCCACTGACCTACCAGTGATATTATCAGCCTCTTAATCAGTAATATAAGATAATGAGAAAAATTTCTATGATTTTCAGGTTAAATATAACCAAGGCAGATTGACTTAGACATGATATGCTAGCAGAAAATATTAGTAATTAATACTGGAGACAAGGGATACTTAACAGGCTTTAAGCACCAAGTTACTTTGAAAAATTAATGACTTAAAGAATATTATGCACTTTAAAAACTTTTGGAAAAAATATAGTGTTAAATACATCATTAATTGGATGCTCTGAAAATACATATGTTTTATCCAAAGACAGACTTATGCTTTGCAAAATGAAATAATTGATGTGAGATCAATAATGGTTTTGACTACATGGGATTGCATCTCTTTATAAATGTCCTTAACCTTGAAAATAGTACGGGAAAGGGCAAAAAAAGAAACATTAGGAAGATACATGCCTGCACTAAAGACGTTTAAAATTATATAGGCAACATTTACTGTATCCTAGGGATTGACAGTGTACTGGCTGCAAATGAGGTTTGCTGGCTAGACATCATGTGTGTGACAGAAATTCTGGTATGGAAAAGGGAATCCCACCATCTCTGTTCTGTTTGTACTAATCTAAGGCCATATGTTTAACAGTGTACACATTTTATATCCGCATCTGCTGCTGCCATCTCCCTTTTGTCCCTATTTCTCACCAAGCCACAAAAAAGCATTGCAAACAAGAACAAAGGACATTCTGCTAATGGTAAGTCCAGGCCAGTAGTAAATTAACTCTATTTTGTTTTGTTTCTTCAAATTATTACCTTTGTTTCCAATGCTATTATTGTATTCCTGCTAGTTTCTGTGCACTTAAATTTTATACAGACACATTAGTGTCTGCTACTGTCAAGAAAATTTCAAATTTAGAAATTTGAATAAGCCTCAGCTTTCCTAAGACCCCCAAGCTTTAATTAGTATTCCATGAGCCAAAAAGATGAGTCTTTGATAAGGAGGTATTGCAGGAAAACTGTAGCATTCCATAATGAAAATGCATTTATTTGATCCTAAAGTCTAGCAAGCAATGAAACACCATCTTTTTATTTTTCCCATTTCTTAGAGTTTAACGGAACGAGACTGAAGCAGTGGAAAAACATATTATCCTGAAGTAAACCTTTATGTCTATTAAACAATATTTTAAATTAGGAAGTTCTATTGATTAACTGAACCAATATACCTCAATCTTCACGTAACAATTGAAATCTATTTTCTGAAAGTATGTCTTCTCAATGTCTACTTACAGGGAATGTCACGAGTCTTGAGGAAATGAAGTTTTGTTAAAGGGCTCCTATTAATTCAGTCTGATTACCATTGAATCTTATAATCAGCCTCATATTTTAGTATGAATAACATGCAATTTCAGAGCCTGTGAAACAGCATTTAGTTTGTACATTTTTATCAACATCAATCTAAGCTGCAAGTTACTTATTAAACAGTACAATTTGGTTTAAATGCATCTTATAAAATGTGAATTTCTCATTTCTGTATTCTAGCTAATTTGACTTTCAGACAAACTGTCATTTGGAGAATTTGTAAATACTGGAAACATGGAGGGACTCTCATTGTGTACTGATCGTGCCATTATAAAATGGTCTGTGAATTAACAAGAGTGTGGAAGTTTGTTCCTTTTTTCCATACCTTCTTACATATCTAACTAGAGTGCTTTAATGTATGTCTTCTGTAGGATAATATGTTAAAGCTACTGTACATCTTTAAGAGGCTATTAGACACTGATTTCCCATAGACTGCAATCAGCACTTTGAAATTGTAGTGTTTGTGACAGAATAAACTCCATTAACTTGTTTTATTACTACTGTTCACAGTCAGGAGGAGCAATGCTGCATAACATGATGAAATGACTAACAGTCTTCATCAGTGCACAGCAGAATGTTTTCTCCTTACACAGAATATATAATTATTGCTCACATAAACAGGTAGATTTTTTTTTCTATATTTCTCGGGCAATACTGGGAAATCTAAGACTCTTATTCATAGGAGGAATAACAAAAAAAAAATTAAACTTCCTGCCCTTCCCCCCCAGTCCAATTTGTTGCCATGATGCTGCTGTAATTTTTGTCTATGTTATAGAGAATGATCCGTCAAATAAAAAAACAGTTCTAATTCAATTGGTTACTATAATGACAGAGCAGTTCGACAATGCCAAAGGAGCTTGAGAAAGGAAAGATTTACTGACCAGCTGACTCCCAGAGGCCCATTAGTCAAATTTTGACAGCTTGTACACAAGGTAAGCTGCCAAGCAGAGTAAATGAAAGCAGAATGAATCCAGAAGAAAGAATAGTTTACCTTATGTAAGTAAATATAAGACAGATATCGCAGAATCATTGTATATTTCAGAAACAGGTATTCTATACGGCAGATGGCACAGCTGCCAGTACTTATCTGAAGAGAGAGGCATTCTCTTCCAGAATAACTCTTACAGCATTAGCCACTTCAGAAATAGAAATGACTTTGTCTCTTCTCTTTTGCCTCCATTTTCTGGTGGTTTTTTGCTTTGCCCATTTAAGATGAAAGCCAGGTTCTGTGCTGACTAGCTGCATGGGACTCCCAGTATAAACTTCAAGCATATTATATTTTAGCCTAACAAAACATAGGAAATATGAAGCTGAGCAATCACAAAGGAAATGATTGAAAGGAAGAGTCAGTACAGATGTAGAATGATGAGAAGCAAGGAGAAAAAAAAAAAAACAACATTAAAATCCAAACCAGTCTATTTTTGCTAGGAAAGAAAAAAAAAGAGTTTATGATTTGCAGATTGAATATAACTAAGGAAAAAAGTATTTTTCATAACAATGATTTAAAGATTCCCCCTTCTGCTGGATAAGAGTTCCTTTTATGTTATAGCAGTGTCTGTTCTTGCTGTTATAGTTAAGGGGCTGTCATCACTTTCATTATATAAACCCCTATATTCAGGGGCTTGTAATTTGGCCATAAAAATTCACAGCATGTTGAAACTTGAAATAAGATTTTAGCCAGAGTGATTTTTTTAATGTATTCTAAAAAAAGATGAAATCATTAGTCCAATTTTGAACAGATAGAAAAATGAAAATTTTCACATATACATTTTCTTATTCAGCTTCTGTGTTGTACCTTGTATTCCTTTCAATACCACATTATGGGTTCTGGTGTTCTACAGCACATACGCATCTACCAAGACATACATGTATTCCTGAATAAAAATAAAAATCTCTCTGATTTAAAAAAAAAAAAGAAAAAAACAGACCAACAACCGAAAAAAACCCACCACCACAACAAGAAACACAAGCATTGTGCATGCCTTGCAGCTACTTACTCTAATTTTGGGTAGGTGTTTCAGGCTGTGGATCTATAATATGCAAATGCATATATTAAGTCCAGTATTCTGAAGGTCAGAATGGAGTGTAAGTTAAACCCACAAAGGTCAGAAATTAAGTGTCATGGCTGAAACTCCGACCTGAAAGGACAAGAGCATCCATTTCACTCGGCACAGTAACGTGAAAGTTCACAAGGTAAAGAGCCTTGCTCACCAGGCATAAACTGAAAAGCATTTGAAAATTATTCTTTCAGAGCCACACTGCTGGAAGAGGGCTTCTTGCTGCACAAAGGCATCTTTGTAATACTGGCAACATGGAAAGAAGCTCAACATATGAGATGTTAACTTATGTTAACATTTAATAATTATAGTTCTGAACAAGAGAACACCTAACTTGAGAAGACAAAAACATTGCAGGTGAACAAACCTTTCTCTTACACCAAACTTTTCTGCCTTCTCTTTTTTTTCCATACCAAATGTCATCTCTTGGCCTCCTCTGAAAAAAAAAAAAATTGAAAACATTCCCATCTACTTAAATCTTCCTTCAGTTCTTCTGAAGTGCATCACAGTTCTTTCCACCACTGTTAAACCTCTCACTTATTTCTCTCTGCTATTGCCAAAATATGACCCCCACACTTGTTGCTACTATTTTGAATGCTCATAGTCCCATGACCAAAATTACCTTGCTATCATCTTCAGCCTAACAGGGCCTTCAAATTTATTGTCTGAAAGAGCAGCAGTGTCGTCTTTAGTCAGCATATTCTAGCTGTTATAAACCATACTGAGCATCTATTTCAAATGACATACTGCTGAATATTTTTCCAGTAACAGGGACCATTTTGGGGAAAATGACACAGAAATAGACACACTCTTACAATCATAGAATCATAGAATGGCTTGGGTTGGAAGGGACCTTAAAGATCATCTAATTTCAGCCCCCTTGCCATGGGCAGGGACACCTCCCACTAAGACCAAGTTGCTCAAAGCCCCATCCAGCCTGGCCTTGAACACCTTCGTGTATGGGGCATCCGCAAATTCCCTGAGCAACCTGTTCCAGCACCTCACAATAAATAATTACTTCCCAATATCTAATCTAAATCTCCTCTCTTTCATCTTAAAACCATTGCCCCTCAGCCTATCATTTCCCTCCCTGATAAAGAGTCCCTAATGACAATGATGGTAAACTGCTTCAGCTAGTGTTGAATGCTTCAGGTGACATATAAGTATCTTATTAGTAAGAAACACTAGAAGTCTTTAAAAAGAAAATAATGGTGAATGTAGCTTCTCCACCTATAAAAGCTAACCCTCTTGAAAGAAGCCACAAATCTGTAAGTCCAAGTGCAGAGGAAGGGTAGATCTGAGTGGAAATGTTTCCTTTTTAAAAGTCTGCCTAGGAACAAAAACAGTTGAAAAAAAAAATCAAGCTCCTGGAACCTCATGTTAAAAATCAGCATTGGTTCTTTTGCTGAACTTGATTTAGTACATCCAACTGTCACGCAATGGTAGGTAGAGAGACTACCTTACCTGCATTCATGCACATTATTGAGCATCATTTTAATGTGGAGCTTTGATTTGTAAGTCTTCCTTTTCTCTTGTGATTTCCTGTCTCAAGCTTGCTTTCAGACTGCACTCAGAGGATCTGCTGGGATCATGTCTCTGATTTTGCTACTGATTCTTTGCACTGTTCTTTTCTGGATATCAGCCCACTTCCTCCCTGCAAATCATCGGTATTGGTCCAGTTGGAAGAACTCTTACGGAATCAAGGGGCTAATGTAGTATAGATCACTTTGCAGACAAAAACTCCTCTTCATCTCTGAGATCTTGATGTATAAATTTTGAAATCATTCAATTCACATGCAGTGCCACATCCATCATGACACCCATTTTAGTTCTATGAACCTTTCCACCCAGGCCTTTCTTGAAAATTTGTAATGTCTTGTGTTTTGCCAAAGTGGGGAAGCTATTTATCACAGCTCTTTTTCCTGCCTTTAGGCTGCCTCTTCTGAAAACCTTTTCTATCCTGGACCTGACAGTCTGTAGGGTGACAGTGAAAGGCTCTTTTCCCAGATGCACCAGTGCTGACATGAGATGGCAAGAAGCATAGAACTGCAGAATGTTTTGGGTTGAAATGGACTTTTGTAGTTTTCTGGTGCAAACTTTCTTCTCAAAGCAGGGCTAACATAATGCTGGCCACGTGTAGTTGAGCTTGGAGTATCTGCAAGATTCCTTAGACCCTGTGGGCATCCTGTTCCAGTCTCTGACTGCCCTCATTGTGAAAAGATTTGTCTTCACATTCAGGGAAACTTAGAAGCAACTTTTGTCTGTTGTGTTTTGTCCTTTTGTGAGGCACTGTTATGAAGAATATGGCTACTGTGACTCAAGGTCACACTGCATTGTCTCTATACTCTCACATTAGATCCTTGGAGGCAGCAGTTAGATCCTTACACTTACATTCTTCTTCTTAATGCTGGACAAATCCAGCTCCCTCAGCTTTACCTGCTGCATCATACGCTTCAGCCCCTTAACCACGCCCGTATTTTAGTGGTCTTCTGCTGGAATCTCTCCAGTTTGTTAATTTCTTCCTTTTACTAGAAATACTGTATTATGTCTACTTCCCTGTACAATGTGGTTGGGTGTCTTGGATATCCTGACTCTAATTCCAGGAGTACAGTGCAGAGAGACCTGGGCTACTGGAAGGTACTGGCCCTGGACCAGCAGAGCTATTTCACTTGAATACTCTGCCTCACTGCCTGTAATGCAAATCATGCTTCAATCAACAATTACTAACTACTGCCTGAAACAATGAAGAGCTTCATATTGTAAAAGAAATATGGTAACTGGTGCTGACCTCTGTGTGAAACATTTTGAGGCCAAATGGCAGATTACATGTTAGCTGTCAGTATCAATAATGCTCTCAAGAGTATACACAGTGGAATATTCTTGGTGAAATTCCTATGAGAAGTATATTGAGTTTCATTGAGCTTACAGTAAGTGTCAGCAAACATAATTTACTCGTTTCTCTCCACCACATACAATATCCTGCTGCAAGTTTACAGAATTAATAAATACACTTATAAAAAAACCTACCTTTTTATCTAGTGTTTTGAGAAGTTCTGCAAAAAATCGCAACTGGCTGCAGAGAAAACTTCGGCTTAGCTCCCCATGTTAAAATTCTGTAGTCATAGTGAGACTTTCATGCTATTAAATGGATGACTGAATGTTTCGCTATCACTAGCTGATGCCTTGATGATATGCTGTTTCATTTCCTATGAAGTATACACAAGGACCTCTCAGCCATCGGTCCTGACAGACCAGAGGTCCCAAATGAATGCACAGACGCAGTAACAGAGTTAATAGAGCTGAGTGTGTTTGCAGAGTAATTTCTGAAACTACATGGATGGAGTAGAAGGATCTTGACTGATCTTTTTTTCCGAAGTCTATCTGCCTTCTTAGATGGCAAACCTGCCATCTTATAGACAGTACTATACTATTACTAGTTCAGTGAAGGTTAGAACTTACTTAAATGTTCAAGCTAGTCACATCAAACCTGGGTACCCCTTTCCTCTTCTAGAATGGTACTATATTTCAGTGACCATCATCTTTAACAGAATTAATCTTCCTGCAGAATGCAGGATCAAAATAAGTAAAATTTCTTATCTGATGTTTCCAGTGAAATGTTTGGCATCCCCACATGCAGTGTGATATGGCAGATCAAGTTTACATGAAAATTATGCAGATTTATTCTAAACCCTTCAAATTCAGGCATTGAACTTCTAAAGTATTGAGAAAGTTTCCTGAGTTACCAACCTCAAATAAAATGTGTTACAAGTTTCAGAAAAATTAGGTTTGATAGGATCAAGAATGAAAAAGTACGTGATCACTGTATCCAGAATTTTGGGTTACTTCAAAAATGAATAAGTAATTTGTGAAAAATGAATGAGAAAATGTTTCTGGATTACACTGCAGCTCACCAGGTTCCAGGTCAGTGGTAGTCTCTCATCTTCCATGATCTTCCTAGCTGTAGCACACCAAAATAATTTAATTTTCTAAAAATGACTGAATTAAATCATTGTGAATCTTGTAATATTACCCCATAATGATGGATGAACACAAATATGAAATCACTGTAATGACCTCCAGAGTACGTTGGTTATGCTGTGGTAAATATCTTTTATTTGTAGAGGGATTGATTACACTGCCAAAATGAATTGACTTGCATGAATACATTTTGGGAAACAAGAATTTAAATTTCTAGTCTAGATCTTCAGCTGATGAATATGGATAAAAGCTCATTGATTGCATCTAATTCTCATCAGCTAAGGCTTTGACCCTCCGTATTCACTGCAGTGAAGATATAATTTCCTATTCCTAAAAAAAAAAAAAAAAAGGAAAAAACAGAGACACTCTGCCACAAATTCTGACTATTGCTTGTATGTTAAATCAAAATCAAGGTCAAATACAACTTGAAATACATTCACATAGTATTGCAGATACAATCATGCAAGCTAATTTGGAATGATGATTAATTTCAGTTGATTTCTGATTCCACTGTTTCAGTCCACATCTACAGAACAGAAAATGTTATTCAGTGTAGTAGCTCTGTGTCCGAGGAATTTACACAACTATTAATCAAAGACTTGATACTGTTTCTTCTTTTTCTGTTGAATAATATCTTCTTCATTGAGTAATCTAATTATATTCAGCAGGAGAAAGTCAGTCACCTGAACTGAAGATGGAAGGAATTGACTCTTAGTATTTGAGTGTTTGAGTGAATTGTTTGGAGTCCTATGTATTACTAATACAGCATAATCGCAAACAAATGCAGCTGTTGGTAGTTGTTTGATGGTGACTTATGCAGCTATGGATAGCAAAGCTCTTTTTACTAAAGCCAGTTAAGACCCACCAAGGCTAATACTAATATCTGTCCATGTTTCTATATTTTTTGGACTATAGCTGTCTTAGGAATCTTTCTGGAGATGAACGTTCCTAGTAAAAAACTTTATTCTTATATTCAGCTTAAAAATTTGATAAGGCCTTTTCCCACATAAGAAAATTCAATCCCCCATGTTGAGGCACACTCCCTATGACACTTCTGGCAAACACTGTATTTCTTTAGAGTTTGGTAGAAAACTCTTAAGTCAAAAAAGCCTGTCTGTGAGATTTGAATCCCAAATTTCTTTCTCTGTAAAGAAGCTTCCAGACTTAATCTGCTTCTCTTAGGATTCAATGTGTTTCCCTGAAACAGTCATGTGGAATTTTTAATATAGGGTCAGGTGCAAATATAGAGTTGGGTATTTTATGTAAAACTACAGCATAATGAAGATACCTAAATGTAATAAACAGCCAGCTAATCTGTTGTAGATACCTGCCTTTTCATGAGATTGGTTATTCGAGTGTTCAGGGTTCTCATACCACCATGTCTAACTTTTTTTTCCCCTATTTGAAAGATACTTTTTCTATCAAAGTACCTTATTTTTCGCTTTTGTACCTGAGCCCTTCTGGCATCACTTAATTTGTTAGACATACTCAGAGCTTGCCTAACATAGCAACAGCATCGATCAACTTCATCAAGGAAGTTTTATACAGCCAGGGAACAGTCGTCCTTTCAGATAAATGCTTAGAGATTGTACCACTTGCACCAGGAGTGAAAGACAAGTATATTCAGTATATTCAGACAAGTATATTCTTTTTAGCCAGAAAGAGTTCGAACCTACATTGTCCATAAAGGACATAGCTGCTTGAAGAGGATAGACTGAAGCGGTGCTATGTCTTCTCTGCTTCTGCTGACTCAATAGGCTATGCATTTCATGATAGGAATACAAATTTAATGTGACCAGAGAAGAGCACAAGTGAGAGAACATGAGACAGACAAGGGAACATTATTCTTTAGCCTGTTAAAATGGACAATCAACAAGGTTGGAAAAAATCCACATTCTGGCTTCCACTCCAAGGACTTTTTATGACCGCACTATAGAATAACTAGGTGAAATGCACAGAAATTGCTATCAGTGTGGTCAACAGTTTTCTCAGTCTCACTCAGTGCAGACAAAGGCAAAATGGCCTCTAGTTAGCACTTTCCAGTCAATAAATCTTATATTATCTCTGACATGATGATACAGTTTAAAAGGCGGGGGAAGTAAGTAATCCTAGTGTTTCATAGCAGAATCTTGCTCCTTGGATTAAGACCCAAATATGAAGATGACTGCATCTAAACTATGCAATCGATATTTGAAAGACATTGCTATTTTTGACCTTGCATTTTTGTTATTGACATTTATAGACATAGAAAAAATAAGAAGCAAAATTGTATTTTTTTTTTACTCTTCTATTCATGCCTCTTATGGAATATCCACAGTGTATTGTAGAGGTTAAAATTTGCAATTATTTCCTCTTTACAAAATATTGCATGGTAAAAAAAATATGCACACGCACACGAACGCTTGAAAGCAGCAGATAAAGTAAAA
>JAOXJK010000001.1:175107002-175124424 GCA_025774025.1 Xenus cinereus | reverse complement strand
AGTTGGACTAGATGATCTCTATGGTCCCTTCCAACTCTAGAAATTCAGTGAAATTCAGTGAAATTCAGTGAAAGTTCACAGCCTAGTACCATTATATTTCTATTATTTATTATTGTTACCAGTGGTAAAACAAGATGTCCAGATTCCACTTGCAAAACTTTCAGAGCTGATCTTACAAGACAGGTACATTGAGCAATAACATTTGGACGATGCCAGGAAAAATATTCATTTAGCATTTTCGCTGGGCTCTTTGGTTCTCTTGCTATAGAGCAATACACAGCCTCGAGGGTGTTCTTGAATGTTATCTCTGCAGCTGAGTGATTTTTGGAGGTCTTACTGAATACAAGGGTCACAACCTAGAGTCCATTCTTATCTGTTTTAATAAAAAATTACAATGAACTGTGCAATCCTCCATTGTCCCCTCGAGCAAAATGAAGGTGAATGTCACTCCTGTCTGCACAGACAAGTCTAATTGCAGTATTAGGGTCTAAAGCATGAAAATTCACTCCATCAAGGGTTTTAACTAAGTCTGTGGAAGTGCTGCAGTTCAATTTGCACATCCCCGGATTTACTGAGTTCTATCAAGGCCACCAAGGAGATTTTTGCTGTTACAAACTGGATTGTGCATACTGTTTACAGCTCAGATCCACAACAGGTCATTCAAACAGTAATTTATTTCCACATAACAAAAGTTCTTTTTGTCCAGATCTCAGGAAAATACAGATACCTTGCAGAATATGTGATACACTGAATGATGGGACTGAGTGCACCTTGAACACGTTTACAGGCAGCAGAAATTTGGAAGGACTGGTAGATATACCAGATAGTTTTGCTGTTTTTTGGAGTAGTCTTTCAAAGACACCTCAACAAGCTGGAGAAACGATAGGAACCACATGAAGTTCAACAGGAACTTCATGAAGTTCAACAAAGGGAAATGACAAGTCCTGCCCCCGGGGAAGAATAACTTCATGTTGCCTGATATTAGTGTACAATGTTAACCACCCACACTTCCTATCAAACGACCTTTATGGGCATGTAGCTTTTGTATGACTGTTGTACTAATCCTTTCTCAATCTAACAACTCCCTCTTCCAACCCTTCAGCTGTGAGGCATGATCAGCCCTTAAGATCAAGTAGACAATTATGAAAATCACCTTTTTGGAGGGAAGTCTGTATCTATTCATACTAAGTTTTTGCAAGTACTCTTAAACAGTCTTGAGTTGCCACCTCTTACAGAGTTGAGAGTTAGTGGGGTGGCAAGATTTCATCTCCATGGTTGTCCCAACTGAGAACAGCATGGCTTCTAACCTGCTGCTGATCTAATCTCATCTGAAGCTCACACTGAGTAGCAGCTTGCCTTTAGGAAGAGCTCTGACTCCCAGACCCTTCTGGGCTCAGCTCTGCTTCAAACACTGGTGATGCTGTAGTAGTAGGTACCCAACAAAAATAGGCATAAACACCAGGAAAGCAAACCTCACAGGGCATGACTGTAAGAAGTCAAGAAGGGGCTTAATGTTCACTTGGGAGTTCAAGTCAGTGGAAAGAGGAAAGCTCTGGAGCTCCAGATATTACTCCCAATCCTTTTTTGTTTTCTTTTGGTTTGGTTTTTTTAATCTAGGAACAAACTGGTGTGAAATGTACACACATTCTGGGACATTAGGTGTGTCCTGCCTATGTAATACTTCTCCCTCCCTGCTCTTCTGACTCCAGGACTTACATCTCAGTATAAGGCATCACTTGCTGCCACTGGAAGGGTTCATAAATCAAAGTGTTCAAGCCTTTTTCCTCACCAGTTACGTGTTAATATAACAGTTACAGTTAATATGCCAGTTATACACATTAACACTCTTTTGACATATATGAGAAAATACCTCAGGCTCTCCCTGGGTGAACAGGACCTAATATTAAGGTATTGTACTCTCTGAGTGATCAGAAAACAAGGGGCATACACTGCAACCATAATGTTTGTTTGTTTGCTTATAGAGGGCCATTAAAAAAATAATGAAAAATCCATACAAGCAGATGAAGTCAGCTTTAGTTAGGTGCAGTTAAAAATATGTTTCATGAGAATATGGACATGTTAAGAATGTCCATTTAAGAATGTGTTTCATGAGACATGGACAATGATATTTTCTGGTTGATATAAACACCTGATAAAAGCTCAGAGAATCTGGAAACTAACTCACTGAAGAAAATTCTTCAGCTTGAGATCAAAATTTTTATTCAAAACTTCTTTATTTTTAAAGTATCAAACATTATCTTAATTGATTCAAGTCCAAATACTAAAAATATTTTGTTTGTCCATAGCTTCACCGGCTATAAATGTCCAACCTTTATAATCAAGAATTTAAAGACATGAATATTGCGGAAAAAGAATAGACGGCTGTTCTCCAACTCTGCTTAGTCTGATTTGCTAATCCAAGAGAAGGAAATTAAATCCAAAAGGCATTTAAAAAAAATTAATCGAACCTGTTGTCGAGCAGAAAGAAAATCAAGTACCAGCACATCGTTACTGGAGAAATCGTGTGCTACAAGTAAATGAAAAAAGAGAAACCTTAATAAAGGTGCTTGAAAAATGGGCAACAAAGACTTTGCACTTCTTCTGCTTGATGATTTCTTAATGGCTGCAATCCTGCAGGATCACAACCAGGAAACAGAGAAGAGTGTCAGTCTTTTGTCGAACAATTACTCTGTAAGTGGTTAAAGAGATAAGATTATAGTAAGCGGGGACATTGTAATCCATTACTTATAAGAGTAATTTGGTCCTTATTTTCTGAGATCTTGATTCCACAGCCAAAAAAAATAGCTCGTTTTTTCCTGTAAATTTAAAAAACAGACAAATCAGCAAGCAAACCTTTCCCATCCATTGAGCTGTAGGAAGCTTCATTGCTGTTATACCTGTCCTCCCTTCTCAATGTCATATTATTCCCTACATTTCCATAATGCCCATTAATAAACTTTGATCCTTGCAAAAAGTTATAGCTAGATACTGGGGGATGTTCAGTTGGCCCTCTTTTAAGTTTATTGTTCAAAGTAGTGATTACTTGTAAGTGGTAAATTGTGGCAGATTATTTGGCAAAAGGCTTTTGAAAATGCAGATTTCAATAAAAATACTGAAAGAGGGCTTTTACTTGATACCTTTTTTTTTCTTTATCGATTTGTCTAAAACTCCCATTTGATAGAAAGGAAAACAGGTGGTCACACCATATAAAGTTTAGGTCAATAAGAAAGAATTTAGGTGTCTAAATCCTGTCACATTAGTGAAAGACAGAGGGGATTTTTGTCTACCCCAGAGGCAATGGAGAGCAATAGGAAATGGATTCGTTTTACCTAACTTTATACTCATGACACTGCCTTCATTAAGTTATTAGGTAGGGTGAATTTCCCTTTGTACACATGTGTTTCTCACATTGATTATGAAGGGAGTCTGGTTAAATAAGGCAACTCTGGTCCTTCAGTTTCAGGGTACATGGGTTGAGTAGACCTGGATGCATTCATAATTTGATGGGGAAAGTGCCTTTAAAGAAAAGCGAGCCAGGCTGAGTGCTGGACCCACACTGCTTCACTGCGGACTGAGCTAAATCCCACCACTTGATCTGTTTTGGACTGCTCCAACTTGCTGCCTCCAACTAGCTGGGGTGGGCCAGCATTAACAGCACTGATTATGAGTCAGCTGGTGCTAACTGGCCTTGGAGCCAATGGTCAGTCCCTGGCTCTGTTTTGTTCAGCACAAGGACTAAGACTCAGAGGATTTAAGAGTTTAGCTACTGTCAGGTGTGGAAGTCACTTTTTTTTTAATCTCTTTTATACCCATCTGTCCATCTCAGTTGAGAGTCCAGGGAGCCTGAGAAACAGGTTTATAACTTGCCATCTTAGTTCAGTGTCTGAAGTTAGTGGTACTGGTAACACCCAGCCCTGATGTGACTGTGGCTCCTGAAGACATCTAAATATTAAATTTTAACTGAGATATTATATACAGTATAAAAGCTGTGGAGTACTGCACAGCAGCAGACTTCAGACTGGAAGCAAGGCAAGTGCTTGAGCAGGTCTGCTTTATACTGAAGTCAGTTTAAATTTAGGGCAGGGATGTCCCCACAGCCGCAGCAGCAGCAGGGACGTACCTTAAATCTCAGTACTCCGTTTTATGCAAGCAGCAACTGAAATACACAGAATGCAGCCAAACAGGAGAGATGAGAACAGAATGCAGAACTCCCAGCCTGCCCCTTAGTCCATGCTATGTATTTCCTGAGATACGGCTTCCTGACAGGTGAAAAAGAGGCACATCATTTTCATTTACGAGTGACTGTAATCAGAGGACACCGCAAATAGCCAAACACCCTGTTTACACACTGAGTGCTCCCATGTTGTCGCAGTCACTGTCAAACTATGCTATTTGTATTTCATAAAGAGGAAAATTGAAAGAAGAAAAAAAAATAACATCAGATATCCAAGGACAGAAGGCTTCTCATGCTCTGTTCCAGAATCAGACGACAGCTTCTACACCCCAGAGGAAGGGGGCTGGGAAGAGAAGGAAGCTTAGCGGTAACTGTATGCAGTGCTCACCTGAGGTCTCTTCCAGATGAAAGCATATGTACCCGATGTAGAAGTTATTTAATGTTGTTCCTATGTGTTTAAAACAGAAAATATCACACGGGCATAGATCCTTTATTTTCAGTCAGATTCTTTTGACAATTTTCAATTACATTTCTGAATTTTTATTATATGTTAATGGGCTATATTAATTAAAGCAGACTGCAATGCACTAATAACGATTAATTCAACCCAGGGTGCCTTAAAGTGAGATTTTATAAGAGCTGGAATTCTCCATGGATCTCTAATTTACATTTGCAACATAGGGAACTGTACATCTGGACGCTTCTACTTCGCATTCTCATGCGAGCATGGGGCCAGGATGGGAGAGGTGACGAGAGACTAAGGTGAAAAACGACAGCGTCCTGAGGTGCTGAGAGGCAGTAGCATTCATTGGTCTCAGTGGATTAACACGTGTAACCCCACCTGATAATATATACAGTTTTTAGAAAGCTGAGCACAAAATCTAATAGAATGTGCAATCAGTTATTGGTGAAGAGCATTAGCTCAGTAATAAACACACTCCAAACGTACCTATTCCCCCTGGGAAATAGCCTCTCATGCTGTTAGTCCTTTTGTCATTCATGAGTAATATGTATTTAACAGAAATCTTAGAACAGGAAATGAAAAAGTGAAGATGATAAATCTGTTTCACTTAGACAATAATCATATAACACTGTGGCCGGTTAGTTTAATTTATAGACACAGTTCCCCCTGGACATCTTAGGTACAAAAAATTTAAAAAAAAAAATTAAAAAAATGTGCAGGGGAGGGAGATGGTGAGTGAAAAGATAAGAATTGGTACAAGGCATCTATTACCCACTGGAACAGTTAAATGAAAGAAAAACACTAATTGGGATTTCACTGCTGCAAAGCAGTATTTACAGTAGCCGGGCAGGAGTTTTTCAGGGGCTCACCCACAGTTCCTTGCTAGAAGTTTCACACTGAGGTGTGAATTGCTCAGATTTAACCTGTCACGCCTCTCCCCCTCTTTACTTTTTTTTTTTTCCTGAAGAGAAGAAACACTTTTGGACACCTGTGGCCACAAGAGATTATTAATCCATAAACATGTTTTTGGTCTCTTGCAACCTTCCAACCTGTGGCAATAATTATAATGGCTGACACATACTTGGATAACTCATAAAATGGAATTAAAACTGTTCTCCTTATCTGTGAATACAACATTTTTTCATACTGTTTGGGTAATAGTCTTCTCTTTGTAGCGGGTACCACTACATATCATACTTAAATGTCATGCAAATCCTTCAGTAATTAACAACATCTAAGATCTGGTTTCCTTACAAAAATGTATTACATAGCTCAGAGTGAAGAATACAGTATTTACATTTAATGGTAAAGATCCTGAGCATGAAGTAAAATTATCAGTTGTCTAAGGGTTTTCTTTACTTTTTATGACTAACTCACTTCTAAATAGCTTAAACTAGCTGTTCTGCTTAGTTTTATATAAGGTCTAGAAAATGGATTACTACTACTTTTACTATGACGTAAAAGAGATGTATTTCTGACCTGTGCTGCTGGCCTGTTAGCACTTTGTGTACTTCATATATATAAAGATTACAAAATATACACTGAATTGGTGTAGCCAAAATGAATCAGCCCACTTTAAACAAACAAACAAACAAATCACCAAAAAGCCAAAACACACTAAAAAAAAAAAAAACATAAACAGTGACTGATGAGAAGGAGGATAATATTTTTCCCCTCTGTTTGGAAAGCATTTTTTTAACAGTGTGTAAATGAAGTTTCCAACCTTCTTATGTCATGTTAGGAATGGTGATCCTAGATCTTCTCTGCCGTGATCAAATAAAGTTTATGCAAAATAGACTGTCAACAAAAAATTCCATGCACTTTTTTGATGTTGTATAATTGTCTAAAAAGAAATTAGATTCAAGCACTAAATTCATGGGAAAGGGATTTCTTCTTGGAGATCTAATGAAATTTGAATTTTATATATACTCTATATGATTTAATTTGAGATTTTGTTCTATTAAAAAATGGAATACCCTAAATGTATTCTACATATATCTAAGTATCTGATACAACAGTCTTGCTCTCTTGTTAAGGTTTTGAGTCCATGTTTTAAGCAAAATTCTCCCACAACTGAAAGGTCTATCTATGTCCCATAGATTCCATGGACACCCCAGAAACAATCTGACAGCATAAAAAACATTGTCAGTTCATTCAGTAAAGTATGGCATACTCCTCCACACACCTTAAAACTTCAGTGAAATCAATACCTAGTAGGGTCCAGACCTGGCTAAGAACATGAATCAAATAATTTGTCATGAGACTTTTAATTACTAGCCAATAGAATAGTACAAGAAAAGGATTTATGGATGTGCAAAACTAGGTCAACCCCATATAATCAACATATACAGACATTTTATTTTGTCATTTCTGTAATTTACATGAAGCCTTACATGTTATTTACATGAAACTGTATTTTATTCTTTAGATGGCTTCTTCTCAGCTTACTAGCAAAACTGTTTGATGCTTCCAAACCAGATAGCATTTTCTTCAATCAAGTCATTAAGAAAATATTTATCAACAAGTCACAGTTTTCACTCTTCCTCACAACTTCTTTTTTTTAATTCTTTTTTTCTTTCTTCTTTTTTTTTTTCTCCAAAACCGTTTCTGCACAAGGAAAATAAAAGTTTATGTGCAAACACTTACTGAAAAATTGCAATCTATTGCATTACACGGAGGCATAAGATGTGACAGCTACTATAATTCACAAGCCAAACTTTGTGAACAAGGGGGATCCACAATAAAGTCAGGTTGGCTTTGAGGTCAATGCACTGAGTTACGCAACTGAAATTATACAGACATAAGGAAGTATTCCTGTTTTGTTTTTTTTTTTACCATAAAATTGCTCAGGTAGAGTTAGATCTCCTGAGAGATTTATGCAGAGCCATATCTCTAGCAAGATGAAAAGAGCGTGCTGTCCTCGGAATCAAAGCCAAGGAAAAAGAAGGAAAAATAAGCAGCAGAAAGGACAAAACACCCCATCATTCATGCAAGTACTATGTGTTGAAAGGAATTTCCAGAGTTTTCAGCAAGATCTGTAATACATAAATATATATATAAATGCTGAGCCAGAAAATTTTTTTCAGCTTATTTAAATCAAGTCCTAATTTTTTTTATTTCTAAAAAAAAATATAAGAAGTTTAAAATCTTCTCAAACATACAGTTTGTCGACATCGTAATCCCGTAACTGATTATTAAGCAATATATTACAGCAGGGATACAAGTTCTTATTTCAAGCTGTATTTTAATTGAGCATTGTCATTTACCGCAATATTTTGAAACCAAGACTCAAAAGCTTGTAGAAAAGCTTTCCATAAACCCTGCTAAAGGACTAGCTTTTAGAGTTCAGTGTTGGGGCCTTGAGATTTCTTTTTAAATAAAAGGAAAAGCGAGAGTGCAACGGAGTAAGATAAAAGGCCCCTCACCAAAACATTCATAATATGTTGATGTAATTTTACAGATCTGTACTGCACCTTTCATTATATATTTTTTTTTAGTCCTCATTTTTTTCCCCTCTACCTGGTATGTCTTGACAGCATATTTGAGGAATGAATTTTTGAAAGACTGATCTTCCTTTGTACCTCCATTTCAGTGGTCACAAGAAAATCTGCACTTCGATGGCAACTATAAATCAGATCATTTTAGCTGCAAATTCCCTGACTTGCACCACCCATGTATTTGGAAGCACAAAAATGCAAGTACAAATTTAGAGGAGTGTAAAGACAAGTCTCAGCTTTTTAGAAGATGTACCAGAGAGAATAAATGCGTAATTCCTTTTGTATGACACAAAACAACACACACTGCTGCCACATTTTTAAAGTATTGTCCTTCGAAAATGCAACCTGTGATAACCTACACCAGAAACAAACTACACAGAAGCAGACCAGGGAGGGAGAAGGAGGTTCCTAAGTTAAATTTCTCATTGTGTCATCTGCTTAAGAATATAATTAACACTTCTGCCAAATGAGGCTTCTTTGGATCTTGGTTAGGTATTCCTTGGTTTTGTTTTGTTTGGTTTTCTGTAGGTTATGCACATGAAAATGCATAATTGGAGAAAGATATAAATACAGTAATTAAGTTTAGTGGATGAAATTCAGCTTGAGGTAGCAGGCTGGCAGAACCCCTTCTGCATCAGTTAATCCTCACGTTAGAGCAGTGACAGAAGACACTAATGGCATGCCTGTTTAGGATTTGTCACATGCCTGCACAGCTTGGCAAGTGTTCCTGTCACATATAGGTATGCATGAAAAATGGTAGTGGGAGGGGAAACGATAAGTACTTTTGCAGACTTAGCCATGTCACTAAGTAAACTAATTTCCAGACAGATGGCTAGAACAGGAATTGTGGATGCCCCATTTAAAAAGTGCAGTGATCAGAGCAGTGCATGATCCCATTTGAAAGAAAATTATTTATAGAACCTGTGAAGGGAGTTTCTCCATGCGTATAATTGGCATATACATACAGTAATATGCATAACCAGTAATACATATATGCAACTGGTAGAGTAAACGTGCTAAAGGCCAAAATTTTGGCTGTGCATTTTCTCCCTGTCTTGGAGAGATCTACTAATGTCTAACACTTCAGAGAACAGTGCCTTGTCTTCTTGTCTTACCTAGGCTTTGGGCCATGATATAAGTCTCTCTATGTTTTTTGAGAGTCCTTTGAACCAATCTTGATCTATAGTTTTCCACTGGCTTCTTATATGGATTAATTGCCAGTCTGCTCTTCCTGGAGGCAGGGCGCTGTGGAGACAGTAAGATTACACATAAATTCCAATGACGGGCAGGGAAAGGACAGAAGGAACAGAATGCCATACTGTGTTGAGAATAGCCAGAAGAGCTGAATTACAGTAAGAAAGGAGGGTGGCAGTCATCGCTTCCTCTCTGGACAAAGACTCAGCTATGCTTCCTTTTAATTAGGAACAATGCTCCATCTAGTTGTTAAAGTAAATGCTGGAAGCTACTGAGCTCCTCCAGGCTCTGTTTTCTTTATTTATTTCGCCCACCTTTACAGTCCCACTTTCTGTTCCTACAGTTACAAAATTTTATGCCTGAATTATAAAAAAAAAATTTTATTCATATGCAAAGACAAAAATGAAAGAAATTTGCTTTGATAGTATGTCTCCAATGACGAAAACTTCTAAACACTGTAACTGTCTGAGCCAGCTGGATGTAGAATATTAACATATCCTTCTATACAGCTGTCTAGAAACAGTTTGGCAGTTTTAGAAAAAGCCATATTTACTTTTCGTCTGAAAATTTTCTTTTAAACAAACTTTTCCTAATATTGATCGTGCTGGAATATGAAGCTGTATCGAGATGGAGATGAAGCTTTTACCACACCAGACAGCAAGGGTCTTTTCTATACCATTGAATTTTCACTCATTCTTCTCACGTGTCTATTTTGGCTGGTAAGGAGTAGTGCTGTGCATACGCTGAGTAGTGCGAATTCATGTATAGGTATACATGTACTTTCACGCTTTCTTCTCTCATTCGAAGTACTATGACAGTCAATAGACATGGATGAAAATACCATAGGTGTTCATAACTACCATCTTCTGATGTTAATATTTTAAGTCTAACAGTATGTTAGATGACAAAAACACATTGCAGACTGAGCAACTACTGTTAGTTTTCCCTCCAGCAACTCCGTGAATCCGTGAACTCAAAGTAAAATGGGGTGATGTTTACAGATTGATTGCAGAATATTATGGTAGCCTGGGACAGCCATTTGTAATGCATTTTTTTGCTTCTAAATTATAATCTTAATTTGGCTCGGACTGCAAAAGTTAAACATTCAAGAGATCTTGTCTTTATTTCAATTTTTATGAATGTCATTGATTTCCAGGTGGAATTCAGGCTTGGCCTGATGTATGATTTCTTTGCATATGGTCTACTTCAGCTGAGAATATGTACACTCCAGGGTAACCAAAAGTACCATGTGTGGAGTTCAGTTCTGTATGTTCAGCACTGTTCATTAGCTAGGGCTTAATGCAATATTAAGATAGTCACAGGGCTTTTGCTATTGCAGTGTAAGCAGAAACCTCTATCCAGGATGTTCTTTTTAGAGATGCCGTAGGGATGCCACAGGCATCAGCCACCATGTCCTTTGACAGATCAGCACTTCCACAAAACTGATCACAAAGGTCCAATCGACTACTTGGGTTGAAATTATTGTTAGTATTAAATGCTTCTGGTTCATGTTTAACAACTATTAAGTGAATGGTGTGAAGCAGTATTTTAGTGTTACTCTCAACTCCTTCACATTCCAGTTGCTGCTATGCAGTCATCTCAGCTATGCGGCTGGCCAAAAAAGGATTAAAGGAAGAGGTTTTCATTAAAAAAATCCTTTTCACTTTTATGTATTATTCATTTATTGCAGTAAAGGATATCTCAATCTTGAATATATTTTCAGCAAGAAAAAAATGAAACAAAATTGCCAAAACAAAAAGAATATATTTATTTTATTGTAATTTTAGAATGAATCAAAATATTAATAGTATACGAAACTGACTTCATAAATGATTCAGATAATTAGAAAGGCATTGTATACAGCTAATGTCAAACAAATCAAATAATTATTGGAGGATATCAAATGCCCAAACAAGATCAGGGTGGCAAGGAATGCTTAAGAGTTTCAGTTTTGTGGGGAAATGTAGAAAATCTAGCCATTCTTCTGATTTGAAATTAACAGCTTGTTTTCATAAAGTGACAGAATTTCTGATGATGCCAAAATCCCAATTTCCAAGAAACTCGCTGAGTAGTCTCTTATCCCTATCACTGGTCATTCTTGTGCACAGTTAAGTTTCTCAGGCAGAGCACTTTGCACTCTCATTGTTAAGATTCCATCTGTAGTAAGAGGACACGGAAAACCTGTAGCAAAGATGAAGAAATTAATCCTTACATGTTATATTATATAAACCCACATTAAAAAAAAAAAAAGAATCCTTAAAAATAAGACAAATGTTATAAAACTAAATACTTCTCAAAGAAAGATGCAGGTGGGTGGGATGGGTCACTGCATAATTTCGTGTATGCATACATATGTATATGTGTATATGTATATATATGTATATCTGTGTGAATTTGAATATGAACTGTATAATTCTTTTGAGTGGAACCTGAAACTGATGGAGATTAGTGAGAACTGACTTTACAGACATATAAGCTTTAAAAATTTTTTTTCATCTATATTATGCTAAGCAATAGGCAAATGGGATAATTTCTTCACTTTAAATAATGTATTTCTACCTGCTTTACTTGGCTTGTGCCATCTTCTTGTTGAAAGAATAGTGACATATCACCTTACTCCTGTTCTACCGCTTCACTTTAATGAGGCTGGGCATATCTCATGAATTCTGAGGATAAATGAAGCTCTAAAAAGTATTTTTTTTGCATTTGCAAGACTAGATTGAGTTCATGACCTTTCCCCCTCCAACCCCCAGTGTAATTTAAACCCATTTATTCCCTTTCCTATGTATGTTTCCACTTACAGTAGATTTTCTAGAAAATGATCTGTTGTCTAAGGTTCTAAAAAAACAACATCTGGAGTACTGTACCAGTGCCAAGGGCAGGGAACTGCTGGAGACAGTACAGCAGAGGACCACAAAGATGATTAGGACCCTGGAGCATCTGTCTTATGAGGAAAGGCTGAGGCATTTGGGTCTTTTTAGACTGGAGAAGAGAAGACTGAGAGGGGATCTGATAAACACCTATAAATACTTAAAGGATGGGTGTCAAGAGGACGGGGCTGGTCTTTTTTCAGTGCTGCCCAATGACAGGACAAGAGGTAATGGGCACAAAGTTGAACATAAGAAGTTCCATCTAAAAATGAGGAGGAACTTCTTTACATTCAGGGTGGCAAAGCACTGGAACAAGCTGCCCAGGGAGGTGAAGGAGTCTCCTTCTCTGGAGATATTCAAAACCCGCCTGGACAAGTTCCTGTGCAACCTGCTCTAGGTGGACCTGCTTTGGCAAGGGGGTTGAACTAGATGATCTCCAGAGGTTCCTTCCAACCCCATATCATTCTTTGATTCTGTGAAATGCAACTTTTATTTTGACTCTTCAGCACTGGGAAATAGGCACTGCTATCATTCAGCTGCAGTCTGAATTTTTTGCAGAGATGGCTGGAACATCTCAGTTGAGTTGTTATCGTACCAGGAAGCTTGAGGGATCAAAAATAGGCTGTCCCATCTACAGAGATAAAAGCCCTTCCTATTTGTCAGTAAGCAAAGGAAAGAAGTTTATGTGTCCATCAGGGAACTGGGAGGTCTGTTTGCAGACATGAACTCCAAAGGTTGGACTAATTATAGAATGGGAATGATAAAATGGTTAGAGTTGGAAGGGACCTTAAAGATCATCTAGTTCCACCCCTCCCTGCAATGGCCAGGGACAAGTTTTGTGACTTGAATGTTTGTCCAAGAGAAGACTTAGTTTCAGTTCCTTTTAATGCCTGAAGATGAGTCAAATAGCTCTAAAAGTGACAGTACTTTTCGACAAAGCATTGTCCAAATTCCAAAAATAGAAGAATATTCTTTTCTTCTCCTTTTGAAACTCTGTCACTGTGGAAAAGAGAAAAAAAAAGTTAAAAATTCATGAGGCATTCATGAGAAGTTTATTAAAAGAATCAGTGGAATCGATGCCTCTGAAATTCTTGATCTCTCTTTTGGGGGTTCTGGTCTCTGCACATTTTCCTATGAATTGCTTATGCCTTTTGTATGGAGTAGCAATTCAAAATAGCTGATGACCTGACCTTAAATTTGCTCTTTGGTGATAACTATGTACTTCCATTTTGCTTTTGCAAAATTCACATTACTTGGGAGTTAGAAATACGATAACAAGTTGGTAGTCTAGATAATTTTTCCTCGTAAAAATAAAACTTGTGTTTACATGGCCTGTGTAGAAGAAAAACCACCTTCAATGCACCCATGCTCTCACAGTGAAATACATCTCCCCTATTCTTTTATGCAGTGGCACCAGCAGTCTGTAGGGAATACTGTATTGTCATTACTCTTTATGTAAGTACTGATTACCCTTGCACCTAAACTATAACACGTCCCAGTCTTCACCAGCAAGTGCTCTAGCCACACTGCCTGAGTTGCAGAAGGCAGGGGCAAGGACTGGGAGAATAAGGAACCACCTATTGTAGGAGAAGACCAGGTTCAAGACCACCTAAGGAACCTGAAAGTGCACAGATCCATGGGACCTGATGAGGTGCATCCACAGGTCCTGAGGGAACTGGCAGATGAAGTTGCCAGGCCACAATCCACCACATTTGAGAAGTCATGGCAGTCTGATGAAGTTCCCGTTGACTGGAAAAGGGAAAACATTACGCCCATTTTTTAAAAAGGGAAAAAAAGAAGACCTGGAGAACTACAAGCTGGTCAGTCTCATCTCTGTGCCAGGCAAGATCATGGAGCAGACTCTCCTGGAAACTATGCTAAAGTGCATGTAAAATAAGGAGGTGACTGGTGACAGCTAACATGCCTTCACTAAGGGTAAATCATGCCTGACAAATTTGGTGGCCCTCTACGACAGTGTTACATTATTGCTGAGTAAGGAAAGAGCAAGTCCTGTGCTGGGCTGCATCAAAAGACGCACAGCCAGCAGGTCAAGGGAGGTGATTTTCTCCCTCTACTCTGCTCTTGTGCAACACCATCTGGAGAACTGTGTCCAGCGCTGGGGCCCCAACTTAAGAAGGACATGGACCTGCTGGAGTGGGTCCTGAGGAGGGCGGCAAAGATGATCAGAGGGCTGGAGAACCTCTCCTGTGAAGACAGTCTGAGAGAGTTCACGTTGTTCAGCCTGGAGAGGAGAAGGCTCTGAGGAGACTTCATAGCAGTCCTTCAGTACTTAAAGGATGCCTACACGAAAAATGGGGAGGGACTGTTCATCAGGGAATGTAGCGATAGGATAAGTGGTAATGGTTTTAAACTGAAAGAGGGTAGATGTAGATTAGATATGAGGAAGAAATTCTTTACTCTGAGGGTGGTGAGACACTGGAACAGGTTGCCCAGAGAAGTGAATGCCCCATCCCTGGAAGTGTTCAAGGGCTGGGGTGCACGGGGCTTTAAGCAACCTAGTCTAGTGATTCTATGTTATTTAGATTTTAGATTATTTTTTTTTTGTGAGGGTTAAACCTTGCCCCAGGGACTGCAATAGCTTAACAGAGGGTTCCTGGCATCCATCTGTGAGACAGAATAGACATTACAATGTTTGGACTTCTAGCAGTAAAATCTCTTGTATGGTTTCTAATGCTGTATTATTTGTTCTATATCACAATGGATACATCTGACCAATTGGACTAGATGAACTCCAGAAGTCCCTTTCAACCTCAGCCGTTCTGTAACATGCAAAACCCAAAGAGGATTCTCCTCAAAATAACCTAGATTGAAGTTCAGATCACTGGTCTGTCCTTATTGCCTTTCAATGCCATGTTCTGTGGAGCCAAAATCTGAAAATATACAACTTAGTGGAAGTTTCAAATTTATAATATCCAAGTTTAGGTAAAATGTGATCAGACAACATAATTAATCTCTTATGATCATTCTCTTCCAACGCAGTGCTGTGACTACCTTTAGCCTCAAAGAGAGCGTCACTTCTAGTCCTGCTGTATAAAGCAGAACAATGAGGGACTATACACATCCATTTCCCAGCTGATCTGTTGAATGTTTAAGCTAATTATTGGCAAACTTAAGAGGGAGAAAAAAAATATGATTCCTCTTGTCTTTACACGAACGAATTGGAGTAGACAGATTGAATCTACTGCCAAGGTTAAACCCTTTATTTTCAATGACACCAATTATTTTGAGCACAAATGCTTTAATTATCTCAAGCAGGCAATTAATAAGTTGAATTCAAAAAATCAGGCAGCACTATGGAACTGTCCAGCATTCAAATTCTTTTCTCCTTAAAGATATAAAACACTAAACATTTTAAAAAGTTTTTCAGCTTCCATTTTCACAGCCAAAGAGCTCTAGGATTTTCTAGCACTCTCTTTAACCATCACTCTAGTACCAAAAGAAATATGTTGACAAGTGTAAAAGCTCAGCTCCCTGGTTTATAACAAAACATTGGCATAAAGGTAAGTTACCATGTTTGGCAGCTCCTCAGATCTACATTGTGTAACAGATACTTCAATAACATGTTCCCTGCACCTGACGTATACATGTTCAACGATTTCCCCTACAAGAGCAGTTCTATGCATAATATCTATTACATTCCAGGTAATGTAATACCTGCAACCAGATGCTTCTACAATACTTACTAAAAAAATTATGTAATAAGCATTTAACAGAAAAATAAGGAGACCAAAGTTGTCTAAACGATGGTTGCTTGTGAATGAAATATGCTTGTTTTTTTTTTTACTGAACCGTCTGTAGCCAATTTTTGTGTTGATGACTGGAACACAGAAGAACTTGTTTTCAAACAACAGAACAGTAAATTGGGAAAAAGTGAGTCTCTGGCTATGAAGAAGGTTTTATGTACCAGCATAAGCCGAAACCAGTGAAAATGTCCTGTGATATATCTACCCAATTAAGTAAAAGAGGACATGTAAATCAAAAATCCTTGCTGACACATCTGTTGATGTCCCATGACAAGAAGAGAGGTTGATTTTATATATTAACTTATGTAGCTACAAAGGTTTCAGATGCCATAAAACTATACAAGGCTTTTAAAGTTCAACCTCTGTAACTACCTTGATAGCCTGAGGTAGAGGATTCCACAAGTTCACTTTGCCTGAGTAAAGACCAAATTCTCTTTATTGGTTCTAATTTATTGGTATTAAGATGCAATATCCAAAATAGTTTCAACCAGGGTTAAATTGGAATTTGAAACTTACTGCAAAGCCCAAAGGCAGTGAGAGTACCTTATTATTATATAGGAATCAGAGATTACATCAACACCTTGGAACGGATACATCTGTACCTCTGAAGTTATTTGTTAATGCAAGGGGGAAAGCAAGAAGCTGGGATTTACTGGGTTCTGCTGGGAAATATAAGTGCTTAGCTCTGTCAATAACCTGCTAATTTTTGATAAGTCACTTCAAACTTTCTGGACCTGTTACTCTTCAGCCAACTCATTGTTTTGGTTTTGTTGTTATTGTTTTTCAAGACAGAAAAATTTACAGTCAATTTGGAACCAATATCTACCTATTGGTGGGCTGACAAGAATGCAATCAGGAATGTAAAGTACTTGCAGCCTTAGAAAGTCAGAGAGGAAGAGGCACATAGACAAAAAAATAATGGAATTTAACAGAGATTTAAACTCAGTTACTCTGTATCACAATGGGTCAGAATATGATGGTGCACCTGACAGGTTGTAATCCATCTGCATGTAATCATATACCTGTATGTACAGTCTTTCTACTGTTCTTTCCCCTGCTCTGGAAAGAAAATTCACATATATAGCACATTTTTCTAAGAATGCTGCAGGCATAGAAGCTGGTTCCAAAAAAGAGACAAAGAAAGCAATAAACAAAACAATCTGGTCTGCTCTCATATCCTACTTTCCAAAAATTGGAGAGGAATTGGTTTTATGGTACAGTTCTCTTTTTGGCTTTGTTCATTATGAAACAAGCTGGAAAACTATAAAGGAACAATATCCTACAACGGATCTGTAATGCCTCCTCAGAAGAAACAATAGGGTGGTTTTGTAATTACACCTCTTTTTTCTTTTTTCTTTTTCTTTCTTTTTTTTTCCTTTTCTCTTTCTTTCTTTTTCTTTTTCTTTTTCTTTTTCTTTTTCTTTTTCTTTTTCTTTTTCTTTTTCTTTTTCTTTTTCTTT
>JAOXJK010000001.1:175094032-175106932 GCA_025774025.1 Xenus cinereus | reverse complement strand
TTTTCTTTTTCTTTTTCTTTTTCTTTTTCTTTTTCTTTTTCTTTTTCTTTTTCTTTTTCTTTTTCTTTTTCTCCTTTATCTTTTCTCCTTTTTCCTTTTTTCTTTTTTCTTTTTTTTCCTATGCTAACATGACATGGACATTTTTTTGAAACACAGAGGCTGGTACTAATATATATGGTTTACAATTGCATGAAGTAACCAATTTCAAATCCAGACGCAGGCACAATCTCTAAATCATTTTTGGTCTACTTTTTCTTGTGCCAGCTGTTGTAAACTATTGCCAGAAAAACAATGTGTTTCTCACTTGGCTGCAGACTTTTAACAATCAGTAAAGCTAGAGGGCATGGCCTAAAGTCAGTCATTCAATATGGTCAGGTTATAAGGAAATAAAAACAAGGAATCCTGAAGTACTGAGAGATATGAGAACGGTCAAAGGAGAACTGATCTGAATTGTAACCCTGCACTGGAACCTTCATTTCTAAGGACACGTAGCAAAACTCCTGTTGTGATAAAAAGGATAGAAGGTTGGGATTTTGTTAGGTCCTAAAATGACACAGAAAAATCAGCTGGAAACAACATGCAGTTTAAGAAACCCTTTACTTACAGTATCACATTGGTATTGTATTTTGACCTTTGGCAGTATGGTGTGACTTGTTTTTGATGATGAAAGAGAAGAACTGCTTGATTTCGAAAAGTTGCACTTCATACCGTTCACAATCAGGACAAAAAATATGAAAAAAAAATCCCTTGAAATAATAAGGGTCATATAATCTCTCTATTTTATATTCAAACATGGAGGAGAAAGTAGCAAGGAGCACATTTGGATCTTTCTGATTTACTCAGTGCGTGAACCAGCAGCTGTGGCTCTGTGTTGTCCAACAGCACCTCCCGTGCCAGGGTCACATCAGGAGAATGGCAGCAGGTTCCACAGGAGCTAAGGATGTTGTGAAATGCAGGTCTTGGCTGTGAAATAATGTGAGACAACAGGGACAGGTAAGACTTCCTCCTCTAGGAAACACCTTGTGCCCAGTCTGGCTCCTTCCTGCAGAGGAACTGCCACAAACTTGACCTCGGATCCTATTTATTTCTGTCTCCCGTATATGCTGAAAGCCATGCATTGTGTCTCTGCACTATCATATACCTTATATTCTCCTTCCCTAATATGTTTGTACATAATTGGTTCAAAGAATTTAAGACACTGATAATTCAAAGGATTTATACCCAACACATTTTAGAATAGGGGATGTCAGTGCTGTATTAATTAAATACTGATGTATTTTAAATTTACAGTGGCACTGTATTTCTGTGCTGTATCTTCTTCTCAGCTGTATAGAACACTCTGGTTTATATCAGCGTGTGGGGCAAAAAATATAATCTTTTACAAGGCACATCCCTTTGTGACACTGTGGCTTTGGAAGAACCATTTATAAAAATCATGGAAGGCTGTGCATGAAAAAATCCCATTTGTAGCAATTAACCGCAAGAACTGAGAACTTGCTTTACACTACTGTGTACTTCAAAAGCAACAACAACATAAACAAAATGTTTACCTTTCTTTCAAATGATGACCTTTTGAGTGAAACCAAACAGCTTGTACAGAAGATAATTCATTTTCTAACACAGTGTATCTCTCTCACTCATGATCATTTCTTATAAAACCAACTGTATTTATCCCGTTTTGTTGTCTTGTGAGCAAAGCTAAAGCTCAAAAGTATGATTCATTGGACAGACCAAGTCCAGCATTAGATTATGGCTGGTTTATGTTGTAGAGGCAACACTTTTGAACCATAAAGCTCCTGTAACTGGTAGATGGCTCTAAGATACAGGGTCAAATATCATGGGCATGTTCTAAGGCACAGAGCTTTTCTGCTTGCCTTCTACCTGCAGATGGGATGATTTTCATCAGCTGACTTATTTGCATTCCTACTTCTTGTCCTGAACCACCTTTGCTATCCTGAGGTCTGTATACTTACTTTAAGATGGGAAAAGTGTCACAACAAGTAAGGACATTACAGAATCCCAGAAAATTTGGCTGTAACTGATCTTAAAGATTCACTGAATCTATCCATCTGTTCCGTTGTAGGATCCATTACACCCATATAATTCTTGATAGAATTGTAACCTGGTACTTAACACTTCTGACAAAGACCTTCCTAGGCAACATATACCACTAATTCTGTATCATCATCATTAGAATGCTCTTCCAAATATGTATCATACTTGTTCCAAATCCCCTTTGAAATGTAAGATGATTATTTGTTGTATTGCTCATAGGCTTGTATTTCTCCTTTGAACAACACTCAGAAGTGTTGCTTTAAGTCTTTCTATTCTGCAGAAGCCTAGTATAGAATTGAGCATTATCATCCTGGACCCTCTGGGTCTTATCTTTTTGGAACTAAGCTATTAATGGACCTGGCATAAAGCCCTACAGAGCCTAACAGAAATGTTTCAGTTCACTACTGAACACTGTAAAACAAAAACTTCTCATTCAATGAGATATTCTAGCTCTTTTACAGTCACATGACAGAAGCTTCATTCAGACTATGTTCCTTATATTGCCTATGGGAATGTTGCAAGAGACTGCAAGCCCCAGGTAATAGAGAAGTATAAAGAGTTAAAAACACTTGACCTACCCGTTCCTCACCAGGAATACTGGTAAATTCATAGTGAATCTTTTTTTCAATTATTAACTTCTAAAGCTCTTCTAGAAGGCAGGGCGAATTTGTTCCATTTGGAAAATAACATCTACCTCTTCTATTCCTAATGCGGGCTAACACCTTCAGGAGGGGTTCCTAAACTTTATTTTCTCTGTCTAATTGTGCTAGGTACTTGCAGGATCATTTTCTTTGATATAAGTTTAACTATTTTAGTAGGTGAATGTTTAATAAAACACAAACTCCTTCCTTGTTTAATCATATGGATGAATTTATGAGAACAATCCAAGTATTTGTTTTAATGTGTATTCTGCCTTTGCACTATCTCCCCCCCAGCCCAAACACAGACATGTGGTCTTAATTCACTTCTTTTTTTTTCTGAAAGTGTGAAAATAAGTAACTAGAAGATAAGTGATAAAGACTAGAAATCTAGAGGGCATATGTGTTTGCCTCTGTGTGGGCTTAAGTGACTCATAAGCCGTAACACTTGGAGTGACACCTTGCATTGGAGATAGTTAAGGTAAGCCACCTGTTATCTAAGGAGCAAATTGGAGGTTATGCAGCATCATTTATGTTGGATATATATAATGTAACTATCAGTCTCTACAATAATCAAATTTTTCAAGTGTACTCCAAAAACTTACAATCACGTCTTCCCAAGATTTTCATCAAAAGGCTTGAATAATAATAAGCTATTGTTAACACTTGTGGATCTTGACAACTTGAAAACACCGCTTTCTTGAATTGATTGCTCCTGTGAGAAACAATATCAAAAAGGCTGAATTGCATACCATTTCCTGCTTTCTGACTTGAGACACAACTGTTTTGAGCATCTTTCACTTGACAAGGAAATAATTTTGCATTTGGTCTTTATTAGAATATTGTCTATACTTTACAGCATACAATCTTCTTTTTATACTTTTTTTTTTAATTTTCAGAAAGATTGAATTTATATTACTAATCTAGAGTTTATCCTTTATCACTGAATTTAGCACTTTTACTCTCTCACCAAAATCAGCTGCTTTGGACTGTGCTAAATAGCATATGTGTTATAGAGCAAAGTTAGAAATTTACCCTCTTGTTCAAAGATATGCTGTGCACATAGCTCACTACCCTTCACCATTATCTTAAGGACAGTTTTGGCAGCTAGTAATTTGGAAGGTGTAATTGTCCTAACAGCCATGAAATGACAAATTGTAGGCTACTGGCTATGACAAGTTCATCTGATTTTTTCAACCATGCATATGTATTCAACATGTGATTTAAATAGCTCAAACTAGAAAAGTGAGGAAAATACATATTTGAAAACTAGCCAGCTGTATCCCAGTACTTCTGCCTTTGTCACTTAGTTGTCCACATCTGCTCAATTTTCTAGAGTTGGTCTGGCATGTGAGTAACTTTTAATGATTTTTTTTTTCTAAAGTCAGTTTCTTGACAAAACACATACTGACCACAACAATAGTAAGTTTTTCTCTGTCACTGGACAAACATTCATATGACATGTACTACACCCCAAATGACCCTAGTGAAGGTTCCAAAATATATTTTCTTGCACTTTTCCTGGTAAAATAATCTTTTCTCCATGGAATAAAATTTCCTTGTAGAATGTAACTTTTCTTCTCTTAAAAAAGAACGTCTGGTGACTAACTGGTATGCTTCTAGAGCGTTGTGATCATTTTGTGACAGTGTAAAAGGAACTAGAACTTCGGATTTTCAGTATCTGCCTGTCTGAGGTGTAGCAATGAATCAGACATTGGTTCAAGGTTTGCAGAGCCTTTCCTAAGTTTCAGCTTCTTCCAACAGCTGCAGTGTTCCTGCTTTGGTTACACTGTGAGGGTGTCTAGACGGAGTATCAGCAATTGCAGCACCTCGCTGTGCACACGCTCTGCCTGCAGATTGTACTACATCATGCACAGAGGTTTTCCTTGACATCTCACCACCTACGTCTTTGCTATTCGTCAAGGAGAAGAGTCCTTTGCATTGTATATAAAGTTGCAGCAATCTAATATGCACAAGTATTTTTTCCAGTTTTTTCCTTAGCCGCTGGCAGCAAGTCATTCCTTCTGAATATGGGCATGCAAAGTCCCAGCATCAGTTAATGTGTCAGCAGCATACGCAACAGCATTGGAGAACCATCAATCCTCTACCTGCATTCTACAAAGTAAATATAGTGCATGATTTATTATGTCTGATTCACAATTCATTCTCCCTCGCTTCTGAGCCACTATGCCTGACTCTGCATGTCTAGCTTTTTAATTCTGAATTTCTAATAGTCATGCTTCATTCTAAAGTTTGATAGGAGAATTTCAGTATTTAGGGCAAAAATGTACAGTTCAGTACTACATAGTAAATCTACATTTTATCACAGTCTTAGTCCATGTTTGCTATCACCAGTCACAGCAGCTTCTCAGAGGATGCAAAACCGAAAACCATGTAATTTGTTAATAGTAAGCACTAGCAGCTTAAAAAAAATTATCTTAAATAGTGTTTTGTTTATTTTTTAGTCAGAGCTTTACTTGTAAGCATAAACCAAGAATACCTTGATAATACCCTAGTATGTAATTCAATTCATAGAATCATTCAGGTTGGAAAAGACCCTTGGGATCATCGAGCCAACCATCAACCCTACTCTACAGAGTTCTCCCTTACACCATATTCCCCAACACCGCATCTAAACGACTCTAAACACAACTAAACACATTCAGGGATGGTGACTCAACCTCTTCCCTGGGAAGCCCCTTCCAGTGTCTGATCACTCTTTCTGTGAAGAATTGTTTCCTAATGTGCAGTCTAAATCTATTCTGTTGCAGCTTGAAGTCATTCCCTCTCATTCCATCACTAATTACCTGTAAGAAACCAGCACCAACCTCTCTACAGTGTCCTTTCAAGTAGTTGTAGAGAGTGATGAGGTCTCCCCTCAGTCTCCTCTTTCTCAAACTAAACAGTCCCAGCTCCCTTAGTCGCTCTTCATAAGATTTATGCTTCAGGCCCCTCACCAGCCTCATTGCCCTCCTCTGCACTTGTTCCAGCACCTCAATATCTCTCTTGTATTGAGGTGCCCAAAACTGGACACAATACTCCAGGTGTGGTCTCACCATTGCTGAGTACAGGGGGACAATCACCTCCCTACTTCTGCTGGTCATGCTATTTCTAATACAAGCCAGGATGCCATTTGCTTTCTTGGCCACCTGGGCACACTGCTGGCTCATATTCATCCGATTGTCAATTAGAACCCCCAGGTCCTTTTCTGCCAGGCAGCTTTCCAGCCACGCTTCCCCAAGCCTGTACCGATGCATGGGGTTGTTGTGGCCAAGTGCAGGACCTGGCACTTGGCCTTGTTGAAGCTCATACCATTAACATTGGCCCATCAATCCAATCTATCCAAGTCTCTCTGTAGAGTCTCCCTATCCTCGTGCAGATCAACACTCCCACTTGGTGTCATCTGCAAACTTACTGATGATATACTCTATGTCCTTATCAAGATCATCGATAAAGATGTTAAACAAAAATGGTCACAACACTGAGACCTGAGGAACGCCACTTGTGACCAGCCGCCAGCTGGATTTAACTTGATTGACCACGACTCTTTGGGACCGTCCATCCAGCCAGTGCTTGATCCAGCAGATCGTATGCTCATCCAGGTCACGAGCAGACAGTTTTTCAAAGAGAATTCTATGGGGAACAGTGTCAACTCTTGTTGACTTAGGAAATTCCTTTCCTCAGCAGTCCTTCACAAAGTAAATACATTTACTGTAGTTACCAAGTACCAATTTACTACTAAATTCATGTGTTTAGTATTTTCTGACTTCCTACAAGCAACAAAGAAGAACACACATGAGGAACGTGTGCTAATATTGTTACCATTTTTAAATATTTTTCTTTAAGACCTGAGTTTTAGAAGCTTAATGCATACACGTGGAGTTCTGCATTTCAGTCCTAATCATATTATGATGAAAATACATGATGTCTTAGAAGAAGTACTGCTCTTCCTCTGTTTTCTCCTGACTCTGCCTGAATTTAATACTTGACAAGTGATTGAATGCAAATAACAGTTTGTATAAAAAATAATGCATTTTACTGTACAGTCTTTTGTCTTTTGATGGACAACAAGTTAATATAATTGTGTAATTCAAAGCTTTCTTTCTAACACAAAGAGTAATTAAAGTACAAGTTACTCAACAGACTTTGTCACTGGAATGATACTATTCTAGAGGCAGTTATTATTTTGTATTGAATGTTCACAGAGATTGAACATCTTTCCCACTAGAAAAGCATACCAAAATATCACCATCCAGTAAGAAAAGCAAGGAGCACTTGTTGCTTGTTTGTGACATGGATCCTGGTGTCCATTTGTCTCTGATGTGTCTAATTTTGATTCTGCTCTGGACTGATGACATAAACCAACCACAGATCCTCTCACGACAGAAAGATTGGTGAGGAAAACTCTACAAGTCACTTAGGATGGTATTCATCTCACTTAACTTCAGGCATCTACATCCAAGTTAATCACTGCACACTCCCTTTATAGTCAATGGAGAGAAATAAGCAGTTTTAGGATGCAATTCATCTGCCCTATTCCAGATAGCTACTTTAGGATAGAATCAATCACCCTTTCAGGCTGTCTTCTTTTCAGTGTTGACTATAAAGGTAGTCCACAGTGACTAGATCAGATCTAAATGTCTGCCTCATAGACATTTATGTTTGATGAGGTAAATCTTTCGATGAGATATAATAGGAGAACTGGTTATACACCCGTGGCACACAAACTGAGGTAAAATAGCCCTGTACATCTGTGGGAATAGTAAGTTTAGCTCTACTTTCCTTGTAGTTTTCTCAGTCTACTCTTAAACAGAAGGCGAAGTTCTGACTCAATGTGAATTTCTGTAGTAAGTAAGTTATTGTGCTGAATACACACCAGGAAATGCCATATATGCATTTTAATTCTGTTGCACATAGGCTTATACATATAGTTTCTCAGGTGGGAACCCCCGATGAATATCAAGAGGGGCTTTGCTAACCATTCCCCTCCTCAACCAAAATCATCACTTGGTCAATACTGGCACAGCATAACAGGTTTCTCAGTGCTGGGATGTTGCACCTGGTCGTTCCGTAGGAGGACAGAGATGGAACAGCATTCAGTTCAATGAGAACCTGAAGAGTATGTTTCCCCCACCTTGTCAGTTCTCTGCTGACTGGGCACTCGGAAACTGCTAGAACTTGAAGGCCACAGCATGCTGATAAGTCTATAAAAGTGGATCAAAGTTAATAGATTGCTCCTTTTGTTTTGAAACACTGTCATATGAATTCATGGCTCTGATTTTACATAAGAAGATGAAGGAGCTGCGTTTCTTAATTAACTGGAGAAAAAAAAAGAATTAGCCAATATCATTTGCAAGAACAACATTCTCTACATACCCGTTTCAGTTAAAATCCATTAATTATTGGTTGAGAGAGTCATAGATTGCTGTCACCCTTTGCATGCAAACAAAGAATTTAATGTTCCTCAGTCAAAAGCTCTGTCTTTTACCATACAGCATTGGGATTTAGATCACAAGAGTGAAAAGAGAAAGAGACTTCTAAATTGCAAGGTGCATGTATGCTCGTTAGCAAAGGCACTGCTCAAGTGCCCCATATGCCACTGAAGCAGTATAATACTCGAGCAACAGGAAACTCCAGAAGGGAACTCAAATCCTGGATGGGCTGAATGGATACCTTCTGAAGGTATCCATGAGCGCAGCTATACCTGCCAAGATGCACCATGGTACCCTCTGCCATCCTGCCTTATTGTCTGCCTGGAGCAGGTACTCATGGAATATGCCATAGCTCCTACTTCTGGTATAAGCTTGTGCTTTCCCTCTGTGAACCCTGTATATGACTGAATGTGCAGTTTACAAAGAAAAAATACAGCATATGCCTCAGTACAAGAAGGTCTCACACCCAAGTTTTATAATGCAGATGTGGCTTATTCGTTTCCTACTGACCCATTGCAGAGTCTATAGCTTCCAGTTTCATTAAATAAATATCCCAATTAAGTGAGATGGACCCAAACTTCATAGGTTGCAATTAGGGTGTACAGGAAGTGCACACTTCAGGTTTCAAATATTTCTGATAGCGGCCAGAGGCCCATCTTTGCTGTTTGTAACAAAGGCACAATATGTTTTGAACCCTGCAATACGAATTCAAATAGTTACACAAGTTTGAAGTGTCGTTCAGAGTGAAGCAAGTGTCAGCAATGGTCAGATCATGGGCAGATTTGCTGTCTCATAGCCTCAAAGACACTAATGCGTTTTGATCAGGAAGAATCTCAAACTGCTTTTCCATGAAGATGGGTGACGGTACCAATTTCAGAATGGTATTCTCAGTGTTTCACTGGCACAAAAATTTGCATCAACGATTTACTGTGTTATTTTTCGTCCTTCACTGCACGTCCTGGTATTAAAAATGCTACTTTTTGAGTGGCATAATTTTGTTTTGAGTCCATTTTTTCTGTTATCATCTGTCTGTTTGCATAGAGCTTTTGAAAAATAGCTGCTTTGTCCTCCTATTGGCCATAAAAATGTTGTTTGAAAATGTGAAACCTAGAGAGTAATGTAGACAGGAGCTTAGCAGGTTTTGAGGGTGGGTGTGGAGTTTTCTGTAATGTTCAGAATGGCAGAATCACAAATAAGCTATATGATTTGAACTAATATCTGTTTTCCACTTTTCTTGGAGCGGAGAGTCAGGAAATGTTAGAGTCTATTATATACATAATCCACTTTCTTCATAGAAGGATTTAATGGTAGGCTGCAAAAGCTTCACATACTGGTGTTCTAAGTCTGCATAATTACAGACTTACCCAAGGGGCCAGAATAGCTCCACTTTAGCCTGATAAAGGAGTAATAAATACATATATATATCTCCATATTTTTAAAATTATTTAATTGTTAAAGCCTTGGAGACCTATGTGGATTCATAGGTGAATCTATTTTATCCCACACCATGAAAATAAATATTACTTATATTATTATGTTTTCATTAAGGCACACAATTAAGTTAGACACAGAAATGGGCCAGATTCTTGATCTCACTCTTTGTGGTGCTTTAGTAGCATAAATGGGCTATAAAGCCAATTTAACAAAGCAGATGAAGATTCTCTTGAGGAGAGAGAATATGAAATGGAAATATGCCATTTCTTTTGCAATACTGATTGGATTATAGCGGTATGGTTCTGAATGCTGCTGTGTTACAGTGAACCCTTTGAACATAATGGCCCTTTGGAATTAGACTCACAAAATTAGGTTTGGAATCAGCCCCAGGACTGCTATACAATAATTGGTCCTTTATGTCTTACCACCTGTGTCCAGCGTATACGGGCACAGCTGAGAAGCTGAACCGATGTATTCAACAACTTATTTACACCACAGTCTAATAAAAAAGCCAACAGTCACCATGATACAATAATCAGACACTCCTTAATTATGTCTGAACTGAGTGTGGACATCCAGTTTGGCTACAAATCTCCCAGTAACATACAGATAAGATACTCATCTGGGAGATACATGCTTTTCCATTGCCAGATTGATACGCTCATTGCCTTTATTCCTTCACCAAGGCAGCCTTTACTGGTCTGAGTTACTATGAAGAGTAATATATTCTGCATCTGACTCAATCAGGCTTTTGATCTTTGCCTGACTGCAAGTATACAAGATGTGGGCAATTACAAGGGTTCACAGAAATTTGCATTTGGGGGAAGAAACGCAGATTGTAACTGTTTCTAATGTTTTCTGCAGCTTATGTGACAAACCCCTCAGGAAACAGTGTTTTGGATGCTAACTCTCTTGTTACCATATTAATTGCCTTTGTCATGACAGTTTTGGCATCTGAAAATGGCTGGGAACACGCTGTGCTCCTCAAGAGACCAATCAAGGGCAGGGGAAATTGGTTTATTGGTTCCCAAAGCAGGCTGTGCTAAAGGTGCCGCTATTCAAGCATAGTTTTAAGTCTCCTAGCTTCAATGAGGAGCCAAAGACACTTCAGGCTAAGGAAAACAGAGCTTTCATTTAGAACGGTGAAGGGGAAACTGAGAAGTTTATTTCTCTGCCAGCATGACTTCTGCAGTTAGCTTTTGTGTGCAAATCTGTGTGCCACAGTACAGAGGGTGGGACCAGGAGTCAAAGTTGCCAGAATCCAGTGAGGTCCCAGGCTTCCCAGGAGGGATCCTGAACATTTTTGGTTTTAAACGAACTTCAGCTAAGCTTGCTGAAGCGCATGCTTTCAATCAAAAGTTTCCCTGTGATCAAAGAATACACTGTCACAAGGACAAGCTGCAAACTGGAGGAAAGGGATCAAGGGATAAATATCAGGGGATAAATAATTATGAATGTTATTTTAAGTGATGCTGGATTTATAATGTAAGAACAAGGAGATGTTAATTTCTGGAAAAATTTTTTCTTTTTAAGAAGAGTGGCAAGCAGCTGTTTTTCTGTAGGTGATAGACTATAAGGGGTATAGGGATGGGTCAGGATGGCAGATGGTGGGGCAGTGAGGAGAGACTGAAAGAAAAAGAACATAAGGAGAGGAATATCACATGCACATAAAAAAGCCAAAGGACTTGCCACAAGAAAATAAAAAAAAAAGCACCTGATTCCATTACTTTACTTCATTTTATGCCCGGAAAACTCAGATTCAGTAAAAATTTAGTGATGCAGCAGAATTATATCTATAATATTAAATAAGGGAAGAGAATCCTTTTCAGCATGAACTGCAGAAGATATAGAGAAAGTGTGCAACCTGACCCTATTATCTTTCCTGTGTCTCAAACAGACAGGGAAGACATATTTTGAGGTTTTGCTGGCATATGCAAAATCATCTTTTTGACACTTAGTGAAACTAGTGAAATGTTAATGCTGTAGGGCCAGAACAGTAAGATTATTACAGACAGTTTCAGTGAAGAAAGGAAGAAAAAAAAAAAGGAAAAAAGAGAGACTAAAAAAAAAAAAAAGAATCAGTGAAAAAGGCAAGCTTGATTACTAGCTTGGTTAAGGCAGAAAGTAAAGGAAGAAACAGAAAGAAGTCTTTTTGTTTAATTTTTTTGTTTCTTTCCTTCTGTTACATAATCACAAACCGTTCTTCACCCTTAGGCCCAGCTGGTCAAAACAGGTGGGTGGAAAAAGGGTATAGGAGGTCCATGTCCCTGTCCTCTCCCGTTGCACTGGCCACCACAGCAAGCTTTGCTATGAGAATCTGCTGCACTGAGCATCCCCCATAACAGCAGCTCACTTATCTCCCACGCAGTACTCATTCATGCTAAAGTTCATGCATCTTTACGTACGCACACCAGACGTCACAGAATACATCTTCTATGTTCTGAAGCCCTTAGCAGAAGCTATAAGTACTTCCATAATGTGGACATGTCTCAGAATAGCACAGAAATGTGCAGAAACATGATAGGGAGCACTGTGCCTCTGCAAAGATAATGCAATATTTTAGTAACCAACAAAATGGTAACTTTTACAGCAGAACTTAGCCCGAGCAATCCATTGAAAGGGATGAAGCAAGGAATTATGCAAGGCACTTCCTGTTCTCATCTTCTCCTTATTTAAATGATGCATTTTTGCAGCAAAACAGAAGCTGTGACTCAGGGAGAAGCACCAAGATCAGTAGGATTTAAGCGAGAGCATGAGTATGTCATGACAGATTTTGAATGGCGTTACATCTATTATTCATTACTCACTCACATCCAAGTCTATAGTTAAGGGAAGCGATTTGACAAGCAAGACATATACCTAAATTGCCCATCAGATGATATAATCTACTACTGAAGGAACATTGCAAAAGGCCCAAAATATGACAGAAAACATAATACACCCTGCATGCTAAGTACATAATTGTCCAAAATGCATGCTCTGAACTTTACAGCCCTTTTCATTTGCAAATTTCAAGAATTCTTGGGAACTCACAGAACACTGTATGAATTTTCAAAACAGACAATACTTCTTCAGAGAGTATGCCAGCAGTGGAGAAACTCTCCTGGTGCCAATGTTCAGGGATTTCTCAGGAGAACAGTTAAATAGGTATAAACCTAGCTCTAACTACTTGTAGATTACAATGCTACCAAGACACCAATGTTTCTGTGGTAATTTTTGTTCAAGGGGCTATCAGATTGTGGCTTTCCTAGGTAGTTACACTGATGAATTTAGTTTCATTTTGTAACATCACTGGCAGTACACATTTCCTTCCTTTTTTCCCAGCTGAAAGCAAATTAAAC
>JAOXJK010000001.1:175064756-175093932 GCA_025774025.1 Xenus cinereus | reverse complement strand
AGCAAATTAAACAAGACTTTTTGCCTTGACAAAACATTCTACCATAAATATAAAATATCTGATGCCCTTGTTCTTTGCCACAGCACAGAAGAAAATAGTTTCTTACAGCTATAAAGAAACTATTAGGAGAAGCAGTTCTTTGTCATCTATGACTTGGTTTCTACACTAGCTCAGTAAATATATAGTTTGTTTCTTTCTCTACAAAAGAGATCAAAAATGGCTTCCAGTTTTTCCACCCTTATTTCCTTTTTGTCTGTCATAGAGAGCATTGCTCAGATGGGACTAAGTCTTTTCCATCTCTAGTTTCTAGTTTCCTTGCTGCGCAACCTGTGGGAATTTGTACATAAGATAACGGTAAGAAGTACAGAAAATAAGATATTTATTTTTCTTCCCTGTTGGGGCAAACCCACCTGCTTCCCTGCATTATTTGGGCCCATAGAACAATATTATCAAGGACAGTGATCTGTCTACCCCCCAACTACAGTTTTCATGAACTCCCAGTAGTGGGTTTCTATCTTATGTTCTCTCAGTATCCCTATGATACAAATAATAATAGCAACGAGAAAACAAATGGTCATAATCATCATCCTAGAGAAGAGGAACTGTGGCATCTTTTGATTTATGTTTTCCACTTAACCAAATGATTTCCTTGTTATCATGACAAAAAAGGAGAAGAAATATTCTTTGTCATATTTAACCAGGAGATTTTACTCATTATTTAACAATACAGTACATGATGCACCTTTTATGACAGAACTGAATGCATTAATGAAGACTTCAGAAGGAAGGATAACCAATCTATGAAAGGGTTTATGTTGTGTCTAGGGAGAAAGATGGCATTCATAAGAAGTAAAGAAATTAGATTATGCATGTGAGTTAGTTCCTAGTGTATCACTTGGTATAGTTCACCACAGAACTATGCATTCAAGGTATACTAATGAAACTTATGCAAGGATTTGTTAACTAAAATGAATTTTGTCCAGGCATTGGTAAGGGCAGAAGAAATATTTCTTTTGTATCTCTTTGCAAACACTATGAATCACATCTCACAATGAGGATTCTAACTGGATGCTGCCTGATTTCGCTCCCCTTCAGGTATCATAATGAGCAATTCTAAATAAATAACGGGCATATTTTGACCTTAAATAATTTTACAAAGTTGGGGAATATCAAATATTCAATATCAATTAATTAGATTAAACAAAAAAAAATAAAAACAGATTATAAAGAAAGGCTTCAGTTTCAGGCTGAAATAATTATTTTATTCCCATCAGATTCACTTTTTTATCCCATTCATAACCTTGTATAGAGCTATTTTCATAACAATGAAAATTCAAAAGGGAACAATATTTAGAAACAATCAACTAACATTTTGCATTTTCATATTTTAAACATGTTTTGGAAATAAACAGCCCAGCCAAATGAAAATTAATAATATTTTTTTAATTATTATTCTATATTTTTTCAGAGAAAAACACTCTGTCCAAAAAAATTCATTCAACTTTCCAGTTTAGAACCATGGACTATGAGACAAAGACAAGGCGCTATCACTAGCTATGCTAGCTCAGATCCTTCTAAATAGGATTATTCATGATATCTAAACAACATGTTTCTAAATTTCTTTTACTACTATTAAATCTTTGCATGGAGTTGCTTTAATGCTTGGTAATCTTTTACACAGGCTTGAAAATTAACTGAGCAAAAACTTAAAAAACCCACAAAAAAAATCATTTTACAGAACTTGTAAGTTCCACATTGTTGCCATGATTTAGAGTGTCTTTAAAGTATAGGGTTTCTTCAGAGCTGAAACATTTGTTTAAAAATGGGATGCAAGAGAGTGGCTTTTTTTGTTTAACGTGTTTCCCAATATATGTTAATGTAGATTTTATGAGTCACTGACCAGTAAAGCTGACAACAGTTAGCTTTAAGGAGATTCACACTCAGGCAGCACCTATGAGTCCCAAGCGAAGGTTAGGCGCAACAAATGATATATAAGGCACAATTCAAATACAAACCAAAAGATGGACCCTGCCCTATTTACCCAATTTGACAGAATATCTCAATAAAATACACATTTTATCTTGCTCCACTGTATATTGTTTTTATTAAAGCATCTAGCTGCAAATATCTTGAAAAGTGGTCTTCCACAGCATTTATCTGAAAAAGAAGAACTTACATAAAAATTTTAAAAGTGTAAACAACTATTTTTTTCAAATTTGTGCCTAAGGTTTTAAGCTAAATGAAGCACTAACCACATCTACCCTCATTTTTCACAGGAAACACAAGACATTCTTCAAACACTGCTGTAACATGAATACTAAAAATGTAGCAACTTAATATTACCAGAGACTCAAATCCCTTCATTTAAATATCATCTGTCACATATGAATCAGAATTCATTGCATGGAAATTGGTGTTGTAAAGTCATCTTATGCAGCCTAGAAAAGGCATCCAAGGAAAGGACCAACTGCACCTAATGTTACCTTCTCTGAAGCTGAGTGAGGAGCACCATATGTAGTCAGTGGAGGAAATAAGCAGGAAATCCCAAAGGAAATTTCATGCCAGCCCGAAATAGCTGTCTAAGACTTGTAGGATGAATCACTCTCTTTCTCACTCTTTCTCAGTTGTAGACTACAGCCTTAATGACTAGCTTAGACTTGATGCCTAACTTTTAGGCAGCAAAAGTTAGGCGAGATGAATCCTGCCTTCACTGTGAAGAGAAAGAAGATGTTTCTAGGGTTTTCATAAAGAAATTGAGGGACAAAGAGAAAGAGCAGTCTGTGGGAATGACAAATATTTTAGAAAAGCAACATTTTTAAATGCCAAGACTAGTGAAAAGTAAAAAGCCAGAATTATCTAAAGCATCTCACTAAAGACAGAAAAGTTTCATGGCATTTGCTAGGCTTTGTTAAGTGTTAATGAAATTGCCTGAAGAAATTTCTCATACATTGTATAATCTGCCACAGAATCCAGTATGAGCATTATTTGGCAAAATCTGCCACCAACCTTCAGTAGCTCCAGCTCAGACTGTTTCTGAAACACTATAAAGAAAAATAAGGAAAAAAATATTCTTTCTAACATGAACTTTTTTGAGGAATAATGCCTTATATCTTATATTTATCATAGAACGGTTTGGGTTGGAAGGGAACAAAAAGATCACCTGCCATAGGCAGGGACACCTTTCATTAAACCAGGTTACTCAAAGCCCCATCCAACCTGGCCTTGAAAGAAAGTGTACTTATACTTGTTCTAAAGTATACTTGTACATATGCTTTAGCAGTTATATGTAAAAATTACACCCCACCCCTTGTTAAAATCAGACAAGTGCTGTTTTGCACTTGCAATGCACAATTCTAATTGTCTATAGGAAGGGTAAATCAGTCACTACCTGTGTGCTGCTTTCCAATTAGACTGGAGGAGGTCAGAGACATTAAAAGCCACAGTAGAAGCAGTCTCAGCTATACCATCCATTTTATTTGTCTGTTGAAGAAAACAATGTGCTGTATCCAAGAGCACTTTGTCCTGAAGTGACTAATGCTGCTGCTGTAGTGTATTTGGAGGACAGCATGTTAGGCATAAAGAATCTGGATCCTCAACAAGAAGCACAGCAAGAAATCAGAGCAGTATATTCTAACCATAGAGAAGAGACAGAAGAGATGAATAGGATACAAGAACTGAATTCTTCACTTTTGCCTCAGGAAATGAGATAGGCATATAACAGGTTTGTGCTCTGCTAGTGTCTTGCTCTATTTAGAGAAGAAATATTATGGATTGGGACACTATTCGGAGTCTTTAAATGCCCACTCTTCAGATTTATGTGATATGTAAAAAAAAACCCAGTAATTTAGGTAAATATCACCAAATTCTGCTGTTCGTCTTTTCTGTGTTCCACCGTTTTTTTGATTTGCTGCTGTGTTTTACCTGGAGATCCCGATTGTTGCATCACAGCAGCAGCAGTTATCTCAAAGAAAATGGTTTAGTAGAAGTAGAAAATCACAGAATAAGAGACATGACCTCTGGAGGTCACCTAGTCCAACCTCCCCTTCACAGCAGCATTGTTGCTATAATAGAGCAGATCAGTGTTTGACTAGACCCGACAAGTCTTGCACAGCCCCAAGGATGGTGATAACACAGCTTCACTGGGTAACTTCCTCTGTGCTCCCCAAATCTCCTGGGATATTGCTTTTCCAAATATTCAGTCAAAACCTCCCAAGCCACAACTTGTGACTGTTGTCCCTTACTTTACTATCCTCATAATCCACTGTACACCTTCTTCCTTCCATCACTCCAGTATGAACTGTCTTTTACAAGGGCACCACGTAAATTTTTGTTTTCTATCTACAGTAGAACTCAATAATCCTATCACTTTCGTAGCTGCTGTTGGCTGAAAAGACACATCAGACTATTCCTGAATTATTTAGGAGATACATCACTGGAAAACTAATTTCCACAGTTCAAATTTGTTAATTCATGAGAAGCTCAGTGATGATTTTATGATGGACAATAAACGCCATGCCTACATAACAGCAAACAGACTTCTAGACTTCCTTATGCCACCTTATAGGTGAAAGTGTACACAAAATTCTTCTGTTGTGCCTTTAAAATATACTGCTGGCTCCTTTCATCACAAGCATGGCTTTGGTCTGTGGGGTTTTCTTTTATTGCTCATTCGTTTCTTTCTCAGCCTCCTCATTTGTTTTCCTGGCTATAGATCTTATCCTACTCATTTGTCTAAGTAAAATTGTCCTTGACTGTTTCTCTTTCCTCATACCCCACCTACTCCAATGAATTCCACTTAGTGTTGTCTCTTTCCCTCTGGTCACTTTGTACCATGGCATCTGTGCAATATTGCAGTAGTCATTAATAACCTCCTTGAGTACTTTAGCAATGGAAGAAGACGCTTAAAGAGTCTTTCAGGAGCTGTTTAGAAAAATAACTGCTCACATTTTGATAAAATAATGCACAGATTTTTCTTGACTCAGGTAATAAGCAATAGTTAATAAAAATTAAATGGAAGCAAGTGTCAGTAGTCACAACTTACTTTGAAATGTGTTTGTCTTTATATTGTAGTGAATTCTAGCATGCCTCTTATAAATAGTGTTCAATGTGTTTGCTCACCTGAAGAGGTAACAGTCCATGTAGTTATCAACATTGCATCTTGAAAAAATTAAGTCTTAACTACAATCCCTAAATCAGAATCAAAGCTGTGTTCAGCTATACAAAGAAAACTTTTGGATGTAAAAAGGACAGATACTGTATTATATTGTTGTCCCTTTGATTAAATACTTCTTCCTCTCCAAGGTTTGTTGTACGCTGTCCAGAAGTGAAATGATGGACCACAGATGATTTCCTGAGGGATCTGCTAAAGTGGATTTCCACAGCAGATCTACTAAATCAGATGTAAGGCTAATGCCCAGTCCTGACAATAGATCCAATAAAAACCCGTGTGTCAGGAATCAGCAAGTTTACGTGTTCTCAGCTAACACTATCGGAAGTCTTCAGTTAGAATATCATAGGCAAAGACGGGGCCTTTGCTGCTGATAGTTAAGCTTGGAAACCTCATGATCTTTTTGTCACATTTGAACTCATGCATAAGGGAGTATGACACTCTGAAATCTGAGCGTGTAGCATGGCTGGTTTTCAGCCTCATCTCAGGTTTCAAATCACATTTCCTTTCCTTTCCCTCTTCCTTCCTCCCTTCCAGCACTACACTTGGAGTTTCACATATGGGAAATGCAGGCAAATGGGTGCATTGCCACCAGCTCCCTCTCTTGGGCAGAGGGCCAGAAACAACAGATGTGTGGCAGTGGAAACTTCTATAGATGGTGCCTTTGAGTCACCCCTGCAGAAATCAAGCTACAAGCAGCCTCTTCTCTCAGGGTGGGGTTGTTACATACTCATAACAGACTGCCACTGCACTGATGTCTTATGGTCCCAGTATAAGGCATTTAAGAAGCCAGTAAACAAATAATTGTTTCCTTAAAACCAAAGCACTTCACAGGAAAAACTCTCTGTAACAGTCTATAATCTGTCCATCTTTTCCTAAGGCTTATAATTTTCTGTCATCTAGGAAGACTCCTATTAATTTGAGACTTATGACCTCGTCTCTATTTTCTTTCCATGAAAAGCTCAGTAAGCATATACCCTGTTCTCTCTTTGTCTCTCCTTCTCAAGATTAGTTTCAACCCTTTGCAACATTGAACTAAACCAATACACTGGGTTACTTTATGCACTTACGTATTGTTGATCCTGGACAGGTAGCATTCAGGTCTTACTTTTAAGTTTCCATCATGAAGTGAAATAGATACCAGTAGGGTGCTTTTTTGGTGCCATCCAATTTACCTCCATGGAACAGGCATAAAGTCTCACTTTCCTAAATAAGGTAGAAGCAAACAGGAACTGACAGTTTCCTTGCTCACAATTTCTGCGCTGAGTTTTCTGATATAGCCGGGATTCCTGTCTCTGAGGAACATGCTGCCTGCTGGCTTTCCACATCTATTTCTACCTCAGACACAAACAGATCCAGTCAGTGACTGTATCTATGAATCCACAGGGAAAGCTTTTGGATTCTCAGTCCCTTCTTTATACCTCATTACACTGGGTCATGGCTATATTGTTTCAACTACATTACTCCAAACAGAAATGTAAGTACTTCTTGTATTTAGAGCTTGTCTATACGTGGAACTACTGAGAAATAATTACTCGGAAATAGCTCAGAAATGCATGAATAGCTTACAAATGCTTTCTGGTTTCAGGCATAAGGAAGTATTACATGGTAAATAAGGAAAAGGCACTCTTTACAGTGAGTTCCCAGTGAGCTGTTGTAGAATACTTACTCCAGTATAGATAATGTTGTCTGATCATTTCTAGTTTATGCATATAGAGTTGGACACATCCCACATTACTTCACATGTTAATTGCATTATTTTTGGCTACAACTAATGGAAAAAGGCAGATATCTTCAAGAAATTATTCAAATTTTAGAGAACAAGGTTCTTTTCAGATTTGCAGGGAAGGACCTGGGGATCTTGCTGGACACCAACTTGAACATGAGTCAAAAATGTGCCCATTCAGCTAAGAGGACTGATAACATCCTGGGCTGCATTCAGTGGAGTGCTGCCAGCAGGTTGAGGGAGATGATCCTTGCTCTCTACTCAGCACTGGTAAGGCTGTACCTGTAGTCCTGTCAAGCTCTGGGCTCCCTAGTAAAAGAAAGAGAGACATGGACGTACTGAAGAGCCCAGAAAAGGGCCACAAATGTGGTTAAGGCACTGGAGCATCTGTCCCATGGGAAAAGGCTGAGAGAGCTGGGACTGCTTAGCCTGGAGAAGAGAAGGCTCAGGGGGATCTTTGTAATGTATATAAAGACCTGAAATGAAAGTGCAAGACATAGCCAGATTCTCTATGGTGGTACTCAGTGGAAGGACCATAGGCAATGGGCACAGACTGAAACATGGGAGGAGCAATCTGAACACCAAGAAACACTTTTTTCTTTCTCCCTCCTTGGAGGTATTCAGAATCTTCCTGGACATGGTCCTGTGCAACCAGCTCTAGATGGCCTTGCTTGAGCAGAGAGGTTGGACCAAATGACTTCCAGAGGTCCCTTTCAACCTCAAAGGTACTCTCAGTCAGTGATTCTGTTCCTAAAAGTTGCATACCTCAGTTAACAATGAGGAATGTGACCTCCAATTTGAAAACAGTAAGACCTTTGTAAATTTGACTCTTTGGCTTGTAAAATTTTCTTTATAATATATATATTAAAATATTAGATATACATGTGTGTGCGTTATATCTCTATATATCTCTCTATATCTTTATCTATATCCATATCTGCATGCGTTCAGAAATAACAGAAAAGTAACAATTATTTAAAAGATATGTTAAAGTGTATTATATGTGATAAACGTGTAAAATACAAAAATCTCCACATATCCACTGTCTGACAAACAAAAACCAAAATACACTTACAGATCTACAAAATAGAACAATCATCATTTAGACAACAGGAAAATGTGAGTACACATCACTGGCCATAATTTACAAATACTCATTAAACTGTTTGTCACTTCAGATAAACTAACACAGAGGAAGTAGCAGACAGCACCTAAGTGAGAAAAATATGAGCAGTAGGAAAGGGTAATGTCTGATGAAATAATTATTGTGGGTTTTTTTTAATATTCTGATGTAGAGAGAAGAAAGAATACATTTTATATTTTGTTAAAAACATAGCAATGATTATAGATCACAGTAATTCTATATTGCACTTAGATTGTGAAGGGACTGCACCTTTATTTTATATATATGTATATATATGACCACTCAACATGTTTACCACAATGAAATTATAGCCCTGTTAGGGAACTGCATTAGCAACAGTAAATAATTAAAATGGTAATAATTTGTGCTTTGAACAAATGCAGAGTACCATGGCATTAAAAGATATGATTTGTGAATGGTGGAAATTCGATGGGACCAGGACCCCGTGCAGGAAAGTCTCAGGTCTTAGTTACAACATATTAACTATCCTAAAGCCCAACAGTAGTAGTTTATAGTCAATCTGCTATTTTAGACAGCTAGATAAAAAACAAAAACAGCCATTGAGAAATAAACAGAGTAACCTGTGATGTGACTTCATCAGATATTTCAATCTAAGAACAAACGCTTTGTTCATAAAATAATTTTGTCCCTTTGTCCTGAAATCCTACTTCTAGAAATAAAACCATGTGTAAAAATAATTCTGCCAGCAAGACAGAAGAAAAACATACCTCAAAACTGCAATTTCAGAAAATGAGTTACTGCCATTTTACAGGTTTAAAGATAACTGTCTGTCTTTCTTTCTTTTTCCTTTTAAAGTCTATGACCCAGAGGAACTGAACCAAGAAACCAAGATCAGCTCAGAAGGACTAAATGTTCCCCAAGAACCTTTAGATTTATCTGATCAGCCACTTTCCAAATTCCAGCACAAATCTAAAACAATTTAGTCAGCACAGGATAAATGCTTTTGGTGATAAGTTTTCATTAGGAAATATCTAGAGAGAACGAAATGAACTTTTTTTATTGGGACTTTGGATTTATTGTCCAGTGAACACCTATTGGTTGAAGGTTGAGCTTTTTTTTCCTTTTTTTTTTTCCCCATTTCAATGAATACTTTCCCTCATTCAGTTCTTCTTCAGCTATTCATTGTAAATGTTGAAGCATCCCCTAGGGCCTCAGCTCCTCCTACCTACATTTGAGAGTTTTGCTAAGATGCTGTTTAGGAAATGGTCAGTATAAACTTCCTCTGTAATCAATGATGAGAGATAAATGTCTCCAAAGGGATTTTCAGTCTACATCACCACTTGGAGGTGCCTCCCTGTTTCTTATGTAGGGAACTTTAATCAACTGCAAACCTGCTTAGGTGTCATATGCAAGAGTTTAAAGCTAGGGTGGATGTATTCAGACCTAAGTTCCCCAACTCTCTTTCTCCCATTGTTTTTTCCTTAAACATTTACCTAATTTTTCTTTGTAATTTTCTTACCTGAAGAAAACCAAAGTTCTGATCATATGTTCACTCATTTTCTTTCTTACAGTTATACAGATTACAGTATTTCAGCTCTCCATGGTAAGAGAAATTGTAATACAAACCATGCCCACTTCAGTACGTTATTGCCAGTGAATAAATACCAATATGCCCAGCACTCTCAGCCAGTTAAGCTGCAATACATATCAAGGTTCTTAGAAAAGTATTATAAGATTAATGATTTTGGACAGAAATCTAAACACCAATTGCCTTATAATAACACCATCCTGTATTACAAACAGAATACAAAAGTAAAAGTAAGGAAAGTTGATGAAGTACCGTAAGTTTTAAGTTAATTAAGTAGGCATTGAGAAAAACCAGCTAAGGTACATAAAGCATTACAGTATAGAGCATTACTTTGAAAGTATGGCTAATTTTACAAAGAAAACATATGAAAATGAAATGTAGTCATCATGTGCTTTGGACTAAAAAAATATTTAAATTACTAAAAAAGATTTTTCCTTTATTTTGAAGATTCTGCATTAGACCATTAATTTCTAAAAATAACCCTCTAGTAAAAATCAGAAGATAAATTAAAGAATAGAACCATAGAGTGTTTGAAAATTAGGAAGAATTTTCAGTTGTTGATTTTAGAAGTCCTATCTGGAAATAAATTGCGTATGTGTCTTTTGTTTGTTTGAGGATTTTTTTTTATGCTGCCTATCACCATTGTATCTGATTTCTGTCCACGTAAAATCAATAGCAATAAAAAAACTTACAATGAACTTCAATGATTAATAAGGAGGAAAAAACTGAACAAAATTTTGCCTAGCTTCTTTGGCAGTTTTTTGTTTAGAATCATAGAATTGTCTAGGTTGGAAGGGACCTTTCATCTAGCCCAACTGTCGCTTTCGGCAATAGTTTGTCATAAGTTTATTTTATTTATTTTTAGTGGTATTTCAGTTTGTCAGTAATACAAACATTCTTCTATCCATGCTGTCCTGCAGTGTGCTTTAAAGACTTTTTAAAGATGAAAATAATCTGAGCTCATAGAAGACAAAGTTTATGTGTGCAAAATGATTCTGGAGACAAAAAGAAGAACAAGTTATACTTCAAACTGCGTTGCGTCAGGTACATAAGTTATACCAGCTATGAAAAGTAATCAATAAGTAAATGCCCCCAAAGTCATCATACTCGTATATTTATATTTTATTTCAGTTCTCAAATCCTCAGATAAATCTGCTTCAAGAGACTATATATCTGCATGTTACTGTTTTGAAGATAGTGGGCCATCATACAAGCACAAAATTGAAAGCTGTGAGGCTTCAGAGGATCCTCTTTAGCCTTCCTCTCCTGCCACACTCTTTCCACACAATCTCAGATAAGTCATCTAGACTTGAATTCATCTCATCTAACCTCCATCACCCAATTTCAAGCTGATCAGCCAGCTGCCCTCTGCAAGAGGAAGAACCATGCACTCTGAGAGACTAATTAATCTTATTGTGGTCGTGGAGGTAAAACCACAGGTTTTTCTCCTCATGGTGCATAGCCTCTATGTCCTCTCTCTTGAGTCAGGAAATGCTTACTCCTAATAGCTTAGATTCTAATACATACAGGTGGAGAGTAAGATCTACCTTCTCTGAGTTGATGGACCTCCCAGACCAGTCTTTTCACAGCCGAAATGAAGACCCATAAGGAAGTAGAAAGATTTTCTTTGTATTGCTGGAGCTGGCTAGCCACTACATCCACTGTTGGTGCCTCTTCGTCTCCCCAGCTCGTTGGTGCCAATGCAGAAACTTGTCGTAGAAACTTCCACTGTATGAGTGGGATACATTGGACTTCATCTGGATCTGTGATTGGCTGCAGGTCATCCAAGTCATGATAAATCAGCTCCTGCAAAGCTAATTCCCTCAGGTACTGGATACTTCTGTCCATGATGGTCCACTTGCCTGGGTTACATATAGTATCTTCCATGAAGGGATACTTTTCCTTCACAGCTAACAGAAGTCACCTCCAGAGACTGAGGGTTTGTGTTCTTTTTCCAACCAGCTTGTCAATGCCCCATCCCCTAGATAGACATCCCACCTGCTTGGCTATCCTATCGTCTAAATCCAAGCTATTGGCCCCATTTTCCCAGCATCGGAGCAGCCAGGTGACAATTTGCTGACCTGGACGACAACTGAGATTTTTTTGTATATCTTGCAGCCCACCCAGGGATAAGGATCAGGTGACTGACTCTTGTTCTTCCTCCTTTCTCATGGTGACTGTGGTTCATCTTCATCCTTTGCTAAATGAACTGGGGGTTTTGTGTATTTCTTCATCTGTATAGGGGCAATTGATACTGGCATAGGTGGGTTCTCTGGTCCAGTAGCCGCAGCACTCATCAAAGGGGTTGGCGTACCTGCAGCACTCATCATGGGGACTGGAGTAGTCATAGCACCCATCATGGGGGTTGGAATAGCTGCAGAGGATTGGAGCAGCCACAACACTTATGGTGGGGGTTGTAGTAGCCATAGTCCTAGTTGCAGGGGTTGGAGAAGTGTGTCTGCATCAATGTTTAACCCTAAGCAAGACCTGAAAAACAGTCAGAAGACTGAGCAATAGGAGCATGCAGGTTTGAGCATCCCAAGGGAATGCAGAATTTTCAAATACTGTTGTAATTAGCCTGGAGGAGAAGAGAGAGGTGAAGGAAGATATCTCCCCCACAGACTGGTTCTCCAAGGAGAAAAGGTAAAAAAGTGTAATTACTAAAATTTTCCACTTTGTTCCCGAAGTACAAAGATGAAACTGTTGCTGCCATTTCCCCTTGTTCATCACTCTTAGTCATTAACATGCACAGCCACAGCAAACCTAATTTCATCATATGATAAGCCCTCACTGCAAGGCACAGCAAAATTATAATCTTGAGCCATTTCCCAGGGATGATGAACACTGTAACAAGGAGCACATACGTGTTGTAAGATGCAATATTGTGACTATTAACAATTCATGCTTATGACAAATTTTATCATTATCTCAACCCTTCATTCCCTACATTGGATGCCAATAAAGACTGTTGTGGTTTAACCCCAGCTGTCAGCTAGGACCATTCTGGTTTTTGCTCATCACCCCTTCCCCTCAGCCCTCTGCCAGAAGGGTAGGGAGAAGAAGGAGAAAAAGAGGGGAAAGGAAAAACAAGACCTCATGTGTTGAGATAAAGACAGTTTAATAGAACAATAACAGAAAAGGAAAATGTCAATTATAATAATATTGACACAAGTCACTCACACTGCCTGGTGAATTGGCACCATCCTGAGCAGTGACTGTGAGTACCCACCCCCCAGTTAACCCCATTTAGATACTAAGCCTGACGTCTATGGTGTGGAATATTCCTCTGACCATTTTTTACATTCCAGTTCTGTCTGGGCTGCTTCTTAACTTCTAAGGGAAATTGAAAAAAAGTCCTTTAAAACTATAAACATTGCCTGGCAACAATTAAAACAATATGTGTTACTGACATTCCTTTCATACCAAATCTGAAACACAGCAACCACTAGAAAGAAAATTATCTCTGTCCAAGCTGAAACCAGGACACAAGTGTTCATACCAAGAGATATATCTAACCTCCGATATTTATGGAAGATCTCTGTCTCGGTGATAGAAGGTATCTACACAACTAACTTAATCTATACACGTAGTTCATATATGAGACAAGCCTCACCCATACAGAAAGGTGTTTAGGTAGTTAAAGATGAGACTTCTAGCTGGTTTTGAGATTTAGGCATATAAATTTCCTAGAAATTCCCATCTCAATTGTTAAGTGCCTAATTACTTTGTCTTGTTGTCTTGACCTTCACATTACCATCTTCATTCCTGAAAAACGGAATGGAAATAATAGCACTTGCCTACTTCAAAGAGAACTCTATTGGGAAGATAAATGCATTGTTTGTGAGGTGATCAAACTCCATAATAATGGGGACCACATAAGTGTAAAGACTTTTTATTTTATGTTTGAAAACTACATCATGCACAGTGGGAGATTCTGAAGACTAGAAATAACAGCAATAGCAATAACTTTCTTAGTCCTTTTTAAAAAGCTCTTTCGTAGTATAAATACAGAATACTATCACAATTTGGTGGTATTATTACAATAATTTTTGTTGGTGTTGTTACAAATGTTAAACATGGTTTTAGTGTAATTTTAAAATCCTGAGCAGTTTGAGACAGGTACATCAGTAACAATACCATTAGAGTTTTCAGAATGCACCACAAGCCTGCAAAGTTTATTGTTTCACCACATGCTGCAGAGTTTATTTCAGGACTGAAATCTACAAACATAATGAAATTGAATTGAATATACAAGGCTGGATATGTACCTTGAGGGCTTTTCAAATATTCACACACTGAGAAACTGTAGAGAAGGAATATAAGGATAAACGAAATGTGGCAAATAGAAGTAAGCATGAGAAAACTGAAGAGAGCAAGACTGAAGGAGATAAAACTGGTAAAATAACAGGATGTTTTGGGGTTTTCTTCACAGATTCTTTGCATGCTTTTTCACTATCTATGTGGATTTTAGAGGCATTATTTTCTTTTACCAGAGAGAGACTGCATAAGCAAGATTCAAATATCTAAGCATCCAACAACTATAAATTCCTCTAGCAACCACTTTCTATCTGAGCCCACTGCAATACATAAAATCTCCTTGAAAAGGATATAGCTTTTGTGGTTAAAGTATTTGAATGGAAATACCTAGAAATTTTACAGATACTTAGTCTGAGTAGAGTGTACTCAGATGACTGCCTAAGTCATCACAGTCTCAGTCCTGCTCAGATAAGTAGTCCTGGGTTACCTTCTCTGATAGAAGTTGGTGAAAGGTGAGTCAGAAAGTTCTGAAGTAGCTTGTCTCCATGTAAAACTTTATACTACTCACTCAGAGGAAGTGAACCCTCAGGTGACTAAGGTGGCTAAGAACGACTTTGCTTTGCTTTTCTTTGCGTTTTTCCTAAGAGGAAGGAGTAGGCCAATGTCTACTGTCCTTGTCATGCCATTGCCTGTGTCTCGGTTAGGGGCCACTTTTACTATAGAGATGATTCCTGGTCACCAACAGCTACTAATCAATGTGCTTTCCTGGTCTGGGAGGGTAACATTGTTATGCAAGTTGAAATTAGGATGGAGGTTGATTTTTGGGTTGTTTTATATTTTTTTTATTTTTTTCCCCTCTTATAATTTAACCATAAGTTCACTAAGGCAAAATCTTGAAGAAAATAACCTGCTATGTCATGAGGGAAGCAAGATCATCCCAATAAGGCCTTGAACTGCAAATCTACAAGAGAGTTGCCATTTATTCAGTGTAGCTAACAGCTGCTTTAAATAGAGGGGAGCAGTGATAACTTGGAGGGCCTGCGGCTCTCAGAATACAGTGCCTCAAGCTTGATCAATCTGGTTCTGGGCCAGGGGAGGGATAAGAAGAGTATCTGTTTTCTCAGGAGTGATGTGTCCTGGGATTTGGGGTTGTCTATAAGCTGTATATTTCTAATAAGTAATAAAACTGCTGCAGGCTGCATTGCAGAGCTGCTGAATGTGGGTCACATTCTACCTACAAGTAATAATTTGGCCAACCTACAAGTTAAATATTTATTTTGTTAAAGTCAGTTTCTTACCATTTCCACTTTAGTTTCCGAGGGTTCTTTTGATGGTATTAATGCCATAAGCAGAACTAAATATCTGCAGAATTATAGCAAGTTTCTCTGTAACATTTCACTTGAATCTTATCCTTCCCTCAATAGATTAAAAGTTCTTTCATCTCTGCAGTTTTAAGTAGTATTTTCCACAGTAACAGGGGGAGTCCACATCTCTGCCAGTCAGTTTGCTGACTGTTTTAATGCTTTATAATTTTGTAACGTTCTCCCCTAAGGCTGTCCAAGGGTGATGCACAAGCCCTGTTCCAATGTCTGATATTAGTTGTCCAAGACAATGTGTTGATACTTGACTTTTTTCTTTCTTCCACTCAGCTCATTGAAGATAAAGGGAGACTGTGCTGGCAGTGTCAGGGAACCTTGGGATTTTAAGACAAGCTATTTTTTATAATTTTATTTAGGAAGCTTCTCCTAATATTAAGAAGTAAGTCCCTTCAACAAAAGAGAAAGAGTAATGACTAGAAAGAGTAAAGACTAACTGTTGGCACATTTTTTGCTGCTCTACTCAAAGAGGCTGTTTCTCATGGCCAAAAATGCCTAGGATTAACTTGTTTTTTCAGTGTGTATTATGTAAATGTATTACAGTTGCTTTACGATTGTATTGCTCAACTTTGTCAATGTGTAACTGAAGTTCTGTAGAGGTAAATATGCACATGACTGAGGTATCAAAGGACTTCAAATGAGTTTGTTGCTTCCCAGTGATTACATCACAGCTATTGACATTTTTGTTATTCACCAAAGAAAGAAGAAATTGTAAAAACTGTTAGCCTATTTACAGATATTTTTACTGGATAGACTAAGACTGTAATACCACGGAAATGCCCATACCAAGTAGTCAGTATTTAACATGATGAGGCAGAAAGACATGTTTTTCTCATTCTTTCCTGGATCTCCAAAAGCATAGCAATTCTTTGGATTGACTGTCTTTTTCTCCCAGTGTAGAAAATTTTACTGAAGAGGAGGTTAGACAGACGCAAGGTCTTCGTGCAGGTATTTCTAGCAGGCCAGATAAAAGTTAGGTCAACTCTGGAACTGCATAGGTGCAAAAGAACTGTGGTGTGTCCTAACGTATGCAACTGAAAGGTATGTTCAGGCTTGATACCATGTTAATGTAGCCCGTGGCATTAGCTTATAGATAGCTCACATCTAATCAGACTGGAGTACAATGTCATGATTTAACCCCAGCCAGCAACTGAGTACCACACAGAGATTCGCTCAGTTGTCCTTGGTGAGATATTAGGGGAAAATAGGAAGGGTAAAAGTAAGAAAACTCATGGGTTGAGATAAAACAGTTTAATAATTAAAACAAAATTATTATTATTAATAATAAAAATTATAATGAAAATAAAATAACAAAGAGAGAGAAATAAAACCCAAGAAAGGCAAGTGATGCAAACGAAAACAAGAAAACAATTGCTTACCACCAACTGACCAATACCAAGCAAGTCCCTGAGCAGCAGTCCCCTACCAACGTCCCCTGTAGTTTATAGCTGAGCGTGACATCTAACATCATATGGTATGAAATATCCTTTTAGTCCATTGGGGTCAGCTGTCTCACTTGTGTCCCCCCAGTTAGGGACTGGAAAGTAGAAGATTTTCCCTGATGAATGGATAAAATATCTTGCCTACTATTAGAAACTAAGGCACTTTTATCCTCAGTGGTAGCCATGTCTTAAAGAACTAAATGTGAGAACGACTTTTAATTCCAGGCCAAAGGATCCAGTGCAATCAACCATATCTTTCAGTCATATGTGGGATGGACAAGACACAATCACAACACAAAGGAATGTAATTCTGTGTCCTATGCTCCATATCATCTCAGTTCTGTCTCCTTTCCTTCTGGCTCCTTGTTAAGGAGGACCCCATGGTCCAGAACAACCTGTGTCCTCAAACTGCTTCCTCCTGCTTTTATCCTGTCAATAAACATGACTGTGAATGATCACTTAATGGAGACCCTTGTTCAGTTCAGAAAATGTCATCTAAGTCCGTTTGCTCTAGGGGTATGATTATTTTCTTAGATCTTGTTTCATCCTGCCTCAAGCATCACTGTTTTATCTGCTTTGCAATGAATTCGATTCCCAGCTCAGTGAGCCTCTGCAACACCTGAGGATAGACTTTGGTGTTTTTCATCATGGAGACAAGCTCCCTGGACTGCATTATTATTCAGATCCTCAAGAAAGGCCGTCCTGCTAGTCTCAAGACTTTGCTTGCTTGAAATTATTTCCTAAAATCAGCAGAGTAAGAAGCACAGTGCTGAAAGAAGGTGTTAGAGAAATCCTGCAATAATTACCCAGGTGGATGCTGGCATTGCATCCTTAGAGCAATGCATCCTGATTAGGAAATCTACTAAGACACTTTTTATATAACCAAAGAATTCCACTCAAGCCTTGTACATAGAGTATGGCATAGCAATGAAATAGAACTACAGTGCATGCACCTTGTCTTATACAATTTGGGAAATAAGTATAAACCACGACAATGCAGCCAGATACTATCTAAGGAATTACTCATTAATACTACTAGCAGACACTTACCATCAAGAATGGAATTTGCAGTGAACTGAAACAGTTTTAGCTGACAGTAATGCTGTTAAGGCTTTATAAAAGAGATTTTTTTTTTTTATCCTGGCAGTTGAAATATGCACAACACAATATGTATGTAATGATTTATTGCTTACTAGTTAAAGCATGTGATATTAAGTGTCCCAAAGAGTTTACTGTGTCATGATCTACTTGAAATCAAGTGCAATTCTAGAGACAGTTTGATTAGCTCAATCTTATGTGTGCATCTATCTGTGCATCTGTATGTCCTATTTTAATATTTCTGTAACATGCATATATGTATTTAGGTTCTGCTTCAGAAAATTCCCAACCACAATTTCTATTGATAGCCTGATTCAATGCTGTCTGTGGTCATAACCTGCCCTGGACTCACAATTTGTTCTTAAATGATTACCTCAGTGAAGAAAAGATTTTAAGGACAGCAATTGTGGTCTGTTTTCAGTGTTGGAGTTTTTTTAAAGTCACTTGTTTCACTGATTTAAGCTCTGACTTTGAAAAGGCCAAGCAGTAGGGGAAAAAAATAGAAAACCTTAGGCCTTCTTTCCTAAGGGAAACATATTATCATTATTGACCTGTTCAAGGAGAAGTAGCAGCTGGAGGTGGAGTTGCACACAGTGTTCCCTGGCATGCTTTTACTTCAACTACAAGGACTCCTCTCCAGTTATCAATGTTTGTACCTAGCAGAGCTTTGACTTTCATGTTTCTTTTTCAATACAGGTCAAACAATCAATGCGGCAATAATGTTCCTCTTCAAACACTTCAGTTTTGTAGGGTACCACTGTTACCACAATCATATCCCCTTTAATTTTTAAATCAGCTTTGGATTTGTTCCAGTGTCCCCTTTAGTAAATTGATTTTTAACAGTAAGTGGTTTACATTGTCCAAGTTTCTTCAGAAACTGTCTTGCTTTGGCAACTTCAAAAAGTTTGAGAGAACAGAGAAAAACTACTCTGAATCTTTGTAGAGGTAGAGCATCATCTAATATTTATTCTATTTAGTTGCATTAAATCTCTCTTGCTGTCATATACTTACACACATATAGGCACATACCCCCCTTTTTTTACAGTTAAGTGTACTTTACAACTTCCTTTCCAGAATCTTGTTCTTAACTGTAGGAACTGTCTTAATTCTCATACTACTTTTTCTAGCTACCTGTTTTTATCAGCATCACTTACATTGTCATCAACCTTTCATTTCTGTACTTGGCTACTTACACTCTGGTCCCTTAATTGGTTTTATAAATCTTCTTCTGATGTTTTGTCTCTGTTCTGTATGAAAGATAACTCCTTTTGAGCACCATTCTTCCTGTATTTACTATCATACCATATATCTCCAATTTTCTACCAGTTGTCATTTTTCCTTTGTGGTCAACATCTTCCTTTAACAATTCAGCCTCTTTCTGAACCTTAACCTATTTTTCACAGTAAAAATAAAAAATTTACAAGTGAAAATATACAGAAGATGACTGGCTTTATTATTTGACTGAATATCAAATCATTGATATTAGTATTCACTTCACACCTAATACTTAGCACTTAGTAGAATATTTTCAAAGTATTGTAGAAACATTGGACCAAATTAATCCCTAATATAGTTCCTTGGAGTAAATGGAATTATGCTATTAATTGTGTGTCCCATTAATTAATTAATCACCGTGGTAACTTGATAAGTAACAACTAAAAGTTAAGGTAACTTGTGCAAGGTACAAAACCAGATCAACAGCAGAACTAGAAAAAGAAACCAGTAGTTCCTGGATGCGGGCCCAAAACCTAAACTCAATTGGCCATACAACCTGTATTTCTGAATACCGGTAAATATTTCAATATAAAATGCTGTGAGGCTTTCATGGATTCATGTTTTGCCAGTAAGAACTGTAGTTGAAATCTATCATCTCAGCCACAAACAATTCTCCTCTGTGGTAGAATCCATTTTTCACTAGAGAAGCATGTCTGCAACAAACAAAAAAGCCAGGTATTAATTAATGCCATAACATTGCTTCCTGATATTTGGAAAGATGAAGGCCAGAAGGGGAAATTATAAAAGCACAGAAAATTGCTAGAGCTCCAAGATGAAGAGTTTGCAGCCAACATCAAGCTCTTGACCAAAAATATGTGATCAGCATGTGTGATATAGGGATTTTTCTTGGCAACATTATTTTTCTTCTTCCTTTCCACAGTGATGCAGTCACTGGGATTCATTTTAGAAGAACACAAGTTTTATCTTTCAGCAAGCTATAGGAACAAAAATTTGAGAGAGACCACCACTTTGCTTCTCTTTCTACCAAAAAAATCCTTGACAATAATAGCAGAGAGGGAAGCCCACCCACTGTAGTCTGCAAACTGTGAATCTAAAATAGTTCACTAAATTGTTCAGTGGTATTTGCCAGAGATAAGGTGAGGACAAGGGGCACCCGTGGTTTCCTTTCCTATAGCCTAGTCTAGTCTGCTATTCAGAGGTCATTCTTTGAATGACTGACAATGAATTTTAAATTTCTATTGAGCTAAAATCTTGACATTTAGTACATTCATTCTTTATGAGATGCCGAAGAAAAAAAATCTCCCAATTGTATTTTGACTTTTCCATTGCAGGTTCCTAAAAGGTCACTGGCCCTTTTTATTAGCTGCAACCATTGTCAAATCTTTGTACTAGAGGGTAACAGTTAACAAGAAGGAGGTTTTAAGAGACCTGTGGGGAGTAAGGAGTCACACCATCACTAAATTTCAAGACTATATTCATTTTTTGGCACTACGGTTTGCTAAATCTCTCATTTATAGAAATTAAAGTAATTTGGAGTTACAATTAACAAATTTTAGGTACCAACAATGTATATTTTGCTCATCCATACAAATATGCAGATTAAATTTAAAATTACCCATTTGTGATCCCCAGGTGATGTGGGAATTCTTCTCTGCATGAGCAGATATTATACTATCAAATGTACAGTCTTACATTGTGTGTGCTATTTCCATAATTAATTCTAATTTAATAATAATAATATGTTTTAAAAAACAAATATGAAAAATGTTTATAACAACTCTAGAGTAATTATTCCAAATAAAATTACTCTTATTTTGAAACAGAATGTCCATACTGATCTTAAACCAATACAGCTATAGCAGCATAGGTTATAGATATGCCAGTAAATATCTGTTTGTAGCAAGCCCTTCAGTAGTATTAAAGTTGCTATGAGTTGCAGCAATTTAACAGAGTTTCTTTTCTTTCTGTTTTTTGGTTGATTTTCTTTTGCTGTTTTTTTTGTTTGGGTTTTGTTTTTTGAGGTTGTTTGTTTGTTTATTTATTTTAATAATGAGGTAAAGATTTGATTCTGTGGTATGTGAGAATGAAAAATCATCACTGGTGTCACTGGAATCATTTTAAATGATTGTCTGTCTGTGTCCTGTTCTTTCAGAATAGGTGGTTTTACAGACTGTCCTATATTCTTCTATGTGATTATGAACTGTGTTTTCTACAGAATCATGCAAAATTTCAGAGATCAACAAGCAGTAAATGACCATGATTAATGCAGCTTATTCTGTGTCAGCTTTTAGGACTACAGCCCATGAGAGGTGTCACGGTTATTGCTCTGAGGTGGTTTTCCTCCACGTTAGATGTCCTTATTCCCTTGTGTATTGTCCTCCTTCTCTTGACTCCTTCTTCTATTGTCCTCCTGTCTATTGTCTCCTCTTTCTTGGTGAAGCATTTTACTTCTAAGATACATTAAATAGAAACAGTCAGCTTTACATTTCTAGGCTTCTTAAAAGTAGTGACCTAAGAGTGAAGGGCAACAACCTCACATTCTCATTGTAGATGTTTCTTTTGTTCTGAAATAAAGTAAACAACATTCTAAAAACCTGAGATCCCCAGAAAAGCATTTTACTAATTGTGTTTGATAGCTCAGCTAATAACAAACCACATTTGGTACACTTTTAGTACCTATGCAGATACGTCAATTCAATGTAAATGGCTTTCTCTTGTCATTTCAGCTAACCTGAAAGAGGACATTGTCTCCCACAAATACTTCACTAAGGTAACCTTTAAGTTCTCTAGAATTCTTTGATACCTTCAACTTTTCTTGATACGGAAACATTTCCAACACATTCAAGAGTAATAACCACAGCCACATCTTTTGTTCTTTCAAGGATACCTCTAGGTTTTACAGAGTGTATTTTTCTTGTTGATAGATGGAAGTACTTTATTCTGGGGATTAAAGAGAGAATACGCTCTCTAGTTTTTAAAAGTACTTTACTGATACAGGCATTTAGCAACAGAGCTAACAGCTTGATTCTTCAAAAAATAAATCACGCAAACTTGCTCTTTGCAGGGGGGTATCTGTCACTCAATGCAGTGAGAGCTGCAACAGCTTATTCTGATCTCATCATTAACAGTGAATCCAGTAACCTATTTCTGCAAATTAGCACATTGAAAAAAAGCAGTCTGAGGAGCCAAGTGGCTGAATAACTTCCTTGAGTTTCATACGCAGCATTTTGAGCTGACTAATATTGGTGCAGTGCAGCATTAAGAAATTATAGCAGACATCCCAAGAAGAAGACATACCAATAGATCCTACTAAAAATGCCTGTTTGAGTGACAAAGGAAGACAAACACCTAATTTGCCTGATGATCCCACAGAATAGTAAAAATCAAGTAACCAAGAGACATATAATATTTAAAAAATGCAGTCAATTGAACATGCAATCTTAAAAACTCTTTAGATTCATATTAAAAGCATAAGAAGAAATAAAAAGAAAACATTGGAAAATAAGAAAATATTAAATATATATACATTGGAAATTACTGAGCTATGTGACATCTACTTATTTTAATAAGAGATGGTAGGCTGCAGGCTGTTTGTACCTATCCCAGAATAAATTAATTAGGGAATAATATGTGAGGATGAAAATTGTATAGCATAGCTCTAAATCCAATGTAATTTTCTATTAAAATTCTCTGTTTCATTTAAAAATAATGTCTGTCGAATTCCATAGGTTTCAAAAAAGCGTCATTCCTAAAACACAAGAGTTCTAATAATTACGGATCCACACAGGATGATGCATTCTACCGAATTTTACTCATTGAAAGGTCAGATTCCTAATGTCAGCCAAATGTTTAGGTTTCCTACATGGCTAATGGAGAGAGAGAGGATTTCCACATCACTATTCTTTCTGCGTACCTTTGCCACGTATCTTGACGAGCTGCCAGCTGGAGATGCCTGAGAGACCCTAACCAACTATTTTGCACGGGGCATCTAAATTTTAGATAGCCAGGGTGTGCTTGAGATGCTTCCAAATCTAAAGCTTCTAAGATCTTTGCTTTTGGTTCTGAGAATATATAACATATTTTGTTGATCTCCTTGGAATATTTCTTATGTGATCTTTCTGCAGATCAATCAGCAATGTCACACAGGCTTCTGGTTTTCATGGATAATATAAAGCTGCTCCATCTTTTGCTTACAAACACTGAAGTAGGGAGCGGGTCATCCTATCAATATGTACTCTATACGAAGCAGAAAAGCAGAACTATCAACAACAGTGTCCTTCTCTCCTCTCTTCCCTTCCCAATTAACACCAGGGTCAAGCCAAACAGTTCAAACAAAAAGGCTTATAATTTGCTCTTTTAAAGAGGAACACTAGTTTTAGAAAGAAAGATATATTATTGATTTGCTTGAGAATTCTTCAACACGTAGTTTGCTATTTGTGGCCTGCTGTTCTCCATTTTATCATATAGTTAAAGTATATTCTGTTTGGACCCTGTTTTCTGAAAACATCCCTACTCTGCAATTAGTTCTCAAGAAAATTTTAATCCCAGTTACACTTTTGTGAAAGATTCATGTGAAGATGAATAAACTTCAGACAGGATACTGCAGGAGACTGAAGGAAGGTATCCTGACTCAGGACTTCTTTCCATTTTTTGTTTACATTTAATCCATGTTCTCTAATGTTATTTGTAGCAACATAGTATTTCGATGAGTAACTCTCTACTCTTTCCAGGGTAATGCAACAAATTAATTATATTGAAACATTTTATTAAATAACTTTAAATAATTTAAATAATTTTATTATTAATTTTGCTACTCAAACAAAAAGACTGGGTACTAAAAACATAATTCCTTTAAAAATTCCCATTTTTTGCTTAGATATGGTTATTTAAGAGTCTGGATTTAGACTCAGTATGACTAAAAACATTAACTTTATTGGGCACTAGACAGTTTCTGCTATATGAAAATCTACATTACTCATTTACCTCCTATTGTTGGTTAATATATGAAAGCCTAAATCCTTTTTCATTGGGGTTCTTCACTTTCTTTAAAGCATCACTTACTAAATTCAGAACAATGACCTTAAGCATTAAGTTTAAATTCTGTTTCAGTTCATGTTTCTGCAGGGATGATCACTGAAGTTTAGAAACTAAGTAGTATTTGCTCTTGCATGTGATCCTGTTCTGTAGTTTGCTTTATGAAAGGCTTTGTTGGATGCTTTCTTTTCCTAGGAAACTAAAATTAGTTCATTTTCTTATATCAAACTTGTAGTTTGTGATTTCAGTCCCCTTCTGTCCTCCTTTGAAGTTTGCCCAAATGCTTCAGGAGTCCATCCAAGTTTGCAAGTCGCTAATTCCTATTCTCATTACCTAGAAAATTATTGAATTTTTTTTATTTGCAAAACACTGATCATAACAATTTGGCAGTGTTTCATAACTCTGATTCCTAAAGAAATGGAGACATTTTTACATATTTTGTGTGGTATTACCTCTATAACACAGACATGACAGCATATATTCGTGCATGGGGTTATTCCTGTCCAGGTGCAGCATTTTGCATTTACCCTTGTTGACCTTCATGAGGTTCCTGTCAATCCATTTCTTCAGCGTGTAAAGGACCCTCTGGATGGCAGCATGACCCTCTGGTATATCAGCCACTTCTCCCAGTTTTGTGTCATCACTTGCTGAAGTGTACACCCTGCACCATCATCCAGATCATTGACAAAGCTATTGAACAAGATTGGAACCAGTTTTAACCCCTGGTTAAACCACTGCTAGTTATCGGCCTCCTTTGTTTCACTGATAAACACAGCTAGTTTTCAATCAACAAAACAGCTAGTTTTCAACCAACTTCACTGTCTGCTCATTCAAGCCATGCTTCAACAGTTTCTCTACGAGGATGACTCTCTGATGGGAGAGAGTGCTGAAATGAAATGAAATATTTAGCTTCCACCTTGACTAAGCAGTTTATCATCTTCTACTTTTATAACCAAACAAGAAATTTTTAGAGTGAACATGACTTTCTAGCCCAATAGCTTAGTCACTCAGCTGTGTGATGGAAAACTTGCAATCTGATTCCTGCTCTCAGGAGTATTTGCGTATTAACATCAAGTAGACATTGGATAAATGACTTCAGAATGGTTTCAAGTTTGGTAGGTAAAGCAAGGCAAATCTTATTCAAGTTTAGTGGGCTATTCATGATGCCTCAAATTAATGATGAAATCCTATTTTCACTTGAAGAAATTTAAGCTTTTCCTGGAAACACGTGACTAACAGACTGCTGGAGTCATTTGGTTCTGGCCTACAGCAAGTCAGGCAAAACCAACGTATACTCTGCTTTATAATATGATCAGGTATTTGTAACTCCAGAGCTCATTCAGATGTGTAATAAAACCTCTTGGAATATACTGTAGTAGTATGTTTACATTCAAAGAAATGACCCTTGGGATGTAACATATAATTGTAAACATTTGAGCAAGATCTTAAACCTATTTAGCAGCTTTATGAGTGGAACCCTGGTCATAGCTAGCATTTCTTGAGATTTCAGTAACTAAAAATAATAGTGTATTAGAAAATCTGAGTGAATTTCAAGAAGACATAAACCTGGATTCCTGTTCCTGGAATTTGGAAGAACTTAGATCCCTATTGAAATAATTTGTTAAATATTAGAAGGTTACTGGATAACACCAAGTGAATTCTGTATTTCCTAATGCAATTAAATATATAGGTTTATCCTTTTAAAGTATTTTTTTATGTGAATATGTGCCTGCCATTAATAGAGGTTGGAGGGGTGGCAGGTTATGCACCTTAAAATTTCCACTGGTAATTATAAAGTTCTTCATTACTGCACAGCCTATACAGACTTGATAACTTCTGTTTCTACCAAACAATAATGGAGTGGGCAAAATTTCTGTAGAGAACTAAAACATCCCTTCACTACTTTATGCACATTCACATTTCCATTACACTGAGTAGTAAATAGGAAAAAAAAAAGCAGCAGCAACAACAACAAAATGAATAGGCAGAGTCTGATTATTTTGGGTACATCAAAACATACTAAAATGTGGTTAGAAAAAGACACACTACATTATAAACACCACAGGAGGGTGTGTTCTCTTATACAAAAGGAAAGAATTTTCAGACAACTATTTTCAGAACACAGCTAAAATAGGTTAATGGAATAAAACCTTCCTAACGAAATAAAGTGTCAAAGACAGGAATACACAGGAAGGCAGCATACTGGGCTCCTTTTACTGTTTGATCTGATCATTTTTTGACTTTTCAGGTATTTGCACTTCATATCCATTTTATTTTTACATCACGGTTATACATTATTGAAAGAACCACTAACTGAGCCAGATTTCATAACGGGACACACTAAATACCGGAGATAGGATCGGCAGAATTAGTGTGGATTCCCACAATAATGGGCCTGCAAACAAAAAGAACTGGGCATGAATGAATGAAGAATTCTTGATCCAGGCACCTCCATTCTGCTTGTTTTACTTCACAGTGGGTAGAGTAGTGGTGTCTTCATGGACAGTTACTGCGTCTTAGCAGATATAATACAGCCAAAGGTGATAAATTCTCAGTTAGCCAGATCACTTCTGTCAACGGCCTGTGTCGTGTATAGATGTGATTCTTTTACCAAGTTTCTCACTCTGCTGTCCCTGTGTTTTCTGTAAATTAAAACTGCTGAGCTACACAAAAGCATATGAAAATGACGGGAGAGGACATATTTAAATAAACTGTTAAATGAAAACATAAAATTCTTTATTAATATCTTTTCTTAAAAAAAAAACCCTAAAAAAACCTAAAAAACAACAAACAGATTTAGGGAAATCTGGAACACTAGAATATGTACCATTTCATGCAGATATTTGAAATAGGATTTGTCTCAGACAACTTCGGAATTGTACTTCTGAATTAATCAACTTAGTGGTTGTTGAAAATAAGTAACTTCTTTATATTATTTTAATTTATTTATCAAAATAGATCAGGAGAAACATGACATAAATTTTTATCTCAGTGAGTTATGACCAGCTGAAATGTCAACTTCAAAGCTTTATACATGTAAAACTAAACATGCGAAATGTGATGAACTTTGTAACTGTGCACCTTCCTTAGTTTAAGGAGATAGGCTTAAAAGCTATTTGCTCCTAAATTATTTTTGACAGTGCTCCCTGTTTTGTTGAAAAAAATAAAAATCTATAAATTCTCAAGCTGCTGGTATTACACGTAAACATGGCCACAAAGACTCCTGGTGAATCTCATCCCCTGTCTCAAGCTTGGGCTGTAAGGTCTTTAAGACAGGCTCTTCTTTGCACCATGCTTAATGTGGGACATGACATTACGTGCTCTTCTGCCTTCTGATAATATTGTAATACCTTGATACATAATAGGAAACCTGTAATTTTAACATTCAAGGAAGGCAAGGCAAAGAGTTTGCGTGCAATGAAAGAAGCGTGCAAAACAAATAATATTCTTACCACTTATTCTAGCTATTGATGTTTGAGTACTCTCCAAAGGACTGCATCTAGTTCAACTCACTGAAACATACTCATGGTCCTCATAGAGCTCAAGAGTAAGGTTTTTCTAATCAAGCAAAATCACACCATATACCAGATTTTTTGGGCCTCCCTCTGCAGTAACAACAAAAAAGCAGTCCAGTTGAGTGGATGATAGAACAGATGCATGTGACTCTTCAGCTTGCTGTAAAAGGTCAAAAGGAAAGAGGAGGAGTACAAAATAATGAAGGGGTTTTGAGCATTTGCTTTAATCTGTGAAGTTTAATATCTGCCTGTGAGAAAGACTTCTAGAAAAGGGTTTTTGATACTCTGTACCATATATATGTAAGCACTTGCCGGATAAAAATGTACAGGGAAATTAAGTGTCAGTTAACAATTAAAAATGGGAGGCAGGTGTTCATATTTTCACAATGCTCTGAAAAGCAGGAAGCACACACTTGTGAAGGAAGGTTACTTTTAAGGGTTTCTGTTACAACTACTGCAAGAGAGTTTCGTTAAACCTCTGAAAGCAACAACAAAGGAAGACAGCCATTACTTAGAAGCCTCATAAGGAGATGTGACATACAGGATAGAAAGTGGGATATTTTTATCTTGACAAAGGTAGATGTTTGAAAAAGGCACATTAATTTTCAGGCAAATAGCTGGATTTCTGAGAAGTATCCTGCTGAGATCCAGTATAAAAAAAAAAATCTAATCAAAGGAAATCATTTGAATGTATCAAAAAAGAATGGTCACATAAAGACATGGTAGCTGAATTAGTTTTACTGGGGGAAACTGACATGACAGTGCAGTGAAAGTAATGAAATGTGAGAATCATGAGGAAGAAACCCCACTAGAGAAAGAAGTGTCTTTACTATTTGCTTGAAGAGAGCAACTTGTGCTACAAAGCTTTAAATCTTCTCTGATTTTTTTAAACACCTAGGGTATTTAGGTGTAAGAGTTTAGTTAGCACCAATCCATAGCTAAAAAGGGTATATTGCAACACTGTTACATATTTAATTAATTTGTTGTGCAATTCCTGTAATAGAACTGAGGAAAAGGTTCATTTTATTGAACCTAATTCAAGCTTGTAGAGAAGCGACTTTGGGAGATTTAATTAGTCATCTGTGCTTTCTCTGAAGTAAACGGACAGAGATGGACACCTCCAGCAGCCAATTCATTCTAGCTTAAGTTAGCTGTCTAAGACTGTTTGGATGAATCACTTTCTGATGGTGTCTTTCTCTCTTTATCTATTTCAGAGGGCATTTAGTTAGCTTCAGCTGGCTATTAAATTTTCAAATAACGCTTTTTAGGCAAAATAAACCTTATTAATGTTTTTATACAGCTACTTTGAACTGAATAAGCATATACATTTCATCTGATTCTTAGAGTTATTAAACATATTATTGACCCAGATCTGAAAACCATCCCTCTCATTCTGGAAGAATATTCAAAGTTTCCATTAAAAGCAAAGGGAATCAGAAGCCCACAAAAAACCCCCCAAAAAACCCAAAACAAACAAAAAAACCCCAACAACCAACTGCCCCGTTTTGAAGTAAAACCAAACCAATTTTGTGTTCCATAATTTTTCATTTAGCTGGGCCTCCTCTAACTCTCTGAAATTAATGGCATATTGTGGAGAAAACTGCTCGTTCCCAGAATGATAAGACCAATGTT
>JAOXJK010000001.1:175052692-175064656 GCA_025774025.1 Xenus cinereus | reverse complement strand
GGGGGGCAGGAAGGGCCATATGTCGATCCGGTTGCGGTGATTTCGGCTGAAACCACGACACCAACCAACCAACGAACCAACCAACCAAAACATGAAATTTTGACTAAGTTTCAATGTACTCACTCACTTTTGTAACAAGGTAAATCCTTACAGCTCTGATGTACCTCTGTTTAGGACCCCTAGTTAGAGTTCTTTTCAATCAAGCCTGGTTCATAAGATTTAAGCTCTGTGAGCTCCGCCATTGCTATGGAGTATCTACAACTGCATCTGATAAGGGCAGCAGTTCCACTTGCATTGCTATGATGTCTGGCTTTCCATAGAAAACAAAACTGCAAAACTGCAGGTAACATGTACTATGCAAGCATTTATATAAAATTTAAACTTAGAGCAGTAAGAGAAACTCAGTCTTACAACAATTGGTAAAGAAGGTGAAAAACAAGATAAAATAAGGAACGCCTGAGGAAACTGGACTTGTTTAACCTGGAGAAAAAGAGGCTGAGGGGAGGCCTTATCACTCTCTACAACTACCTGAAAAGAGGTTTTGGCGATGTGAGGGTCAGTCTCTTCTCCCAAGTAGCTAGGACATGAGGAAATGGCCTCAAGTTTACCTAAGGGGAGGTTTAGGATGGATATTAGGAAAAAATTCTTCACCAAAAGGGTTATCAAGCATTGGAACAGGCAGGCTGTCCAGGGAAGTGGTGGAATCACTATCCCTGGAGGTGTTTAAAAGACAGGTAGATGTGGTGCTTAGGGACAGTTTAGTGGTGGTTTTGTCAGTGCTAGACTAATGTTTGGACTCCATGATCTTAAAGGTCCTTTCCAACCTAGACGATTCTATGATTCTGTAAGAAAGAAGAAAGAAAAAGCCCCCTGCAAGCAACCAAAAACTTTGTTTAATGGACTGGATGAGAAGTAATAAAGACTGCTTGTCCATATTAATTTGCATGTAGTAGTGACCTCTTTTCACTATCAACAGTAAAAATTCTGTTGCATGGGAAAATGAAATAATCCTCCGTAATAATTGCCTAACATTGTTGGGACAGGAAAAATACTTGCACAGAGCAACATCTGGGATATAAGCACCATAGAGGAGAAGGAGTATTAATGTATTTCCTACAACAACTCCTTAAGTCAAAAAATTATAGTTGTTGCAAATATGAAAACAAATTCCATGCTTTTGTAGTGGGGCAATTAGTCAGTTCAGAAAAACTATATTGATGTATTTGAGGAAGCGCTTTGTCTGGACCAGCCTGTGGTGCTGTCTGTTGAAATGCATCAGTGGCCATCAGAACTTCTGGTTTTTGCATATTCACCTTCCCTATGATACTGTATATTATTGGATGGTTTTTTTAATTGTATGCATAAATCTTCATTCCAATCTCTTTATGTCAGTTTACTGGCAAGTATAAAGACTTTTGATTTTCCAAATATGGGTACTCCTCTTAGAATGTTAATTCTGTTCCAAAACATTGAGCCATTCATCAACAGTACTTAGAAACTTTTCAAAACCAGGTATTTCAGTTGGAGGAATTCCCCTCCTTAACACTCTCTTCAGACCGCAGAGTAGAAAATGGCCTTAAATCCTACTTTCCTCTTTTGAAGCTACACTACCTTTGATGTTACACTGAAAGACAAGAGAAAGGGATAGGACCTCCACAATATAAAATTATGTGAGGTTGCATGGTTGTGCAGGAAAATAGGAAAGGAGGGAAAACTGACTGGAAGATGGTGGATAGTATATGCAGCCTTTGCTGATTTGAGCTGCTAGTTCAGGTATGCTGACCCAAACCTATGCATGACCCCTGCTAGTCCAAGACTTAAACTTAACCAAATGATCCCTGATAGAGATACAGTATGTGCAACCCTTTCCCAAATCTGACCACAGTCCTCACTCCAGCCCATTCAGACCCTGGATGCCTCAGATCTAAACCTCACAGTAAAGAGGGAGGGAAAGCGAAGAAATGCTTTGGACTGCCAGCGTGACACTAGGCAACCATTACTTTAGGCTATGTACTAAATCAAAGAAGGGTAAATATTGTTATTTGGCCTCAAGCCCAAGTAGCATTGACTGGCTTAAATCCGTGCTTCTGGACTAGTGAATTTCATAGACTGATTTGGAAATAAACCCATGAAGAACCCTTGAGTGAGGAGTTTTCTAATTATTTCCAAGGTCTTGGAAATTCTCATCTTGTTAGTGCGTTCTTGAGAATCAATGACATACATTGTTATTGCTTTGTATGATAACTTTTTCTTAAACCTCCTTTGCATTACATACTTGCTTGTACAAACACACAGATTCATACACATATGTATACCACAAAATTTCCCATTGAGATTGCCAACAGCAAAAAAGCGTGAGAGCCACCATTAGTGTGGACAACCAGTGATCTTATTCATAAACTGGTTCATAAGCTTGGCTGTTTTCTATTTAGTGACATAGACCTAGCCCATCAACCCCAGCCAGACAAACTCTAACAGTACTCTGAAACTAATGCTGATGAGTAGACTCTGCTAACTAAATCTATAAAGAAAATCCTACTACTTCCTATTCACTGAACAGTAAATCCAAATCTGATAGCTGCCCAGACTGGTCCTAAATCCATACCAAGCACTAATGCAATACATGTGATCACCACTTAATACATGGATGACAGGGACAAAGCCAAACCCTTATATCCCTCCCATACTTTAAATTAACACTCATGAATTGGTCCTCAGAGGCTGGAATCCAAATCTTAATTGTCATTTCATCAGTCCTTATCAGGTTTAGACCTATTCCTATCCAGTTGTTTCTGCTGTACCTTACCGTGCTGTGATAGTCCACAGTGGACTCATTTCCAGCTATAACCTGTCAGATCATCCTAAAAAGCAAGTCTCCAGTCCTAACCAACACCAAACACAGCCACATAGCATAGTTAGCAGAATTTGCTTGCTAAAATTTAACTTTTAGTTCGGTCTTGGTCCTTACCTTCTTCCCAATTCAGCAGCTGAAGCCATAACGTGGTGATGTCTGTTAAGCTGTGTCCCAAACCAGCCACCCTATCCTAAACTTACATCAATCCTAAATATATTCTGGTATTGGTACTGACATATTCACTTGTCAGAAGGTTTCAAAGAATTTTAAAATGTTACCCATATGTTTTTCAGAAAATGAAGGACGCCAATTTATAGTCACAAATTATCACAAACCTTTAATAAAAGTGCAGTTGCTTTACTTTATAGGGGATCCATTTTTTCAGGTGACATATATTGCTTCACCCAAATACTGCTTCATATCGACATGTAGCAGGAAGTGTACAGGGTGGAGCAAACTTACTGGTATGATAACACTGTGAAGGCTTCAAGTGAAGTGGTCTTTCCACAAATGATTTGAAGAAACCCAGGAAACTATTTTAAAAAAGCAGACCGGATATTAAAAGAAGTAATATCTACACCTTAGTTTCCAAGTAAAATTATATTAATCTCTTCCCAACTGATTTTGTTACCTGGGTAAGTTAGACTTAACTTCTTATCTTGACAAAGATTGATTACTAATTAAATATTGCATAAGCTAATAAAACGATACCTTGAAGTTTATCCAGATGGCTTTATTAAAAACAATAATCTTTGACATAAACACTACTTGGAAAGATTGCATTGCTGAAATATTTCAGAAGCTACAGAAAGTTTTAATGATATCTTGACAAAGCAGGAAATCTCAGTAGATATGTAGTGAAACTTAAGGTGACCTTGTAAATAGCCTATATAAAATATTTTATAAAACTGTTGTTTCCTGACATTCTACATTTTCTACCATTTGATGTCAGGTTACATCCAGTGAAATGAAGCTATATAAACAGCCATCCTTCAAATACTAAGTTCCATCATTTTTCCTGCCTCCCAGGGCATGAAATAGCTACCCACCACCTGCTGTTCACAGGTTGGTTTGTCAGGTTGCAAGTCAGAATTGATATGCACTGACTTTTATGGCGTCCCAAACTGTATTATGTCTCTGTAGTGCTTAGGATAGCCACTGCTGCCCTGTGCTGGTCTGCAACTAAATTAAAACAAAAATAATTCTAGACTAAACTGTCTGTGTTTGAATTTTACCATATGTCATGCACAGACTTTGAATGAAAATTGTGTATTTGGGGCAAGTTACAGAACAGCCAAGGGCAAATTCATTAAGCATCTGCAACAAAATTATTTTGGGTTCATTGATTCAATGTTTTTCATGAAATAATTGTATGTGGCTATTCAGACTTAAAAACACACACTTTACTTTTCCAAACTGATGACAGCAAGAAAGGACAAGACCTTATTAAAGGAGTTTTCTCTTAGCCAGCATCCTCAAGGTGCACCATGTGTACCTTGGTGGAAACACACTTATTCAGGTGTGTTTCCCTTTTTTTATTCTTTATAAACAGTTCAAATAGCAATAGCATTTTTTTACTTAATTGTTTTGAACACACGAGCTGGAAGTAAGTACAAAATGAATGAGAAGATTCAAGCAAGATTGGCAACGGGAAAGCTTTCATACTGTGTTTTTCTCATCACTGCTCACTTGATGGAAAGAAACTAAATTCCTTGACCTGGGGTTAGCTATCATAAAATGTAATCAAAATTCTTTAAGCTCAGAATAAAATGTTTTAAATAGGTTAGGAAGCAAAGTTTACTCTGTTTCTATAATGTATCATGTCCTGAAACAGGTCATATTCCAAAAAAAATGAATAAAAACAAAACCTTTTTTCTTGTAGAAAAAATGCAGGTTAAGAGCTAGTGGTAAACTACTCATAAGACACGCTGTTATTTCTTAGAAACACTAAACAAAACCCAACAGGTCCCACAGGAAAGGATTTAGCTAAAAATCAGTCAGACTCACGGCAAATACAAAATAATGAAAAAAAGTCCTAAAAGGTATTTCTATTTTAAGAAATCACCAGTGTCGTTATGGTTTATATTGTTACTACATATATTTTTAATGACATATTTACCCCATTACCGCTAGCAGCTTACCAGTCCAGGAGTGGTGGTCAACTCCAGAAGTTGGCATTTTGGCTGTTTGTGCCCTTCACATTACTATTTCTGCTGACTTTTTTTTATTCTTCTTACAACTCTTCCTTTATTGACATGACTATCAAAAGAGTCCTGTAAGTATTGATTTCTCCAGGAGACCAGAGAAATCTGGTAGATCACTCAAACTTGCAATAACATACACCAAAGGTATTTTATGCTGTAGCTGGGGAAACACAGCAGAGAAATTTGATGGCATACCTCCATCCTTTTCATTTAAAAAAAAAAAAACAAAATACCACCACAACAACAAACTCCAAAACCACCAAACAAAGAAACAAAAACAGCAAAAACAAAGAAATTTGCTCCCCCCCCCAAAAAAAAAAACCCAAACAAACAAACCCAACAGTCAATGACTATGCTATATTGGCAACACAGATTTAAAACAACTATCCCAAAACATAGTGGAAAGCAAAGCCAATATAGTCTTGACTGTCAACTTTTTTCAAAAGCAGGTTAGAAGATTCATCCATGTGATTTTACAGCTGCATGAAGTAAGCAGCAAAGAGAGAATTGTCTTTTTTATTAAAAGCTAATAAAAAATTGAATTAAAATGAAGAAACATTTAGCCATGCAAGTGAGATATTTCCTTTATTAAACAACACAAAACCTTAGCTGGCCATGGAGCTGAAGTGATTGTGGCTAGATAGAATGAATCTTCATGTGGTGTCCCTGCATACTATTTGTAACCATTGTTTTAAAAAGACTCTCAAATGTTCAAAAATAGTACCTCCATTACAGGAGGATATACTCTGAAAGCACTTTTAAAATTGGTAGTACACCCATGAGAATGAGTGTTATTCTGCACAGTCTAAATAACAAATTTTTTATCAGAACATATTACTGAAATACAGTTGATGTTAGGAATTAATTTGCATAATCCACAGTAAATGGGTATATTTTTTTTACCAAACATATTTTTTGTGACTTCATTGAGCAACATTTCTTACTTTTCCTTATTTGTATTGCTTTTCTCATCTCAATTTTAATATCCTGAATTGTCATTCACATCCAACTCATTCATAAATATACTTAAAATTTATTATTGCTTTATTGACTGAAGTATTGATCTAAAAAATAAAAACAAACAAAAAGCACAAACAAAAAAACAACAGAAAAAAAAACACATGAAATGCCAGTGATGCAATAAGAGCAACTGTTTTCTCAGGCTGAAACTGATTGAAAGCATCTCCTATATAAAAATGAAATGCATTTCTGTGGAATCACTGACACTTCACCATCTGTCTAACATCTCAGATTTACTCTCCCAGATAACTTCATATTTCACCCTGCAGTCCCTAAAGAAACATCACTTTAAACAGGGCCACATGGAAAAATGCACTTCAATAACATCTGAAGGTCTTGCGTTTAGCTGGAAGGGCCTCTAATCTAAATGAATGATGTGCCTATAGAGTAAGCTCCATTTAGAGTTATGGAAATAGGGAGGAGCGAATCTAAGGGAAAGAATGCTTAAAAAAAAATAAAAAAGAAAAAAGAAGGAGAAAAAGTGACTGGAGAGAAAAGGGGGGCTAGAAAGGGGGAAGAAAAGAGAAAGGAGGGAAAAAAATAACACCAACTCCAGAATGATGGCAGTAAAAGACACAGGGATGTACAGATAAAGCCAGAAGATGCTGGCAGCCATCTATCAGTCTGTCTTGATGAAACAGGTATTGGAAATTAACTCAGGAACCCTATGAATTACATTCAATCCATGCTCTGGGCTAAGCACTTGTCAATTTTAGCTGCTATTGCAACCTATTACTTACAGACTACACGTCTGGCAAGCTAATGACACTGGAGAGTGTTAAAGAATAGCAGCATAAACTGTGTACAGTGATGCTTGTCACAGTCTGAACATATCTTCCCATAGTCCAATGTGAAAACTGAAAGACCAAACTCTTGGTTCCTCCGTGAGCACTTAACCTTGTATCACATTATTTCGCATAGGAGAAAAGTGTATATCTGAAGAATTAATCAGTGATCTGCCTGTCCACAGAAAGCTTTTACCAATGTTTTCTGAGCATTGTGAAAAAGTGCTTTGATTAAACTTTTCTTGAACCTTCTTCCCCCTCCCCATAGGATAATCGACTCTGAAGCAGAGCTCTTGAAACTGACAATTTTTTTGAGGATGCTGATAAAAGAGTAGACAAATATGCTGTCTCTATAAAACTTCAGCCTCTTATATATAAAATGTACTACTTTGTTGTGGATTGGGAATTCCCACCTGACTAATGCTTGATTACTTAGCTTTCAAAACAACCTTCCAGGGAAGGTTAATTTAATTTTATATCTACAAAAACATACATTAATAGTTGTGCACTGAAATACTAGAAAAGCATTTTATTAGAAAGGTACTCACCTGATATACTGGCACTTCTTTATTGTATTTTTCAGCTGATAAGCTTGTCTAGCTGTGAAATATTTTAATAAGCAAGTAGATTCAGAGTAAATGTCAGACAGTGTGATCCTGTGACTAACAGCTGGTGATGCTGTTGGAGAGAGAGAGAGAGAAAGAGAGAGAGAGAGAAGTACAAGTACCAAAAAAATCAGCAAAGGCCGAATTAGAACAAATGTTTGTCAAGTAAAAAGGGCAGTTTTTTGTCTGATGGAAAAGATTTAATTAGAAAAGTCACAGAAATAAGCTGCCTCGAAAGTACTAGATCCATTTTCTTCAGATAAGCTAATGAACCTCATTGAACTTTGCAAAGAATTGCTGAAGCACTAATACAAGGGGAAAAAAAATCAGAAAATCTGCTGCAGCATCCCTTAGAAATGAACTAGTCAATTATCAATGTGACTCTCCATCCCAGGAAAGGAGTAATATGACACATTTGCTTACTAATTTTGCTTCCATTTGAGTGAGCAATGGACAAATAAATGATTACCAAAAAAATTTATTTTTATACATTGTTTCTCTTTTACAGCAGACTATAAGTTCAAAATTTAAATCACATGTTGCATGCGCTAAGTCACCTACATGGTACATTATCTACCCAGTTTGTTGTCTAATTCTATCAGGGTTTTTTTTCCCCTAACAGCAACCATAACAAAAACCTATTAAGGAACATAATATTTTGCATTAGACAAGGGCATTTTGAATGTATTAAAGAACTCAGTAAACAAAATTCTTTTAACAATGACAATGCAATAATAATAATAAAAAAATCCCAGTCCAAAAGAAGCTGATTGTGTAGAAATACAGGGTAACTCAAAAATTCTCTTTAAAAAAGAAGAGTCTTTTAAATGCTTTTGGATTGTTTTATGCTTCATTGGTATTCTTCATGTGCTTCTCTCCTTGTTGTTTAGCCTTTCACAGTATATCCATGTTTGGCACAAAGCTGCAGGCCTGGAATTCAAGTATATAGCATGTATGGAATACAATAATAAAGTATTTATACTCCCATGCCACCAATTAAGCAAAAATATCTTTTTATCATAGGATAGACAACTACCAAGAAAGATGTATTAAAAATAAACAGACAAGCAAAAAACATTTATGTAAGTTGGGATTTAAAGATCCATAGAAAATTTATATCATATGGATTTTCAAAACAAAAAACTAACTCTTTAAGGCGAACTTCAGTGCTTGAGATCTACATTTTCTTTCAGTACATCTTTGCTCTAAAGTTTTGGAATTGAGCCTTTCTCTATGGGGTTCTCAAAAAGCTCCATGAAGTAGAAGGAAAATTCTCCTTGTCTACCCTATTACTGCTCTTTTTTCCCTGTCATCACAAGTATCTACATATATACCTAACATTTGAAATACATAGTTCTTTAACTTGGGGTAGGGGTGGGAATACTACAGTTGCACTTTCTTTTTTCTCCTTCAGTGTTTAGTTGAGGTAGGAGAAGGAAGAAAAAAAATTTTTATTCTTTCCCACTCTGAAACCATACTACAGAGATAGTTACAATCATTAAGCAAAAAGGAAAGGAGAGAATTAATAACATTTTCATAAACATCCAGCTAGCACACAAGCCAGTTGCCAAAAAATTGTACCTCTTGCTACGTCTGAAACTAAATACGTACATAAATATTCTTCAAAGCAGATTTTGTTTAGAAGTAGTTGAACCTCCTGCATGCTATATTTTTAAGACCAAAATATCACCTTTCTGCAGACATACACACTTGTAAAAATTCTGGTTGTATTCAGAGAGGCTGAAAATACAGAAGTGGATATTTATGGAAATAAGACATGCCATCTTACCACATTAGTATAATTTTTTTAAGGTTAAAAGACATGCCTGATCCCTGAAGACAACAAAACTCAAAAAGATTACACAGATAGTCCGTGGTTCATATGGGTATGGAAAAAAAGTGGTAGGAATTGTGGTAGCATTATACAAACTACTCCCACACCATCATAAAATCTTGATGACAATATGTTAAAAAAAATATGTCTTGACAATATGTCAAAGCAGCAGAAAGATGAAGCAATACCGGTGCTAAAATCTGAAATATATTCTACTGCTTGAAGAAGTACTTTTTATTATTATTTTTATTAGGAATGATGCTGTTCTGTGCCAGTCCAAGATACCATTGTTCAGAATTCAAGATGTTGGCAAAGGTGATAGTGTGCTGTTGCTAGGTCAACTCTACTTAAACATGGATTTTTTCCTGCAAATGTTAAACTGCAGACAAGTCACCTCTCCTGAATGCTGACTTTCTGAGGTTTGGGCCTCTGTGGGAACACAAGCGGCTACACTTCTGAAACACATATTGATTATTTTTTCTCCATTAGCATTGTTTGCAGTTATTAATTACTGCTCTGTCCAGACCAAGACAGATAGGAATACACAACGTGTTCTGGCATTAATATTTCTCAGAGCTTCTTGATCCTCAGTACATACAAGGTGTCCAAACTCTGGTAAGGATAATAAAGCAGTCTTTATAGACTAGATTGGTTTAGGACTTTGTGCTTTTCTAGCTTGCTATTCGTTTAGACCGTGTCTTTTGGTAAAGAAAGATAAGAATCCTTGATAGTTTCTACTGCTTTGTCCAGACACTGCTTAGCCTGTTGACTGCACAGAATAACAGTTATACCTAGTGGTGGCCTTTCAGCTGTGATGGTAGTGGAAAAGATTTTTTTTTATCCCTGCTGCAGCAATGGTGTAAGAACTCCCAATGCTGTTACCTCATTTTAGTACACAGATGCCTAATAAAACCATTGCTGACCTACTGGGTTAAAAAGGGAGGAAGGGGGGGTCTAGTGAAGTATTGCACCGCAGGAATAGCAACATCTTGGTCTTGCAGATTCCTGTGGTTTTGCTTTCTGCAGGAAACTGAGAAATCATTAAGCTTTGAAACCTTTTTTTTTTTTTTGTTTTGTACAGACAGAAGGTAAATAACAATGTTTGGCTGGATGAAGTAATAATCTGATTAAGTGTTACATCTACTGTTCCTGTTCTGTGCTGTAAGTCAAGACTATTCCTACATTCTTATATGCGTGATACCAGACATGAATTGTTTTCCACGGAGATAGCATTTGGAGGATGTGTTATCTGTAGGCAGACTGCAGTCTCTGATAATGAGTCTGGGGGAGTCATTGCCATATTGGGCAGCTAGCTGATGAGTTCCTCTAGCTAGAAACCCTGATAAATCATTTCTGCTTAATGTCCGATGCATGTAAATTATGTTTAAGTTTCCACCTCAATGTAATTCAGCTCAAAACATTGAAATTAATGGGAATCTTAATTACTCTGTTGGGAGCTGACACATGCATTGCAATGTCAACTAGCTTATATTTTTCCTGTATTTCCTGATTTTCCTATGTAGTATTATTGTTCACGTGGTACTGTGGTCAACATCAAAAAGCTGACATTCATTGTGTCTTGCTGTACTACTGAATACAGACACCATGCTGCTTTCCATTAAAATTTTTTTTAAAAAAAGGAAACATCATGATACTTCAGGTTCCCATGTGATTAAAAAAAAGATATAAAATGGCCCTTTTCATGTCTCAACTTTACCTTAACCACCTGGAAGTGTTCTACCTGTGCACCTGGATGTGACAGAGGCAAAGTGCACCTCAGCTAGCAGCCTAGTTTTGGTGAGGAGGGAAGCTGTCTACACTAAATGTGAGGGAAGTTCCACGATATGCAGTTTAGTTCCCTCACCTGGGCAACTGAGAGACCACAAGTACAGAGCTAAACATTGTTTTACAGGCTGTATACAGATTGTACATGCCAGCTTCAAAGTCAGATAAAAGATATCATCATATTTATTGTAAAAAATAATTAATTAAATGTAAACCACTGAGTCATATTTGCCCTGAAGACAATATAAGAGTTACTTGTATCTAAACAGGACTTAAAATTGCTCAACTGGTTCAAGATTACCCTTTTTAAAGTTTGGGTTTAATGTATATTTACACAAATAGAGGTAGATTACAGTTTTGATGTATTTTCAGTGTCAGAAAAGACCATAATCTTGCTATTTAGACCTAATTTGCAAGTTATTATTTTCATGACGTGCATGAAAAATGTATTTTGTATTCTATACAGGCAACTATTTTGTTATGATTTAGGTAAGGCACATTATTAGACTTATGACTGAATCAGCAATTTTTATTGTATGCACTTCTCATTACTCTAAGTTTCTTTCATTTGCCTTGTGCTGAAAATATTTATGTTGACCACCAACTACCTGAGGTCTGTCACAACTAGTTTAAATAATTTTTGATCTGTTCAATGATTTACAATTCTATTTGGCTTGACTTACTTAAACCAGTATGTCACCTTCTTTTCATTTTTCATGCATGGTCACAGTTTACAATGGACTTTCAGTATTTTTTTATGCCTCTGTGAAATATACCTATAACTTTCCTTTTATTTATATAAAAAATGGAAGTCAAACTGGAAGAATATAGTGTGTGATAAATTGGTATATATTTAATTACTAAGGAATGTGAACAG
>JAOXJK010000001.1:175014152-175044152 GCA_025774025.1 Xenus cinereus | reverse complement strand
CACCCTGGCAGGCTTTCTACCATTGAACACTGCCTGCTATTTAGACCTCTTGTAAAGGGGGCTGCATGTTGTAAATAGTTCCTTGGCAGATTGCCATTCAAGGCCTAGTGCCAGGGGTTTACTCCTGATCTTGTTGTAAGCCTGGACCCATGGGTTCACTTGCTATCATGAGGTCAGAAGTTTGAAAGGCACTCATATTATTTAAGGCAACAGTTTAATTTACTTTAAACATTAAAAACAAACAAGCATAATGAAATCCACTGCACTGGTAACTCTGTGCATGCTCATGTTGAGCAAATATATCGATCACCTTTTGCAAAGCTGTACTTTAATATGTTGTAAAACCTTGCTAATATAGTATAATAAATAAAATAAGGGAGGATTAAGTGCATAATATTAGATCAGCATATTCTGTAGCAGAGATATGAAATAGCTCAGAGCACTTGCTGCCTAAGGGAGCATTAACTAGCTTCCATATGTTACTCCAGTGATCAATAGACAGTTCAATTCCCAGACCTTTATTCTAGCTCTCAGTAGCAAGATATTATCTAATTCATGTCCAACCCACTATCAGTAGAAACAAGGGTGGTGTAAACTGGCATACCTCCATCACCTCCAAAGGAACCCTGTTGAGATGCTTTGAGCCAGACATCAGTCAGGGTATCTGCTTCCCAACTTTTCTTGGTAAGAAAAAGAAGTTTTGAGGTCACTAAGGAAAGACTGTACAAAACAGATGTTCTGCAACCTGATATAAATATTTTCTTCAAATGGGATGAGCTCAAGGTCAAATACATGGAAGGTTTTGACGTGCAAAGCGTTAGGAGATAACGTTTAAAATTTCTAGTTTTCTTCCCTTTCTCATTTGTTGTTTTGCACATCCCACTCCTGTGATCTCTCTTTTCTCTTCCCATGTTAGCTGCTCACTAGCAAGAAAAACATTAAGTTAATATTGGAAAGTTTTGTTTCCCACGTCCTTTGTGTGAACCCAGACTTGGTGTGTAATACCATATCTATAAAGGCACTCGTGAAAAAAGTAACATGATCCTGAGATTTTGTCCTTTACTTACGATATGTAGTTTCCACCCAGCTGTGAGGTCTTTAATTCACACATTTTCACTTAATGCTATTGACTGAGGAGAAAATGAACCTTGGCTTGAAATTGCAAGCTTTCTTCTAGAGTAAATATAGACTAATTTTTGGTCTGCAAAAAATGTCAAGCAGGATCATGTTATATGTACAGATGATCAGAATACAGAGGGAAGTCTCCTTCCTGAGCATCTAGCAGCCCACAGGAGTAGCTGTCAACTCCACTTCTGCTCTTTTTATTCCGTGAGTCACACAAAGCAGCCAGAGACCTGTCTTTTCCCTCAGAAGCATGAGCTAGGATTGCCAAACCACCATAAAGCAGAAAAGGGTGAGGTAATTGTTTGTATCACTGGTACTACAATAAGTCATCATTCTGGACCCATTTACATGGTGGCAGGGAATGAGCTGTACCATCCCCATGCTGCTCACTGAAGGGTACAGAACTGAGTTGTGTCTCACCTGGAGCAGAGCACAGGGACACAGCAGGCTGTGTTCTGGCATCTGACAACAAATAAAACAGTTTACATCAAGCTTGTCTCTGTGGCTTAATGCAGCATCCATATGCAACCAACAATTTGCACAGAGTTTCTATGGCCTTGGTACATTGACTTTAATAGAGTAAATGCAAAGTGTAACCAAGTAAAGCATCAAAGTTCCATGGTGGTGAGGCTGGAACCAGAGGAATTGATGTAATTTCTAGAATACCATTTTATTTTTAAAAACTAGAGTTTTTTGAGGACTTGAATCAGTGTGCTAATTCTGGAAACCTTCTGCAACAGGATGTTATTTAAATATTTAACAATCGGAAAAATCAGTACAGATGCCTATAATAATAGCCACGGTTCAAAAGTCTGTGCTGTTTGGTTTTGTTCTGGTGATTATTATTTTTTTCCTAACAGCTAAAGCAACTGTTTCTCAGAGTCTTAATACTGAGAAACAGTATTAAGTACTCAATACTTAAATGTAGATTCTTTGGGGAAAAACAGTGGCTACCCCCCACAAGCCCACAGAGGAAAGCAGATGGAGGATGTCTTTTTGACAATCAAAGCTTTAACAGGAAGAAGGCACAGACAAAAGCTGGTGAGATATGGCTATTAGAAAGCCTGCAAAAATCTCACGCTTGCACAATTACAAGGTAGTATTGCTGTGAAGGAGATTAAATCAATAAAAAGAAAAGGGAGAGAACAAGAATAGACTGCATTTATTTCTGCCTCTGTTGGTGCCAGTGTATATAACGCTGGTCATTTCAAATGTTCATTCACGTCTTACCAAATTACAACTATTTAAATAAATAAATAGACAAATTATAAAAAAGGGATATAAATAAATAAATAAATGCCAAATAGGGATGCATTTAATCCATTTTTGCCAAGGCAACTTTATTTAGAAAGCTGTTTACCTTTCTGAAAAGCCTCATTAGGCATAAAAACAAAGAATGAAGTTGATTAATGTGCTCTAAGTGTGATGTTCAAATTGTAATTTTCATATACGTAAATGGATGCTTCTGCCGTATTTTGTTTGATAATTTACAGAGTTAGCACCGTCCAAACCACTAATCAGTTTCTTTTTATGAAGACAGCTGCAGAAGATCCTTTTAGAATGCTAATTTTCATTAGTGCGTTTGCTCACCAAGAACTAGGGCCTTTCTCCCAGATAACCTCATCACTGTAAACTGGGCTTGGGGAAATTCGGTTCACTTGCAATTCAGTTGTTTGGGGATTTTTGTTTATTTTGTTTTTTCAGTAGGGTAATCAGAATAGAAGAAAAAAAGGACAGCAAAAAACCCCAAGTGGATGGATTTAAAAGAGAAGATTGCCTATAAATCAAGACCAAGGTAGTTTATCTTTTCCTCTTTTTTTGATATTATCATCTGCTGAGCTGGCAGAAAAAAAGCAACTTGCACAAAGGTAGCATTTCTCTAGGTACTGTCTGTATATTTTGTAGGATGGTGACATTAATACAGATTAGTTTTAACACACCACTTTTCTAGTAATTCTGTTCTAAAGCTCCTTTAACACAAAACGTAGTGCTACAGCCATATGCACTGTGGCAGGAAGCAGAAAAGACATACGGATTAATATTCTGGGTTACCATGTATGAAAAATCAGCTTTAAATCAGAAGTAGCTGTATCATGCTATGCTATGTTTTACAGAAATGCCTCAGTTTCTCTCAGCAGTGCTAAAGCTGGCTCAGTGGCAGCATTAGTTTCTGTTAATTTGGAATTTTCATGCTCCAGTGACAGTATTAATTTTTTATGCCAGTGTAAATAGTAAGTAACCAATCAAATGGTCTAAATATATTAATGTTCTGCCTTTGCGCATAGGTATGAGAAGATTAGACTAATTCTGCTGTACAAAGAAAACAGCCTCATGGAAGCACTGAAAGTACATTTACTGTTGCAAGGAAGAATGATTTTTCTCAAAATATTTTGCACAGGACCAGAACAAAATTAGAGGTACTCCCTAGCTTTAGTACTCCAAACAGCAGTAATGAAACAGTATAGCAGTTTTTATAACAAATCCAAGTATAAGGGTGTTAAATAAACTCTGAGAGTTTCAGAAATCAGTTTGAGAACAGCTGATGCATTCAGGAGCCCCTGCAGTACCTCCACAATGATTAGAGATCTGAATCTACATTTCAAAATGGAAAATGTCCTCTGTTGCCTTTTCCAGAAATATGTGTTTATACCCATAAACTCCAACTTGAGTCCTTTCCATTTAATCTTCATATGTCTTCCACTTAGTCTATACTGTGCCTCCTCTTCATCTGCCACTTGAGCCTTGTGCATACAGACACCTGTCCACCCTGATCTAAGTCACTGAAATGACACTTAGGGTCAAGCAGGCAGATTTGGGATCCCTCTTGTGGAGAAAGAGTCACACTGATAAGACTACATAAGTAGGTTCGGATTTTCCAAAACACAAAAAGATATTCTGTGGTTAGGCATATTGAATATCGGTCTGTACAATTGCTGCAAGAAAGAACTTTGCACTTGTGAACTCTGTCTTTCTGCCTAACTTCCACAATTCATTGGTTCTACATGATGTATTTACAAGCAATTTCACAGAAGAATGAGAGAGAACAATTATGGAAGCTATGCCTTAATGAGACCTGGGGTGGGGGAAAGGATTACAGTGTACTATTGAACTGAGAGGATATATACTCAAATAGCTTGCATAGAAGGAAAAAAAAAAATATGTAAAAATTTGTCGGTGTGTGAGGTGCAATAAATGTAACTGGCAAATTGAGAAAGGCTAAGAACATCACTTAGGTTGACTACTAAAATGCAAAAAGTAGTACACTTCTTATTTCAAACTACTTATTTTAGGCAAACGAACTACCAAATCTTTTTAGGTGCATGAGAATTTGAGTCTTCAGCGCAGATATGTGGAAAAAAGACTGTGTTGTATAGCGTATGTTATTTGTGATAAATACGGCAGATCAGGATGAGTGAAAGAAGAGGAAATCGAAAATGCTCTTGGGCCATAAATGATTATCAGAGTTAGGATGCCGAGGGCTGATAGCAACAATGGTATTGGAGGCAAGGAGGCAGAGTGTAGGAAGAGAAATGAAGAAGCACTGCTACTATTAAAGAAACACAGCTATGCAGGTGCTACAAAAACCTTCCTTGCTGTTTTCTGTCTATTTTCTTTGTATTTCAGATATATAAACAGTTGGGACTGCTAGACTGTCGCTACCTAATCCTGTTGCTGTTACTCCTGACTTTGGGATCATTCCAGGCTATAGAAAAAGTAAGTTAACAGAAAGAAAGAAATAAGAAAGAATAAATAAAAAAGAAAAAAAAAAAAAGAAAAGTAAGTAGGTAGGCAGTAAGAGATAATGACAATTGTGGTAAAACTGTTCTCATTTGGCTTTGACAGCCACTTGGCACCCATAGGAATAATTTCTTACGTGTTGACAAGCCAAACGTGGCACCTGATACACGCGCTGTATTCAAAGCTCTTTTTAACATCTGCAAAGTAAAAGTTGCCTATCCATTCCTTACATTTCATTGGTTTACTGCACAAAACCCATAAAAGTGTAAACATGAGCTATGAAGTGCCTAAATAACAGAGACATATTAACTGAATGTTCTGAAAATGTGGAGTACTTTGAATGATATAAAAGCTATATTATTTTGTTAATTTATATCTATTCTCAAGAAAAAATGTTTTGACATGAATAAACACAACATTATCAAGTTGACATAAGTACAGAAAACAAAGTAAAGTATGCCAAAATGAAGAAGCCTAGTAGCATGAAGTGAAGAAAATCTTTGTGTGCTGGTACATTGTGTCTTTTTGTGGATGAGTTCTTTTCCTCTGAACTCCCCCAAACAAGCTCTGTATGAAACATGATTCACTGAAAATGCAGAAGTTATGGGCAAATTGTATTTTCACCTAGTAGAACCACTAAGTGAAACCTCATCTTTCCACTAAAAAGACACATAGATGCCCTTGAATGAGATGAAAGGTGATGTGTTATAGCAACTTTTTCTTAGAGTTATAACTGAATCCAGCAAAACAGATTCCAGTGTTAATTGTCACTGCGGGTATCTAGGGCTGTAATTCTGTTACTATCAAAGCTCACTTTGAGCCCATATGCTTGCTTTTTTCCCTGGAATATTATTCATATAAAAGACAATCTAAGAGAAAATTTATTTGTATTAAAAATTTTGCAGTCACAAATCACATTTAAAAGACTATAGTAAGTGCAGTACATTCTGATGTACAGTCCAAAATTACAGAGAAGCTGACTATAATGGACACTTTCAGGAACTAACATTAAGGAAACCCATTCAGAAAAAAACCCTAGGAGCAGAAGTTATTACATATCGATTCAAGTATCCACATTCATAGACACAAAGGATAATTTAGGTTGTAAGAGACCTTTGAGTGTCATCTAGTCCAAACCCTGCTGATAAAAGGGAAAAATTCAAAGCTAGAGCAGGTTATTTGCTCACTGCCCAGCTGAGTTTTAAACATCTCCTGGGAGTGAATTCCACACCGTCTCTGGGTAACCTCTTCCACTGATTACCCAGCCCCACTGAGGATTTTTTTTGTTTAAATCCAGTTGGAATTTGCTTTGCTGAGCCTTGTGTCCACCACCTCTTGGCTTTTTGCTGTGTGCGTTTGCCAAAAGACCTTATGACCACCCATTATGTAGTTGTGCATGACAACTAGATCCCCCTTAGCCCTTTCTTCTTAAGGCTGAAAAAACTCAACTCTCTCAGACTGCTGTGCCATGCGCTCCAGCTCCCAACCACCTCAGTGACTCTTCTCTGGACTCAGTCTACTTTGTCACTGCCTACCTTGTACTGGGAAGCCCAGCCCTGTATGCAGTAAGCCACTTGTGGTCCCACAAGTGCCAAACAGAGGGGACTGGCTACCCTCCTCAACCTATTTGCTACGTTCTTCCTAATGTAGTCCACCCCGCCATCAGCCCCAGGACACACTGTTGATTCTTGTTCAAGTTATTATTCTCCAGGGGCCCTTGTCCTTTACTGCAAACTCCAAAACTCTACCATTTCCCTGAGGCTAGAGCTGGCTCCCAGGCCGCACTAGTCCATGGGCTTCAGGACATCACATTTCCCCTTATAGGCTTCACAAGGTTTTTATTCAAGGTTTCTATTCACAAGTTATTTATCTCCAGCCTCTCAAGATCTCTCTGATTTTCAGCCTTGCCTTACAGTACATCAGGTGTTCCCTAACAGAGTTTCTGAGGCTGTACTCCCTCCCACTGCCTATTTCGTTAAGGCAGTATATCATTTCAACACCAGTATTGGCCCCTCAGGTATGCCTCTCATAACTTGTCATTGCTGAACTTTGAATATTGACTCGCTGCCCTTTGAGTCAGATGAAGTCTCTACAGTATGAAAAAGGTAAGTTTGTGGTTCTGGATTTCGTGAAATAATTATATGAGATGGCTTGAATGGGAACACGGTAAGCTCACAGAAAGGAATAGGAAGAACTGACAAAACAGACACAGGTGGGTAAGAGCATCCCCAGTGGAAAAAAAAAAAAAGTTATCAACTTTAAACCTGGAGAAAACCTGAAATCTTACATACTCCCAGAGCATTAAGGCAACACCTTCAACCCCGGAAGACCCAATTAGGATTTTTTTGGGGGGTGGATAGGGTTGGGTTTTTTTAAATACAACTAATAGTAGATACTATTTTGCAGAGTTTAATAGTATTACCTCAAAAGAACAGAACAAATTTCTCCACTTCTTCACTTGACTTTTGATCAATAATCTCATTCCTTTCTTTCTCATGAGACCAATGTAACCTTCCTGTCTTTTACAGTGTCTATACTCAACTTCACTTTGGTCTTTCCAGCTGAGATCCACTCTCTTTTTCTTCATGCTCTCTCCATGCCACCTGCTTCGATGAAACAATGTAGACTCCTCCAGTAGAGAGAAAGCTGCCTTTTATACCTCATCATAAAGCGTTTAATAACCCTCTTCATTACACTAAAGATCGTTACAGGAAAAGAGGAAGATTAATTGTCCTTCATGTTTACCCTTACAAGATAAGAAAATTACCTTCATTTGTAGCATAAAAAATTTAAAGGGAGAAAATAAAAAAATGTTTCTTATTAAATACAGGAAAAGGCTACCTAAATTGTGAGCTTAATCATAAAGTTTTTTAAACAGAAGGTGACGAAGAGGGACACCTGTACATCATCCCAGAGTATTGAAGAAGATAGCAAATGCTATAGTAGGACCCGCCTCGATCATCTAACAAAAGCCTGGCTGAAAGGCACAGCTCAGAAGGTTGTAGTGAATGGGACTACATCTGGCTGGCGACTGGTCACTAGTGGTGTTCCTCAGGGTTCAATTTTAGGGCCAGTTCTGTTCAATATATTTATCAATGATCTGGATGCAGGAGTTGAATGTACCATTAGCAAGTTTTCTGATGATACCAGACTGGGATGTGCTGTCGACTCTCTTGAGGGAGAGAAGGCCCTTGAGCAGGGATCTAGATAGCTTGGAGCATTTGAGTATGATTAATGGGATGAAATTTAACAAGTCGAAATGCTGTATTCTTCACCTAGGATGGAGTAATGCCAGGCACAAGTATAAACTAGGAGAGGAGTGGCTGAAGAACAGCCCTGCAGAAAGGGATCTGGGGTTGCTGGTTGACAGCAGGCTCAATATCAGAAAGAAGTGTGCCCTGGCAGACGAGAGGGAAAACCACATCCTGGGATGCAGCAAACACAGGTGATCAAAATGGGTTGTTATCCTGCTGTATTCAGCATTAGTATGGCCTCACCTTGAGTTCTGTGTGCAGTTCTGAGCCCCAAAATTTAAGAAGGATGTGAAGGTCCTTAAATGTGTTCCAGAGGAGGGCAACAAAGCTGGTGAAAGGGCTGGAAGGAATGTCCTATGAGGATCGGCTAAGGACTTTGGGCTTGTCTAGTTTGGAGAAAAGGAGGCTGACCTCATTGTTCTCTACAGCTTCCTGAATAGGGGAAGTAGAGAGAGAGGTGCTGAGCTCTTCTCCCTGGGATCAAGTGACAAGACAGAAGGGAATGGTTCAAAGCTGCACTGGGGAAGGTTTAGATTGGACATTAGACAGCATTTCTTTACTGAGAGGGTGGTCAAACACTAGAACAGGCTTCCTACAGACGTGGTAAATGCCCCAAGCCTGTCAGTGTTTAAGAGACATTTGGACAATGCCCTTAACAATGTGCTCTTTTGGTCAGCTCTGCATGGGTCAGGCAGTTGGATTAGATGATTGTTGCAGGTCTGTTCCAACTGAAAGAGTTCTATTCTATTCTACATGTCTGAACTGTGCATGTTTCATAACTATCTATACCCTGACCAATTCTAGAGACATTTATTTTCCTGTCCTGAGACACCTCAGAATGGCATAAAAGCTACTGTGTGTCATGGCTTTTTTTCCTAGGGTTTGTACAGCCAAGAACCACATAGAGCCTCAGGACAGATGTTGTGGAAAAAGTTTTCATTCACCAGGTCTAGCAGGCAATTCTGGACCACAGCAATATATTTTTTTTTTTTCAGCCCTTAATGAAGTGTGCTGTTCGAAGGGTCTGAGCTGAGGGATCACTGAGGGCTGTAGAGCAGTACTGCATAATCCGATCGTTCAGCTCTACCCTCATTTATCTATGTGAAAATTAGACACAGGAAGATCTTGTACAACTCATTGCCTGATCAGCTGCAAAGATATATAAATGAATTTTTGTGACTAGAAAAGGAAGCCTCCATTAAAAGAAAAACAGCCAGTCCTCCCCGCCCCCTTCCAATTAACAGGAAATAATTTAGTGAACAATATTAATAGACTACAGTTTTTAGCAGAATCTGAAAAAGAATCCAGATGGGAAATTTAGGGAGGCAGAATGTAATTATCCAGACTGGACTTTCATCAGGACACCAGGATGTCCATGTCCTGATGTGGTGTGATCACTGTTCTTCCGGAAAAAGCAGTGGAACCTCTAATGACCAAAAGTGGTAGAAACAACTGAGAGATGGTTTTACTCAGCATCTTCCATACAAGTGTTCTCTCATGTTCTCCTGAGGCATCTGCCTGATTGTGAATCAGAAAAAACTGTGCTTGAGACAACTATTGAATTACCAGCAAAACTGGATGAAAAATCACCAAAAGAAACACAGGATAATTAATTTGAAGAAAATCAGCCACACCTCTTTTAACTTTTTTTTTTTTTAAGCTGTCAGTATAAGGAATACAAGGAATGCTGTCAGCAAGCATACTCATGGAGAGTTCACGACTCCTACGTATTCTGCAGAAAGATATTTGCACAAACATTCACACTACATTTGCAAGTCACTCCTTAAAAGATTTTCAGGCATCCAAATAAGGAATAGAAACAACTCCATGTAATTTATGCAGTCATAAACTACTGGTAGTGAAATCTTACTCAAAGCAAATATACTGAAGTCTGTTGACATAAGTTGATCAAACAATTCTCAACAACCAGATTTCCAAAAAACAAAGTCTATTTGTGGGTAATTTACAAGTAGTAGAAGGTCATGCTTTGTTGATAAATGATTCATTATACGTAGTCTGCTCAGTACAGATCATCCACTCCATTAATAAACAGCACAGATGACAATCTAATATTTTAACCCTCCTTTTATAGTCACCATTTCAGATATCTAGCTTTTATTACAAAGATTCAGGAGTCTTCCTAGCCATGTTATTGAAAAGGTGTCCAATGTTAAAAAAGCACCTTGTTTTCCCAAACCTAAGTCCCCCACCATCTGTAGAAATCCACATAATTCTAACAGTAAAAAAGGCTGATGAATTAGTCAGAGAAGAAGCAACTTCCAAATCCAAGTATTCAAATACCCTTCCTCTAGTTCCTTTGCATTTAATCCCGAGGATCTGGTCTTGTGCATTACATCTAATATGAGCTCAAACACTATCACAAAGAGTGCCTTGGACATGTACTATTTCATTGCATGTAAGGTTTGATTCTGCAGCACTGAAAGCTAACGAAACACTTCCTTTAACATCTACAAAGGCTGTGCAAGGCTACGGTGCTTTATAAGTAAAAGATAGGTTTAAACTTGCATATAAAAGTACAGTAGAGCCTTATTTTTTATGTAAGAAACACCACTTACTGAGAGAGCAGCTGTGTACTGCACCAGATCAAGTTTGAGTGGTTTTAAGAAGCCACCCCATGTAGAGCCCATTACAGTAATCCAATTTTGATGGATGAAATCCAAGTATACATGCTCTCCTGGTGATTTTCTGCCCTGAAAATATTTAAATACAATGAAAGAATTACAGTATTAAACAAATTTCCTTTTTGATATTCAATAGGCGTTGAAATAGGAAACTCCTAAGAACATGGCAGAGCTCTTATACTTTAAGTAAGTGGTATAGTGTATATGCATAAGCAGCTCACCACCAGCAAGATTTAACAAAGTTATTCTTAATAGGCACTCTGAGTGCTTTGCCCTCATGAAGTACTAGCTTTTTTCTACCTTATAATCAGCATTTATGGATGGCAAGTCACTCTGTGACCACTACTGTACCACTTCTGCACTCTGCATGTACCACTTGCACAAAAAGCCACTGGAGTTTGCTCTTTTTTTGAATGTCATCTGAAGAAACTGGACAATTGGATGAAGCATTCTCCATAACACAAAGCAAGTCTTATTTTTTACTCAGAAAAGGACATTTCATGTTAATGACTCCAAGATGATTTCCAGTATATATTTCATCACAGGAAAATAGGATTGGAACAATATTTGGAGAAGGTAGCATGAGAAGATTATGATGCACCAAGACTAGAATTACTCCTTTCTTCCCTCAGGTACAAGCAGTCAGAAAGAATCTTGAGGATTTCAAGAATGGTGAGTGATTTTTCCTGCTCTTTTTCTTTTTAAAAGATAGGAGCACCCGAAGAGAAATATATTTTTTTTTCAGTGATCTTTTCCCCTATATGGCAGTTGTCATGTTAGTAGAGGGCCAGGTTTTGCCAGCCATTTTTATTCCACTAAAATTGGTATCACAGATTACATCCAGGCTAGCAAATCACAACATCAATTCAAAATCCCCTGAAACTCTAGCAGAGTTTAGTCTCATTTTGACACCCAAACATTCACCAGTATTTCAACAGTTACCCTTTTTAGGTCTTAGCTTCTCTGTTAAGGAAATCTGCCTGAAACAACATTATACCTTAACATCTGTCACAGCCATCAGAGGATCGAGACTTGAGGTTGGTGAGCTTTGGTTATGTATCTGTAGTTACATATGAATTACATTTTGCAGGGATAACAGAACCATAACATTATGAAGCAGGGTTATTTTAATTCTCTGTGAGAAAACCAAAATAAGGAAGAAAGAAGCTGAAAAACAATCCTAGGATTCATATGTGGTTTTGATGCCATTTCTCTTGGATAAGTCTTGAAAAAAGTCTGGTGTTGCCCTTCTGGTCTTTCCAGTTCGTAATTTTTAATGAATAAGGATCATATTTCTTTTTGCTTTGTAAAGTTGTCGTGTGTAACCTCACCCAGAAATTGTAATATGCAAAGCATCAAGCATTTGCACAATAAAAATAGTTGCACATATTACCATATAATACTGTAAAGGAATACTGAACGTTAAGGCAAAATTTAAAAAAAACTGCTATTTATGATGCATGGACAAAACACAGTGTTCTCATAAAGTTATATTGAAATCAAAAACCTTATCTCTAGTTCATAGTTCCATCACCAAAGAAGGCACCTAAACTATCACAGGTATGAAGGTCGTGGACATGAAGCTCTTATACTATTTTTTCACGTCATACAAATAATGACAGCTAAATTTTCATATGCACACATCTGGAACATTCAATTTATTTTGTAGTACTACATACATTTTAATAAACTGACTTTTTACTGAAAAATTTACCCTTAAATATCTTACATAACATTGCTTGCATTGGCATACATCAATAAAAGTAAAATTCTCCAATGGAATCAAGTGAACTTGAAAGATAATCAGAAATGAAAAATATATCTGCATTTTACATATATTGGTATTCTGAGAACTAATGATGAATGAATAATAAAAATAATGAACTCTTCTAATTTCAGAGCAGCTTTTAAAATATTTTCCCTTCATATATCTTCATGATTCTAGCTTGTTTCCTAGAAAAGACATTTTAACAACATATTGTATTGAAAGGAATATTTTCTGAAACAATGAAATATATCCAGAAGTTTTTGAATGCAAGTTCATATCACACAGAATTATATGGGGTTGGAAGGGACCTCTGGAGATCATCTAGTTCAACCCCCTTGCCAGAGCAGGTCCACCTAGAGCAGGTTACACAGGAACGTCTCCAGGTGGGTTTTGAGTGTCTCCGGAGACAGAGAGTCCACCACCTCTCTGGGCAGCCTGTTCCAGTGCTCTGCCACCCGCAAAGTAAAGAAGTTCCTCCTCATAGAATCATAGAATGGTTAGAGTTGGAAGGGACCTTAAAGATCATTAAATTCCCACTCGCCCGCCATGGAACACCTCCCACTAGACCAGGTTGCTCAATGTTTAGATGGAACTTCCTGTGTTCAAGTTTGTGCCTGTTACCTCTTGTCCTGTCACTGGGGACCACCGAAAAACAAAACAATAATTGTATTTCTTTCCTTGACTGAGTATTTGTAGCTCAAAATATATGACCAAACAGAACAATATAGATTATATCAACCATTTTACTTGAAAACAAGCCAAAGCACAATTTGGAATCATTATTCAGTGAGGATATTTATAGAAGACAATCATAGAGGGTTTTTTCACAAACTGAAGAAGACATGATATTTGTCAAATACAGTTCAAAATTAAAAGATAAATTATTCACAAGGTAGTAATGAATGATGCTTACCCCATAACTTCTTATAGAAACAATAAAATCTAAGTTTTTTAACAAAGTCCTGTGTAATTTCCTGCCTCCAAACCAACCTCTCCCCTCAACTCCTTGTCCAAACCAAAACAGTGTCTACCCCAGATTGAAGACAGTGATTGCAAGTCCATTGGGGTTAATTCTATACTGATCACTGTTTGTAAATTATATCAGATGCAGAAGTGATAACTGTGATCTCCAAATAACCATAGCTGTGTGTTCTCCAAAAACATTTTAAATCAAATATCTTGATTAATGTGACTCGTACACACTTAAATATAAGCCTCTCTCACATCACTGTGAGACTGCTGATATCAATAGACATCACTTAAGAGAGTGCTGGTGCAAGAAATCAAGTACTTAAAACCAACCACAACAATAAAGTCATATGAATATATTTTTAAAATAAGACTAAGTCACTCAACAACCTAGAGTAGCTTCTTAAAAAGTATATAAATATTTAGAAGTATGAGTATGTTTTGAATATACCTTTGGATTGTAGCTTATATTTGAATCACGAATAAACAGTTCTTACATAATCAGGAACTTTTGGAAATAATGACCTACATTGCTAGTTGAAATGGCGTTTTACACCATTAGTGTTTGGATAAGAAGAGTATGAGAGAAATTTGGGAGTATAATAGAACCTTTCTTATATCAAGAAGAATTATACCATGTTTCACTTCCATTATTCTCATCCTCTTACATTTAAGATTCATGGCCAGTTTCTTAGCAGGTAGGTTTCACTATAGTAGTATTCAGTCCAACACAACCAAAACAGTCTGGTTATGAACATTCTAAAAACAACACACTGCTAGACACTGCTGTAAATAAATTTCTCACTATGATGTACATGGGTATAAAAATATAGTCAATGACAACCTATTTAGCTGGCAAATTTTCAGCAAAAACTTACCCAACAAGATAAGGAAGTTCTTATTCCATTTCCTAAAATTTACCATTCCCCTGCAAGCAGTAGCACCTATTACAGATGTAGTCAAGTGAGTAGGAAGTCCCCACCACCATCTGATCACTCTTAGAGAAGGGATGAGACTTAAGGGTTAGTAGGCTGATCCAATATGAATTTCTCGCCTTAAGTGCTCCAACTGTTGACATCATCTATGTGTTTGACACTGTCCTGCACAACATCCCAGTCTCTAAATTGGAAAGGCATGGATTTGATGGATGTATCACTCAATGGATAACTGGCTGGATGGTCACAATCAAAGGGTTGCAGTCAACAGCTCAATAGAAACCAGTGATGACTGACCTTCCTCAGGGGTTGGTATCAGCACCGGTGTTGTTTAACAACTTTTTCAATGACTTGGACAATGGGATTGAATGCATCCTCAGCAAGTTTGCTGATGACACCAAGCTGTGTGGCATGGTCAACATCCTGTAGGGGAGGGATGCCATCCAGAGGGACCTGGACAGGCTTGAGAGGTGGTCCTGTGCAAACCTCATGAAGTTCAACCAGGCCAAGTGCAAGGTCCTTGAAGGACCATGAAGGGAGGGCCATGAAGATGATCAGAGGGTTGGAGCACCTCTCCTATGAAGACAGGCTGAGAGAGTTGGGGTTGTTCAGCCTGGAGAAGAGAAGGCTCTGGGCAAACCTTAAAGCAACCTTTCAGGACTTAAAGTGGGCCTACAGGAAAAATGGGGAGGGACTGTTCATCATGGAGTGTAGTGACAGGATGAGGGATAATGGATTCAGACTGGAAGAGGGTAGATTTACATTAGATATTAGGAAGAAATTCTTTAATGTGAGGGTGGTGAGGCACTGGAACATGTTGCCCAGGGAAGCTGTGGATGCCCCATCCCTGGAAGTGTTTAAGGCCAGGCTGGATGGGGCTTTGAGCAATCTGCTCTAATGGGAGGTGTCCATGCCCATGGCGGGGGGGGTGGAAGTAGATGATCTTTAAGGTCCTTTCCAACCCAAACCATTCTATGATTCTATGAAAAGTATAACTGTGTTTCCTACAAGAGCAATCCATGCAATTACATAGCAAATGTAAAGATTAGAGGACTGAATTCAGGGAGAAGTGATAACAAGACATTACATGACTAAGTTGTATTTTTAATGAAGAATATTTTGCTCCCTACTGAATATTTTTAGTGTATGAAGTGAGGTGCAGGTCAGATGGAAACAATACTAACCACTTCAATGAAGGAAGTATAACCTACATCCATATTCATCACATAATGAAAATTACGTTTCATGTTGGGTTGCAAGAAGATCCATAAAAAGAACCACAGCAAAGAGCAGAGAGAATAAGAGCAACTGCCCTCATTTAGTAGCCCATACCTATACTATGGAAGTCACAGGGGACAGTAATTAAATTTAATAGAAATCACCCATGATTTGAAGCTGCCCTCATTTTAGGAATGCAAGGGCAAGGAATTCACTGCACAGTTCAGCTTCAATTAACCAAATTATTCAGTGTCCCATGGTAATCAGATAAAAGTGCTTGTATCATGTTAGAAGTAACACTTTTTGAGAAACATACAGAGTATCTAGATATATATGTCAAAGAAAGAAAGCAGATTAGAGAAGCTTTGATGCTCAGCACAGCTGAATTGGGTAGAAAACTCCATGAGAAGAGTATTAGAATAGATTCAGTTTTGAAAATGAAAATATGGGTTAAATTGGTGGGGTTTGATAGGGCATTCACTTCTGTTTGACAATAAACACTGGCATTGTGTTTCCAAAATTGCTTCAGATGATAGCATATAGAGGTCAATATGCAAGTAAGATGTGATGCGTAGTGTTGTCCAGTAGGAAGAAGGTAAGAAGGAGCATTGGGCTGACCTGCATGCCTTTTTGAGAGTTTACCATTTCTGCCCCGCAAGAACATGACAGTTATACTATGATAACTCCATTTTTATTTCAGCACTGGAGAGTCTGTCAAATCTCTTTTGTTCTTTGGTTTAACAGTTATCTGGTCCATACTTGTATCCAAATCTTTTGAATATTTTTTATGGCATTCGTTCACAAGCTCGCTAGAAGCTGTCATCCTGCATGACTGCTAGCTTCATGGTTATCAACAAACCCAGCCTTTACAGAACAAATTCTGTCATAAAAATTGCATCCCAAAGTGGAATAAACAAAAAATGATGGTGACTATGCTTTACAAACAGAAGAAAAATCTGCAGATTACTCATTTAAAATTCTGGGAAAGTATTGCTTATGCAGAATGGGGATACTAATAGTAGACAAATATCCTTACTATTGCAAAAATGTGATAGTGAAAATACTAATTTGCACAACATCGATCCTTGCACAGAGTGGTCATCATAAGAGAATAGGCTGAAAAAAAAAAGGAATCAGCTAACGATTACTTCATAACTTATAAATCAACACATGGATTGATTGAGAATTTTCAAAAGGGTTTGGCAGAAAATAATAGGTGGGGAGGATTATTGAAAAAATGACATCTTGTAGTACAAGGTTGACATCTTGTAAAAGTTTCATCTCTACAAAGATGACAGTCATCATATAATTCATCTCTAAATAGTATCCTTGAAAGATCTTTTAATATTTAGATACAGAAAACTGTCCAAGAAATCTGTAATAAAAAAAAGAAAGTGTAGGCGGAACAACAAAAGATGCATTATGATAGACCTGCAAAAGTGCAACCAATATTAAATATTTTTCTGTTCATGTATGAAGCAATTCAGGAAGAAAATGGAAAATAACAACACAGAGTACATTTATCATCTTCATACATATTTGAAACAAAGACCATAAGTAATGCTGGATAATAGCACGAGAAAATAAAAAGCAAGATATAAATCTATTGGAAATGTAGAAAAGAATATAAGATAAATTATCTACATCTGCTGCAATATCAGATGATTTCTAAATAAAAAGTGTAAAAAAATTGTAGATGTTCAGTAAAAGAATGATGTGTAACCCACTGAAATACCACATAAATGTTGACTAGTTCTATGAGAAAAACAGGTATGCTAAGACAATCTACTCACAGAAAAAAAAATCTTTTTTCATTTTTTAACCAGAGTGTTTAGTCTCACCCATTTATAACAATGGATTAGTATCTAGTATTATAATCACTTGTAAAATGAGGTTTAAGCAAATGAAATGCATATATACTAGTATTGATATTTAAATGCTAAATACAAAGTAATAACACTAGTTATATGTTAGTAAATAATACTTTAGTAAAATAAATATGACAAAAAATTCTGGAAAGACTATATTACCATATATCTATATTTTTTAAACATGTTTTTATTACAGCACATTGAGCATTTGTTGCTGCACCTTGAAATCTACAAAGCTTCAAGATGATCAATGATTGTATCTTGCTACTGTGCAAAGATTTGACGTATTTTTTTCCACTACCTTGCACCTTTCAGCACCAGTTATCTGCATTTTTGCAAGGCAACAGCAAACAAATTTTAAAATGACACTATTCCATCTGAAAACACTGAAAAAATTAGAACACATCTGCAAAGGAGAAGAGCAAAATCTAGGTCATCTAGAGCAAAAGCTTAGCACAATTCTTTGTCTTCTGATACCCAGTCTAAAGGATAACGTAGGTTCCTCTATTACTTCCATGTTCTCATCAAGAAAGAATTTAGTGTATGCAAACTGGCAAAGGGACATCACATAAGTCCATTTAACTTACTTATACTATTATTAGTTCCTTAATGAAAACATTATTATTTTTATTATGTCTACCTTAAAGACTTTATTTATTTTTTAAAAAATTACAAAAATATTCTAAAACCATATTAAATGAACCTTTTTCCTGGCTCTAATTTTGCAACACTATTCCCCTCTCTAATTGATCCTTGTGTACATTTTTGGCTGTTGAGTCTTCCATCCAGGCCACTAAAGGTGTTTTAAAGAATTCGCCTTGCCGCAATGCTCATGACAGAGCCAATTTGTTGCAACGGAGATTTCAGCATTCTGTGCAGTGACTCTCAGAACAAAGCAAAACATAAGCAGTCTTAGAGATACCGTCTTAAAATCTGGCACCATGTTCAAAGATTGATCTGTATAATACATCCTGTCCTTAAGCACAACTCTGAATGTCATTTCTATTAATTCAAAGGTCCTTTCAAAGACCAACCTAGCTGCATTTTATGTTTTGCTGCTTTTATAATGAAACTCTTCATACCCAAACCAGGTACTGCAACACAGCATTATTCTGTCTGCTGCAATCCACTATTTCCTCAAAGAGATATATAGAGAGATATATCAATATGTCAATTACCTTTAATTAAATGAATATCATCTCTTTAGAATCAGATCTTTGCCAACAAAAAAAAAAGTGTTGCAAGTTGGCTAGCCTTCATCAATTGGCTGATTGCTGACAGCTCAGTGGTACATGAATCAAGAGCCAGAATGTCATTTGCTAACATATCAGGAAAATTATTTCTGGCACCAAACTGCACCTGCATGTGATAATAAAAAGCTTCTATACATCTCCGCATCCAGTGCAATGAGACCAACAAAACAAGTCTGGTTGTCAAGTCTTGTCACTGAATTAATACGGCAGTGAAAAATATTTGATTTCTCTAAATAAATCCTAATGAACAAAAATAAGAACAGCAAATTGATATATTTTGAAAGTCAGTAGATAACATTTACAAAAGACCCTAAGTAGCTTAAAAGCTGAAAATCACTACTGAAAGGAAAAAATCAAGACTTATATACATATATCTCCCTGGAGGAGGGACATCTCTGAATCTTAAAGTGGCAAGACTGAAGACATATGTTTTAGCATTTCTTCATTGAGTAGTTAGTTCAAACCTTTCTTCCTCTCCTCGAGTGCAAAGGGTCCCTTACATCTTTCTGTAACCCCATTCCTAGACAATGTATATGACTGCAGACCTATGAATTCTACCATGGGACTAGGCAGACAGAAATTAGGCAACCTTGTGTCTTTGGGACGGTTTTAAATCCTTTGAGTACCTGAGAACTTATGGGTAGAATTCAGAGCAAGTAATATCACCAGTGTAATCTTAAGCACTTCATTGAAGTACCTAAGAAATACCACCTCAGATTCCTTCTGCACAGAGAAAAAGCACTCCAAGAAGATAATTTATCTCATGAACATCATGTTATCTTTCTTCATGTAATACTAAGTTTACAGCAATGGGTTCTTGAGTTCTGTGCCTCAGTTAGAAGGGGTGAATTTTCTAGGGATAGATTTTCTGGGACAAACTATCACCTAAATTATTTTATTCGTATCTCCCACTATAATACAACAATAACCTACCTTCCAAGGACTGTATTTCTAAGTGTGTTTGGAGCTGCTCGTATCTGTGTATCAAGGTGCTTGTCTCTTTCTTCAGCTTAACTAGGAAGAAATACAGTATTCTGCCTGAGAATCCCTAAGAGGTAGGATGAGAAGTGACCTGAGAGCACATGAAGCATTCACTCCCAACATGAGGTAGCTTTTTTTATTATTATTATTTATTTACTTGTTTATTTAAATAACTTTTTTCTTTGTTGTTCTATTGATAATGCATATTTTTACAGCAGCATCTGAACATTGCAAACACACTTTGAGGAGATAAGATTACTAATCTCTGCATCATGAAGTAGGTTATGGGTCCGTCTTTACATATCTGAAACTGTGTTACTGTGCAGAATTTGAGAGCCCTGCAATCAGAATCAGAGAATTAGTCCTTCTTTCCAGGAATGTTTATTCAGTTTATATTAAGGTGCTTCTTGAAAAAAACAAATAAAGAACCAAACAATACCAAAGAACCTAGAAATCACCAGGAAAACAGAAGTCTGAACTCCTCATTTGCTAAGCAATAGGATGCAGGGTCAAAGCCCTTTCATCTTCTGGTACATCTTGCACTCCCATCCTCATGAAACAGCACCAGTAAGGCTAGCATATTCTATAGCCTGTTAAGTGTATTATTCTTCCAGTACATATAGAAAGGTGGTATAAGGAGAGCACAGAATTTAGATCACCTTTTCCATAAAGGGACTATTTTTAACACTCGGCCCAACATTCAAAAAAAAACCCCCCCAAAACAACAACAACAACAACAAAACAAACAAACAAACAAAAACCCCCACCACCAAACAAACAAAAAACCAAACAAAAACAAAAAGAAAACCACCCCAAAAGTAGCAAGTATCTTCTTTTCAATTTTCAAGGTCCTTTGGTGTCCTGTCCTTTGACTGTACACTGATGAGTATTTCTGATTTTGCTCTCCAGCAAATTCTCTCCTTCCAAGACTAAAATCAGGGAGATTTTTAGGGAACAGTTTACTACATCCTGTGGCAATATAGAAACCACGTTGATCAGGGCTCCCTCTGACCTACCTTATCCTCTAACAAATTCCCAACAGGTGTTGCCACAAACATTTCTGCAAATCTTCACACCATTCTACAAAGTATGTAACACATTTTCTCAGACCTATGCTTCAAAATTATGTTCTAGTGGACTGTAGGCTTTTATATCTTAGTCATAGAATCATAGGATCATAGAATGGTTTATGTTGAAAGGGACCTTAAAGATCACCTAGTCCCAACCTCCCTGCCACGGGCAGGGACACCTCCCACTAGACCAGGTTGCTCGAAGCCCCATCCAGCCTGGTCTTGGACACTTGCATGGATGGAACATCCACAACTTCTCTGGGCAGCATGTTCCAGTGTCTCACCACCCTCATAGTGAAAATTTCTTCCTGATATCTATCCAGTCTCTCTCAGTGAAAACAGTGACAAGTGATAGGCAGTCTGAATTTTGCCTATCTATTAAAGAGAGAGCCAGTCTTAAACAGTGTAGAAGCCAAGCCATTCTGCACTATTTAGTCTCTGGGACAAGAACTTGTTTCCTGGGGCAAATTCCTAAAGAAACCAGGGTGTTGCCAGGAGCAACAGCAGGAGATTTAAAAGGACCTGGGGGGCACCACTGACCAGCAGCGCTGCAAACAAAGTAGGCAAACAGGGCATGGCACATCAGCCAGGGCAGGGCATGGCACGGATGATTGCATAGGGCACACAATGAAGGGCCCTGCAACCTGCTAGGTCTCTGTCAAAATGGTGGGCACCTGCCTCAACAGTGCTCCTACAGAGAAAGCCCCTGAGATATCTGAAGCATCCATCCAGACTGTAGTGGTAAAAAAGGAGATTTCAGTACAGCTGGTAGGTTGCAGCAAGTGACCAGACTCTTCTCCTGGTGAAAAGGTAAATAAATGCATAAGGTGTGCAGAGGTTGATGATCTGTCATGCCAAGTAGTCTAGTTGCAGGAAACAGTTAAAAGTCTGTGCACTATTAGAGGAGCTGAGATGGAGATTGATAGGTAGTTTCATAATTATGTTCCTGTAGGAGACACCACTGAGAATCAGGCACCTTGGACCCTGAAGACAAACTAAAGCAGGACTACACTTCAGACTCCACCCTCCAGCATCACAACCATAAACAGATATGAAGCTTTAACAGCTATAGACACCTATTAGCATGGTCTACAAGGGAAAACTCTACCAGCAGCACACAGTGGATACTGTAAAATGAAATGAGTGCTAGTAGCAGGTGACTGTCTGTTAAAGGGCACTAAGGCAACCATCTGCTGACCTGAAAGGAAGTCATGAGAGATATACTGCCTTCTGGGAGCTAAGACTTGAGACATTGCTGAGAAGGTGCCACAACTTGTCAAGAGCATGGGCTACTATCCATTGTTACTCTTTTATGTGGGTGTGAATCACAGAATCACAGAATCTTCATCCCACAAATTCTGAGGGATCTGGCAGATGTTATTGCGAGCCACTCTCCATCATCATTGAAAGGTCACAGAGAACAGGAGAGGTGCCTGAGTACAGGAGGAAAGCCCATGTCACCCCAGTCTTCAAAAAGGACAAGAAGAAGGACACAGGAAACTATAGGCCCATCAGCCTCACTTCCGTTCCCGAAAAGGTGATGGAACAGCTCATTTTGGATGTCGTCTCTAAGCATGTGGAGGAAAAGAAGGTTATCAGGAGTGATCAACATGGATTTACCAAGAGGAAATAATGCTTGACCAATCTGATAGCCTTCTATTATGGCATGACTGGCTGGGTAGATGAGGGGAGAGCAGTGGACATTGTCTACCTTAACTTCAGCAAGGCTTTTGACACTCCTCTAGGTCTCCCATAACATCCTCATAAGTAAGCTTAGAAAGCGTGGGTTAGATGAGTGAACAATGAGGTGTATTGAGAACTAGCTGAATGGCAGAGTTATGATCAGTGCCATAGAGTCTAGTTGAAGGCCTGTGACTAGCTGTGTTCCCCAGGGGTCAGTACTGGGTCCAGTCTTTTTCAACATCTTCCTCAATGAGCTGGATGAGGGGACATAGTGTACCTTCAGCAAGCTTGCTCATGACACAAAACTGGGAGGAGTGGCTGACACACCAGAAGTCTGTGCTGCCATTCATTGAGATCTGAACAGTCTAGAGATCTGGGTGGAGAGGAACCTAATGAAATTCAACAAGGGTAAGTGTACAGTCCTGAATGTATGGAGGAATGACCCTATGCACCAATACAGGTTAGGGACTGACCGGCTGGAAAGCAGCTCTGCAGAGAAGGACCCGGGAGTCCTGGTGGATAGCAAGTTGACAATATGCCAACAATGTGCCCCTGTGGCCAAAAAGGACAGTAGTCTCCTGGGGCGCATTAAAAAGACTGTGATCAGCAGGTCGAGGGAGGTTATCCTCCCCCTCTACTCTGCCTTATTGAGGCCAGATCTGGAGTACTGTCTCCACTTCTGGTCTCACTGGTTAAAGACAAGGAACTACTGGACAGAGTCCAGTGGAAGGCTATGAAGATGATCAGGGGACTGAAGCATCTCTCCTATAAGGAAAGGCTGAAAGCCCTGGGTCTGCTTAGCCTGGAGAAGAGAAGATGAGAGGGGATCTTACCAATGCTTATAAATATCTAAAGGGCAGGTGTCAAGAAGATGGAGCCTGACTCTTTTCAGTGGTGCCCAGCGACAGGACAAGGGGGAACGGACACAAACTGGAACACAGGAGATTTCAGCCAAACATGAGGAAAAACTTCTTTACTTTGAGGGTGACAGAGTCCTGGAACAGGCTGCCCAGAGAGGCTGTGTAGTCTACTTTTCTGGAGATACTCAAAACCTGCCTGGACATGAACCTGTGCAACCTGTACTAGGTAACCTGCTTAAGTAGCGAGGTTGGACTAGATGATCTCCAGAGGACCCTTGCAACCCATACCATTCTTTGATTTTGTGATTCTATTTCGCTTATTCTTTTTGAAGAGGAGAGGCAGCTAGCTCTTCTGAAAAGATGCAAGACTCTTGATTCCACATCAACATAGGTTTCTCCTTGCAACTCTATGCTATATGTGTGAGCTTTGCTAAAGAGGACACAGTGAAGGCATATTCTGGTGTTTCCCAATAGGTAGGTCTAAATTTCTTCCAACTCACCATACTCATTGCTGGGATCTGAAGTACCTATGAATTCTGGAAATTGCTCTGGACTGTAAGAGCTGGGCTTTTTATTCTATACAGCCTACAGGCTCATTTTGAATTGGATCCAAAAGTCTTAGTAATTTTTGAAAACGGTCTTCAAGGCTAACATTCAGTATCTTCAAGTGGTTTTATGTTTTTTCTATAGGATTGAATAGATTATTATAGAATTAATATTCTTGATACACTATGATAACTAATAAAACTGCTTTTAAAAAGGTACTGTTCATCTGCAGTGGCTTGATTTGAAATTTTAAACTTGAGTAGTATAAAGTCCATGTCCAGATTCATTATTAATACTTAAACATTCTAAGTTGTCCAAGTCCAACTGGTTTTATAGAAGTAATGAAAAACTCTGCAGCCAGGAATGCAATTTTAAAACCTTCTTTTGCTTTCAAAGACCTTTAAAAAAAAGCAAAAATATTTTTTGATGTTTTCAGATACTGAATTTTAGCCCACTGGTCATTTCTGTTGTGAAGTTATGAACAACTGGGATACTGAAAACACTTTCCACTACCAAAATCTGAACAAATATTATTATAAAGACAGAAAAGAACAGCATTCTAAACATTTCCTCATTTTGAGGACAAAGTATAATGGCTCACTGCAGTATTTATTCATATTATGAAAACATTCTATATGTGGGGTCAGATAAAAATAAATTTTAATTCTTGTATTAATGCTTAGTTCAAATTTAAATGATCTTAATGAAGTTTCTTTTGGAAACGACTTACAGATATTTAAATCAGGGTCATTTTATTTCTTTGTGATAGGAGGAAAGTCATTGGACCAGGTGATGATGATACAGACATCAGTGATATCCACGTCTGATAGTCATCCAACACTGCACCTACAATCAGTACACACCAATGGGCATTTCTTATGTGCGATTCATTTGCTGTCAGATCATATGAATTACGTCTTTGCAAGTGCCTCCATCTTTCTAGTGATAACAAACAAAGTATAAGACAATTGTGTATGTGAGCCTATTTGAAATGCAAATTATTACATTTTAGATATCTCAGAATAATTTGATTTTAATCCTCCCCAGATATCCAAAATTATTTTAATTACTTTTATACTATGTACAACATAATTTAATTTCTAAATTAGTCTTTTTAAAACATAGTATATAAAATGATAAGTTATAAACACACGTTTGTTATCTGTACAAGAAGTCATGCTGAGCCATGACAGAACAAATGTCTTTATTCTCCTGCACTTTAGGTCTGTTCTACAGGAAATATGTTCAGGAAAGCATTAGGGATTTCAATCAGCTAAATCGTTGACACATCTCATAGTCTGCTTCACATGGTCTGGTCATGAATTTATTTCATAAAATAAAGTGAAACTTCACGTTGAAAAATTTGAAGTTCTCAGCTCTGAACTTCCAGACTTTCAGAAAGTTTCTTATAGGTCCTACGCCAATTTACACCAGCACAAGTGGAAAAACAGAGGTACTGCTTTTAATGTAATAAAATATAAGAATAACACTGCCTAACAGCTATATTGCCATGATTTTTCATCACTCCTAGCTTACACTGTGTGTGACAATAACTATTTAAGTCTTTGCATCTTACTTCCAGGAGGCTTTGAGCCATCAATTACACTAGTTCACAGAAGACTAGTATTTGAACTGCCCTATGTCCTCTTGGTCTCAGGCTATGTAAAATGTCCTTAATGGCCCGTAAACAGCTAAAAGGCAAAAAAACCACTCTAGTACTTCCTTTCCTATTTGAAGGGAGGTGAGTAAGCCCAAGAGACAAGCAGGTAATTTATAGTTAAACATTTTCTTTTGATCTGTATATTGCTTTTTCTATTTTGAGCTAATTTGATTAAGTATGCACAAAGGGGGAGCCAAAGGAGAAAGGTTTTTCTTCAGGCAGCCAGCCAGGAAACACAGTAGCAGAGACCTAATTTATTATTATTATTATTATTGATCAGTCTCCAAGTGATACACATAATTGACTCAAAATAACAGAGGAGCTGAATTAAATCTGAAACATTCGAGGATATTTAATATGGGGTTTTCCAGTGTGAAGAGCTTGAATAGTTTGAACTACTTTCAATACCACAGAATATATAGGTAAAATTGTATTATGGCTTCACAAGTTATTTTGTGTCAGCTGAACTTCAATAACTGACAATATGGATGCTGTTACCCCACTGCAAATATGAAGAAAAATACTGCAGCTTATGTCTTCTCTTGTTACGACTTAAGCAAATGCATTTCATATTACATTTCCTGTCAGTTACACAATCAAAGTACAAAGTAATTACCTACATCCGATTTAGTCATCTAGATGCCTTTCATAAAACACAGGGAGAAATGGCAGCTGTGTGGAGTGATTCATCTCATTCTAAAGTAGACAGACAAAATATATCAGAAGAAATATGCCTTAAAAGTACCTATTTCTTTTTTACTAGGGACCCTACCAGTTTAGATGTAGACCTTTAACCAAATTTGCACGAGACAAACTCAGCCACAGTTACAACAGCTCAGCTTACACACCGTAATTCATCTCTAGCAATAATTCATTTGTGTGTTTGAGCTGGGAAGATTTTTCTATGTAAAGACAGAAATGTAGTGTTGGCTCAAAGTACTCATTGCCTATATACACCCCACATTGTCTTCCTTGCCCTGACTGTGAAAACATAAAAACATGATGAATCACGGGTTAGAGAACTGCCACTCACTTCAGTCCTTCTGTTGCTCCCAGGGGACACAGGTCTATGTCCTCCATGGTAAGTGAAACCTGTGGACAGAAGAAGACCTCAGTCGTAGCTTCATAAGTTGCAAGTTCAGAATACACACTGCATTTAACTGTCTTCAGCAGGAAATATACAACGGTGTAACGTGGTAAGATAACTAACTCTTGTCTTGTCTATATTGCCATCTTTCCACTAATTATATACTTTTATAATTTTTTATAGTTAGAAATTGTGAAAGATTGGACAGCAAAATTGGACTAGGCATACATCTACTAGGTATGTACACAGTACTGTGCCAAAGAGGAGCTGTTACAACACAAAGCAACCAAAACTAATAAGAAACAGCCAAACATCATCTGTTAGGTTAGCCAACAATTTGCAAGGTTTGTTGATTCTTCAAATCTCTGTTCTAGCATAGAAAGATTTAAACTCTTCTTTGTGAGGTCAACCTAACACAGAAAAAAACACACTTCTTTGACACAGAACATTAATGTATATTGTGTCTAGACTAACATTTTACCAGCACAGATGCTACCAGAACTGAACTACCCATCAATTTACACCAGTTACAGGAGGAATATGAACTAACTATCGCAAGAAAGTAAAAGAATCCTGTGCTTCATATATAAAATATATAAGCTGCTCTATTCTAGGTAGCTTAGAAATGATTCAAAATGTTTTAAAAGAACAGAAATGGTATATAATTTATCTTAAAAATTAAAATAGCTCCTTCACTGCCAAACAAATATTGCTGTCGATGCCTCATCTAAGACTGTGATTAACGGTATTTAGAAACAATACTGCTGAGATATAATATGTTTTGCAGGGTGGATTCTGGATCTTAGTTACTTAGGAGATTATCTGTTAATTGCTGCTCTTCATTTGAATTCATAACATCACCACTGTAGCAACAGTTAAGCTGTATTTAAGGATGCACTTCATTATAATCCCATGTTTTCAGAGGCTTGTAACTTTATATAAATTATCTGCTCATAAAGTTATTCTCAGCCCAAAGAAGGCATTATGGAACAGTCTGACACAACACCATTTGACTTCTTAGTATTTGCATGTTCAAAAATGTGCTGCTTCTTTTGCCTCCTTTTTGATGATACATTAACACACTTGTCAACTTATGGTGCACAAAACTCCCCAGGATTTTTAAGGCGCCAGCTTGCAACTCTCAATGAGTAGAAATGCTTCTGACACATTTGTGAGACTGCTTAGAAATAATACAGGTTTAAGTGTTGCTCAATTTGGGAAAGGTCAGTGATACTTGAAACTGCCCAACAGGAGTAATGACACTGAAGAAACTATCAAGGTTTGTTACATTTTCCAGGCAGTCAAAAGGGACCAGTCCACAGGCATGGAAAATTCTGCTTCTGCCTTTTTCCCTTTCAAAACAAAGTAGACATAAATTTGTTTATACTGGCTGGAAAAAATATTTACCTGTCCTAAACAATTATTATCCTGTAAGGATACTACAGCTAAACAGGTGACCATGCGTATCAACATCTGACACTTGGCCACAGCTCACTGGGCTTGAGTCTAGGCATTCTGCAATGAAATATGGGTCTAGACATCTAGCGGCTACTCTCATGTGATCCCCAGTCTAACAATTTAGTGACAGTGTCAAAGTAATTAAGCACCTCAGAAAAATAGCTGTAGAATCCAAGCCGGCCTCCTGAATAACACCGATGAGGCATGGGCTGTCACGTCCTCACATTTGCTTAACAGAAAAACCAAAACCATCGATGTCAGAGTCACTGGGAATTCGCAGATGTAGAGGGAAAGAAAAACAAACAAACAAACAAACAAACAAAAAAAACCCCAAAAAACCCAAACAACTCAGCCTTGGTATGATTTGGGCTTCCAGTACTTGCTGAATCTTTACAAAAATGAAGGTGTATACACCACAACAAGAAAAAATGGTCACAAACAGAGGAGCTATCACAAGAGGTATCCCCCTGGTCTTACCAGGCTGTCACTCTACCTGACATATACTGTGAAGTAATAAGCAACACCTTCTCCAGATCCCAGAAAGGAGGGAGATAAATGGCACTGAATTGGCTGTGTTTCCCCAAAATGTCTCAGACAAGCTACAGCCGCAGCAGGCTGAGCAGCTGAGCCCTTGGAGACTGGGCTCAGAGTCTCAGACAGAAAAGGAAGATTTATTGCCATCTGGTAACTATGATGCTAATGTCTCAGAGGGACCCACTAGGCTACACAGCAGCACCTAGCAACTCTAAAAACTAGAGGGACGTAATTAGGTAGCTTAATTACTGGGCCGCTTATAAAAGTTGGAAATTCTACATTATGTTTATATTATTATTACAGTTATGTTTGGCAGGAAAAGAAGGATGTGGGAAACTGAAACTTTAAGAGGCTAAGATGTGCCAAACCGAAGCAGTCACTGTCATGTGCTGTCTTGTTATATTATTCAGGGACTCCTGTTATACAGCATGCATCGCCTAAGACTCAGATGCTGAATGTAGCAACCCTCTATCATGCTGCTTGGCACTGAGTGACTGCTGAAAAACACAGCAACCTTGGTGGTTGACAACCTCTATATATTCACAGTACAGCTACAGCATGAGGAGCTTATAGTACACGTTTCTCTACTCTGCCAAAATATGACTATACTCCAAAGCTTCTCATAGGTATACAGCAATATGGGAAACTCTATCCCCATTAAAATGCCTGGTTCTCTACAGACTGCTAATTATTAATAGCGGTGGTGGCAGCAATTTGAGAGAGAGAAATACTCCTATAATTTTGAGTAGAGGTTTGAGACAGCATGGCAGAGAAGAGAGACAAATGATTTTTTTATGCTTGCATCCATAACCTCTTCACAAACCCAAAAAATGTTGATGGGCAAACAGGGTTGATAGCCACATACAGAATTTAAAGGATGCAACAAAACCAGAAGCTGACCTTCAAGTCTTGAGCTTTTCTAGTTTTCATATCAAGACCAGATACGAATATGAAATTTTTTATTAGTTTTCACTAGAAATCACCAACTGGAATGTCAAACTAGTTGGAAATCTGAAATTCAATGTAGAAATTTGGTGTCTTATTGCCATTTTTATTCTCAGATTTACTGCTCAATCATGGCATGAAATCTCCCACAGTTCCTGAACAAATCAACAATAATTGATCTGACTGTTTACATAGAACACTAAATGGCTTTAAACATGCTAATCTGACTCCAGTAGCACATTTGCTCTTGAGAAATCATAGAGTAACAGCTTTGTAAACCATATAGAGCAGACCCAATGTGGCGGTGTGCTCTCCCTGTTTTGCTTCCCCCCCCTCTGGGCTCCTGCTCAGGCCTTGGCCACCATGGCCATCACAACAGCAGTTGTGATAACTTGCACCTGGA
>JAOXJK010000001.1:174997019-175009934 GCA_025774025.1 Xenus cinereus | reverse complement strand
AAAAAAACTTTCAAAGAGCATATATCTATATGAAATATAGATTTAATTCATGTTTATGCACCGCAATTACTCAGCATATGTGGGTCTATAGATGTGTGTGTATATAAATTTAATATATTGGCAGAAAATTTCATGTTTCTATAGCACACCAGAGATTATGAATAAAATATTTAATTCAGGGGGTTGCAATTACATTTGCTAAATTATTTCACTGACCTTTTTGCATAATTATATTGGCCCACAGTAGATGCATGAACACTGCCAAAAAAAGAAAAACATCTTTTATCAGTCACAGAAGAAAATGATAGTGGTTCAGTAGTAGGTGCTATTCAAAACAGGCTCCAGGGACAAAATTTTAGAACTGGCACATATTGTGAAGATAAGTCTTAGACTTAAGTAATATATGCCATGTGTCTAAAATAAAGTATGGCAAATGATGTCCTAGCAGAGATTTTTGGTAGTTGCTCTGTACAGAGTAGCACCAAGCTAAGCACGAGACTTGCTAGTTTGACGTGTTGCACAGCAGCCCAAAAAACCCAAAAAACCCTCTGTCAAAAGTGTTGGCAACTCATGCCAAACTGCATCTTGACTCTTTGTGTCACATCTGTTAAACCTTATTACTACTGGGTCTACACTGAAGCTGGACGTAAATTTTGCAATGCACGTTGTATGGTGCTGCACATTGTTGCCTTATCAGCCTTGGTCCTCACAGTCACAGACATCTCTTCCCATTTCACAGTGAAGATATACCATGGAACAACAAGACAGCTTCTTCTTAGACCAATGTCTTTACCAGTTCTGCTCTAGATTATATATGTAAATCTCTACTTACTATCATAGATAGAATATGTCCCTTTCTCTCCAGAAGCAAGATACTTATATTACCATTTGGCCTAAAATACATAATACACTAGCAGTATTGCCTTTAACAGGATGTCTTTCCTTTTATTTACAAACAAGGTTTATATTTACCTCTGGTTAAATTACATCACAGAATCACAGTATGATAAGGGGTGGGAAGGGACCTCTGGAGATCATCTAGTCCAATCCCCCTGCCAAAGCAGGTCCACCTAAACCAGGTTGCACAGGAGCATGTCTATCAGGTTTTGAATGTCTCCAGAGATGGAGACTCCACCACCTCTCTGAGCAGCTTGTTCCAGTGTTCCAAACACAAACCACATTGGTTTATAGGAAAAAGAAACCAGTGTAACCAGGTATTTAAAGACACAATGACTTATACAAAATACTGATAATTTCAGTACTGTATATGCATATTATCTAAAATATATATGATATATATAACCTGCAAGATAATATAATAACCTGCAAGACTTTACTAATTGGGTACACCTCATAGTTTGAAGCCTGCTTATAGTCTTTCTGATTTTGTAGATCTATCATTAAACACTTGTGAAAGTGCTATTTTATTTTTTTTTCTTTAAAGTAATCCATATTTTATATTTTTTTAAGAAGTCTAAGACCCATCAAAAGTGTAGTCTGGCAAGGCTCAATACTGAATTAGCAAACACATCCAGAATTGAACTATGTCCTAAAATACTCCAAGACTAACCCTCTGGCAAGTGGGGTATTTAGGCAAAAACAAATGAAGATGCATCTAGATGATCTGCCACTTTGTCTGCATTAATTTAGTGAGATGGGATTTAATGAAGACCAAGATAATACTCAGCACAGATATAAACAAGAAAGCTTCACTACTAAGTCATAAAGGAAGAGATTTAGGAGCATGCAGAGGGTAATTGTAAATAAATCAAATGAACTCCCAGTACAGTGCATTTTGAAAAGTTCCACTCTGGAATTTATATACATATGACACTATTGTAGAGCAGGAGAAATTATTCTTGAGGTTCTACTTTGCTATTCTCCTGTAGGCACTTAAGCACAAAGAACTAGCTGTACTCACAAGTGTCAGTCTGTAAAATTATTGTATGTGTCTATCTCTATTCCAGGAATGCGTAGTTTCTAGTGCTAATTTCCACATAGTAGTGGAGAGTATTTAAAAAAAAAAAAAAATTATAGAATTGCCTATTTCCAATATGATAGTCAGACTTCAGAAATCTATATTTTTTTTTCTTAACCCAGGCAGATTAAAACCAGGGTAGCCAGTCTGTGACAGGCTTTGGCTAGATCTTTGAAGTGAATTCACCTGTACCATTTTTTTAAAGTAAGCAAACTAAAACCATCAAAAGCACTGTGAATAACTAAAGTGAGGTTACATTTGAATGCATATTAAAGTAGCGTAACTAGGGTAACCTGTTCATGTACTGTTTGAGCTGGCATAGTTTTTTCTGTCTCCTGTGGTCTTCCACTTGAACCCAGACAAGGCAGGAGAAACAAGCAATATTTCTTTCCACTGCTCAAGAACAACTTTTTAAAAAATCAGATCAAGTGAAAACATGCACATTCCATAAGCAGTGGCTAAATAAGAAAAAGAAAAAAGGACAAGTCAGTCATAGTGTCAAACCAATCTGCTGCCTCAAGGTGCAGTCTTTCAGTAGCACATTTCCCATCTACTTGCATTAAGGCACCACTTCTCCGTGCAGGCTTAAAACTGTAAAACACATTCTCTCAATATCTTCCATTCCTCATATAGGTGGAATGTCACTTTTCTTGAAATACTTCCATCTTTGTGTATCCTGTGATGATCCTTAATAGTCATTTTCCCTTAGTTCCTGGTATCAGTCACTCTCTCCTACACTAAGTGCAGAGATTTCTACAGCCTTCTTTTTAGATGCTCATCCTACAGGTTCATTTTGCAGTCCAGACGGTAGGAAAAACATAATTTCTTGTCTGCTTCATCCAATAAAATGTTTGTGGGTTTTTTTCAGGCAATCTGAGGGTAAATCAGCTGGTCTGTTTTACATGCTTATTTGAGAATGTAGTGAAATGGAGTTTGAGAATGCTTATTCTTTTTGAAGACAATCTAGGGTAACTATCACAGACTTGGATATCTGGAACTAGGTGAAATTAATACCACTCCTTGTAACTAAACTTTTAGTTCATTGCATCATAGATGTGTTATCCAAAAGTCAGCTGTTAAATTATGCGGGGGGGAAGATTATGTTGGTGCTTCTGCTTCTTCACACTTTGTCAACTGCCAATCAAGTCTTCCCCTTTCTCAGTTTTTTTTGAATCTAACATTTTAATCGGTTTAAACACATTTGCACTTCTTTACGCCTTCATGCATTCCTTTTCACATTTATCAGCATGGTTTATGGATCATGATAAACCCTTGGAGATAAATGTGTTATCACTTTTTATTTTGTAATGATCTATGATGAATCACAGTTTTAAACTTTGTGACTGTTCAACAGTTATTAGGCTTGAAGAAATTTGGAATAGAATAATTAAAAGAAACCCCACAAACACAAAACAAGCTGAAATTACACAAAGATAAAAGAATAAGATTATTATTGAAAATGGTACATACTAAAGCCGTGGGCTATGCGTTTGAAGTATCCAAACAGCAAATGTAACGGAGCCACCTTCAAATACAAGCCAAGGGGCTATTGCACATGGCAAGATATCATACTGGTGCACTACCCCCTTGTATTCTGGCAAAACCAATGCCCCCTCACAGTGAGATAAGGATCGCTTCCTAGAGTGAGGGAGAAGAACTCTCCTGAACGTGTCTGCAGTAAAGGGTTTCTGAACAGATCTACAACTGTCATTTTCATGCTGCTGGATGCTTCTTCTGGGGAATTTTAGCTGTGTCAAAGGGAGGGTCATCTCTCCTGTTGCCCAGATCTTTAGCTGTTGATGAGGGCTCCTTATAAAGCAAGAGCAGCTTTCTGCTATTCCTGTGCAGATTTACTAATCCAGGTTATGCTTCTTGTTGCATCTATGAGTAGCATTGAAATCATTGGGATCACATTCAGCACACAGCTGGATGGCTTTTGGAGGCACATTTTGCAACACGGGACCATGGTTTGGCACACTACAGGTCAATAAAGAGAACCAGCGCGGGACCCTGAACTTTGGGCACTGTTTAAGGGTCAGGTCTTTCCCTGGCTCGCTCTTTGTACATTTCAAATAGTTTTGTTGAAGACAGACCTGCTGCAAGAGGAGCTGATGGAAGCCATCTATATATGCCATATGGAATCAAGGCCCAGGTTTGGTTCTTGACACTCCCTGTTAGGTATTATAAATCTGTCACTTCAAATGTGACTGTGTCCCTCTGCATAGCAATCTGCTCTGACAAGGGTAAAGCAAACAGAATGGAAAAGCTAAGGAACATCTCACTTCTCCATGATAGGCAAGGTAGAGCCTCCTCTTCTTGTCTTCTTGCTATCTGGATGGTTTACCCAAAAAGGAAGTAAAGTGCATTTGCAAAGCACAGCGGAAAGGATGGGCAGGCTGGTCACTGGCAGGCAGAGAAGCCAGCAGAACTGCAGCTGGAAGACATAAACAGGATTTAGCAGCATTAAGGAGAGAGGCAGCAGGCAGAAGGTAATAGTTTCTGAAGCAACAGAAAGCAACGGAAGATGATAATCACAAGAACTACCAAAATAATATGTTTAATTGCTATAGCATCTCAGTTTTGAGAACCATCATTTTTTATCATGGCAGCAGTGTTTGCATGGAGGCTGTAGGGACAAGAAACAGAGTTCCCCTGACCTGGCTTAGATGTCTCAGAACCTGACATCTACACTGCAGGCACCTGCATGGGCATTGGTGAACCTTAGCTTTACAATTAGCAGAGGCAAATGCTGTCCTGAGCGGCATACTCTTCAGCCAAAATACTGCAAAGGCAAGATTTCATAAATTTAATCTAATCTAGCTAAGGCTAAAGGAACCCTTACTTAGATAGAAGTATCAACATGATAGGGGAAAAGATAAAAATAAAACAACTGTCAATATGAGAGCAGGGTCACATTTAAATAAAAGGAAACTATAGCCTTGAGTACTAGACAGATACCTGTTGAAAAGTTGACAATTCTTCCATTAAAACCAGTAGGTTTTATCTTTGAATCTGGCACTGTGCATTACATTTGTTCTGACAGAGCTGAGATATTGGGAGTATGCATGAGATGATAAAATAAAATCCAGCATCAAGATGAGTTGTTGAAAGGGAAACTCATTAAAGAAAATGAAATCAATCTTACTTACTAAACAAGGTTCAAAGGCAAAAAGCAAGCTAGGAAAATATAAATGAATTAGGTTACTTTTCTAAGGAGTAAACCCATAATTGTCCAAATGGGAAAAAAATTAGAGTATTGTTAATACTACTGTTACAGTTTTTTCAACATGTGTGGGTAGGTTTACAATATATACTTGTGATGTAGAATGATAGAGTCAGAGCAGTAGATAAAAAGTAAGATGATGGGTGGAGGTAAAACTGAATGTGCATGAGATGAATGCTTTCCCTTCCTCCCAGCAGTGCAGTTGAGGGTAAGTGCGAGCAAATAGACTTTACTCACTTCTAAATTGAGCAGAAGAGAGTATATTTGTTTGCCGTCTTATAGGAATTCCATGCAATGTAGCTAATGTGCTTTTTTTGTTTTGTTTTTTTAATGTCTTTAACTTTTGCTACTGCAGGTCCTCCTGGGAAAGAGCTTTTTCTAGCAATGCCTCAAGGAAGAAGTGTATTGAAGCTGTGAACCTCTGCAGGAAGTAATTATTTGCAAGGAGCAATTACTGAGGAAAGGCTACCTTCAGTGGTCCTAACTAACAACTAGTTGATAATGGAGCCTGGCTATTAAGGATACTCTTCCCCAAGTGCTCTGTGACAACATTTATATGTATTTTTAATGCTTTTATACAATTCTCTTGAATCCATGTAAATCTCTACTTTTAACAGCATGTAAGCAAGTGAATTCCCTGAAGATATTTGAAATTACACTCTGAGGAAAGAAGCAGCCCTCAAAAGAAGGGAGTTCTTACTGATTTCTAGGATAGGAGATTAGTACATTTCACTAGAAAACAAGCTTGCCTTCTTCAACAGCATAAGAAAAATGCTCATTTAGAGATAGAACGTTTCTCAAACTGCCTGAAACATTAGTTTAGGTAGAAATTCTCATTTGGTAAAAAAAAATATATATATATTTTCAATATATCTACAATGACTGAAGTAATAAATTATATTTTCAGAAGAAGTTGGAGTTGAATATAAACCAACTTCAATAATAAATTGAAATAACTGTACATTGTTTGAATTTTCATTCATATATGCAAATAGGCAGTAACAGTATTTGTATGTGGAACTATTCATTGCCCAAGATGAGAAAGAGTTACAAGAGTGGGTCATGCAAAGTGAGCTATATTCATGAAATGAAATGTCAAGGTCCACTGTGCTGGTAAATCCTCCCAGTGCATTTGGATTCATGACTCCTCTGATTACTTTCCAAAATCCTTTATGGTCTGTTATGTCAGCAAGACACAGATTAAGAGACATTACTGGCAGGCACTGACATGAAGGAATTTAACCTCTTCAAAGGTGCATATTATTTAAAATATAGAAAATATTTCATTTGTTCTTTGGTGTGATTAATTAAAAATAAATTAAATATTTCATTTTAAAAATTAAAGGAATAATCTTCTCTAAAGTAATGAGTCACAACTGTAGCAACAAATAGTGATTTTGACTGCTCAAAATTATTGCAGATTTTTTATTTTATTTTGTTTTTTTTTTTGTGAGGATATTAAAAGGAAAAAAAGCCCACAACATTGAAGGTAAAAAATTCAGAGTTTAGGTGAGAATTATCTAGTGAACTCTCTCTGGTGTAATAGTTGATAAGCAGCTATTTAATCTATGTTGGTAACATACATTTATTTTTGTTATGGACACTCTTGTAGCATGAAATTGGAGGAGGGTTTCCTTACAGCTGAAATGGATTACAATACTTTTGTAATGAAAAACAAAGTTCCTGCTAGCTGGAAGTTTCTTCTTTTTTATTATTATTCCGTCAGCTCAGGGACAGAATAACACTGTGTTTCTTTGATATGTCTGCACTTCTAGTGTTTTCTTTTGTAGGGTTTGGGTTTAAGTGCAAGGTATAAACACAATCATTGAACTCCAGGTCCATATGTGGAGGGCTTAATTTTTAGGTCATTTTAGGGCTAAACTTTTCATGGCACCGTGTGTCATATGGGAAACTACTCAGCTTTGCAGCCAGGTAAAGGCTAGACACTGGGTATACTGTTATGTGAGGTTTCTTGTGTTTCATTACTCCTCAAGGGAGAGAAGGTGGTTGGGGACATGAGTCCCCAGCTACTCTGTGAAAACTCAACACAGAGCCCTGCAACGGTCTCCTCTGACAGTGAAATCTGAAACTCTGCTTAGTCCCTAAAGAAAGGAGCAGACTATTTCACCCATGAAGTCGATGGTGATACCAATGTGCCGACATTCCCTCCTCTCCTTACATGATGGGCAGAGTAAGTTACAGCTGTTGTAATGATTTTTAGTGCTCATTATTTATCATTATTTAGGTTCTCTGAGCACTATGCAAAGGAGAACAACTGATAGACCCTAAGTACCCTATCTCAACTGGTCAGGAGAGTCAGGAGTAAGTTATGTATGCATTGTAACAGAGTTTTAATAAGTCCTAGGGTAGTGTGCTGAAGCTTGGCTAGACCTAAAGCATTATTTAGGACCTGCCAGCACCAGACCTCCATTATCAACATTTTTACAACATTATGGTGAATTCCTAGTGCTTGAGTCCCATGAACTTTTTTGATAACACAATAATGTGTTGTGGTTTTTTATTTTTTATTAATGTTTTAAATTGTTTATTTTCTGGAGAAAAACTACAAAATAACCACTGGGAGTCTCAAAAAACCCAGAAAGCAACCACTTTTACAATTCCAAATTTTTATCTGTTTCTTTGCTACGTTTTAGAACAACACAAAAGACATGAAGCTGACTAATGATTTTGACACACTTAGGACTGAGAGTTATGAATTCCACATATTACTGAGGGAGAAAAAAACCAGTTTTTTCTTTTGAAGTTGAAGAGGTCACCACCTTTCTGTGCCAGAAAGCACTTGCAAAAAAACCACATTTCATTTGGTTGTTGGGTTTTTTCCCTTCATCATTCACTATTGTACAGCACTTTGCTTCATTTCTGAATTTCATCTCTCCCAGATGGTTGTTAATTGATAGAAGATGGCTTTCACATTTACCATTATAGCTGAAATAATGGTCTGAAATTCAAAACTTAAATATTAAAACTACACATTAGGCAGAAATGTCCAAAAGGTTAGACAATGGAATAATTTGTCAGGGGAGAAATAGTTGAATCATCATTACTACTAGAATACAAGAACAGACTAGATAAAACAGATTATTAGGAGATTATAGTAAAGGTCAAGCACCAGCTGCCCTCTGTTGCTTCCTGTTTTCTAATTTAGCATGGATAACATATGCATCACAAGAATGATCTGTGATACTCTGTAATCCGTAGCATGCTATATTGTGATATTGAATATACAAGAGAAGGGGGATCTGAGCATGTGACAGGCCAAGCAATGAAGTAAATATTTATGTAAGTATATATGTACATAATATATGTTCTATAATATATAAAAACAATATTAAAAAAAATCACAACCCACAGCCCTGAATTTTAACTACAATGATGCAAATGGTGCACAGGGCACTGTTGTTCTCTCTGGTGTGCAGTAATCTCCCCATACACGTGTTTAAACAATTTTATATTAAACATTTTTTCTCACTTCCACAACCTTTATGTTCTAAACAATTGCAAGGTGTGGGAGACAGACAACTTTCAAAGATATACTGTGCCTGTTGTACTTTTAATTAATTTGTAGATTGAAAATAACTACAAGGGAAATATATGGAGGAGGGGAAATGGGAAATAATAAAGGAGTTTTGACCATTTTATTTATGTAGTTTATTTCAAATCTCGTCTTATAAGAAACACAGAGCTCATTTCATCAAGGAGAGGAACTATATTGTCTCATTTCAGCATATGTCAGTGTAATTAACAGTGTGTTTTCCTGCAAAAACAAAGCAGAATTTTACCATAGTTTATTCATAGCAACAAGTCTTCCTCCCCAGCTCTGATACTGCTCTGATAAAAATGACTGCGACATACCAGGACTCCTCATTTCTTTATGTATGCTACTCAGATAATACATCTTAATTTGACATTGATTATTAGTGCTGATATTACTGTGCCCACTGAATTTGCATTAGCCTTTGATCGTGACAGGTATTAGACCCCTGCACCACCTCATGTAATAATGTTTAACCGAGCACCGCCTCCAGCTTTTCCCAGCTAATAAAACCCAGTTGAAATCCCTGCCTCGTCTAGCAATAAATCCTGCCCATATCACGAATCCGAATAAGGGGTGGTGGGGGAGAGGCGGCGGACAGGCGGCGGGCAGCCCGGGAGGAGCGGTGCCTGCAGCGCGGGCAGACGGGAGCCCTGCCCTGGCGCGCAGGCAGACTGCCGATGAGGGGGTGCAGGTCGGGGGAACCAAGGTTTCGAAGAAGGAACCTGCGACTGGCCGAGCATCTTCCAAGGTTTTATGTCACCTGCAGAGAGTACACGACAGCTTTATTAGTGCTAAGCGTTTTCAGCCTGATTCACTACCACTCTACTGCGGCTTCGCGCCCAGGTAGCCCCACGTGATGGTAAATCAACAGTCGGTTGAAGCGTGCCCCGCTCTCAGATGGCCCAGAGCATGGGGACTGTGCCCTGAGGCTTCTAGGGGTTCTTCATTACTGAGCACACCCAGCAATGAATTTTGAGTAAACATCATCTCTGCTTGGGCTGACTTGGTGGCATTAAGCTGAGATGTGGTCCTTACCTTTTAAACTGGAATTAATTATGTAGCCTCCCTTCCAGGAGGTTAAATGATATTTCTGCTAAGTATTTATTTCTTGAGAGGGACTATGTGACTCATCTTTAAGCTTTTTTTTCTGATAAAAGCCATCAGAACTTTTATACGTGGAAATTTTACATTAACTAGGTTCCAGAGCAACCCACAGGTTCATTTATTAGCACTCATTTTGCATATGCACAACTTTATACAGGCAAATATGAAAAAGTCTGCATGGAAATTGTTTTTGCATTTGTTGACTTGTGTGGACAGAAAGAAAATATCATACACAAACAGCATCTGTGTGCTCAAATTCAGATTTTTTCACTGCTTTCATTCAAGTTCTTAAGCATGAAAACATTTTGCAATGAAAAGAGAAGGACAGATCTGAATCCCTTTACAAGCACTGGATTATATTTTTTTCTTTAGAAAGCGTTCACAAATTAACCCTTGGTTGGAACAAAAATTCCAAACTTTTGTAATTGATGCCCCAGATAAAAATAATCACATAATTTCAAGAGAAATACACAAAATTTAAAAAGAATGCAGCAACAGCAAAAACTATATCATATACATGTCTTTGCATAGACATGTACATGGATGCTAGGACACAGTTGATCCGTGTATTTGATGACCACTCATAACCATCTTTCTTAGCATAGAGCAGCCCAAATGCTTTCTCTCAGCAAATGCCAAAAATAAGGTACAACTTGTTTATCAAAACTTATCCCTTATCTTAGAACAATTTACCTAAAAACAGAGATTCACAGAGCTCTGAGTACCTTTCCGCCTGAAGCTTAAAAAAGTACTCAGAATACAACATAATGATAGAAATACGGAGAGATCACCTTAAGAACACTGGGACCTACAACTGCAACCAACAAAAATCATGCCCTTTTCAGTAATCAAGATTGCTGAGAGGACTGTCTCCTGGTGATGCTGATTTCTTTCTGTTTTTTTAAAACCACCAAGGCACAATTGAGTGGAAGTGAAATCCAGCGTCAAGCAGGTGCTGGAGGACCATGCAAGAACTCAAAATCAGCTATACATCACCATACAAATATGCTTGCTTCAACATATCACTCCTATGGTTGTCTATATATTTTTATTTCATTCTGGTTTTAGCCGTAGGGCTTGCTTTCTCGCTATACTTGGTATTGTCTATATTTCCTATGGAATATGTGCCAATGTTGCCCTCATCTGCCACGTGAAATTCTCTGCAGTTGCTGGGATTTTCCTCCACAGGTCAATGGAATCACATTAGAGTAAGTTTAGAAAGGGTCTCTGAAGGCTGGTACTTTACTGACAGAATTTGATTATGTACAGCTGTCATTCTGTTGCTAAAAGAGGAAGAAGAAACAACTGCACATCAAAAGGTATTCTTCTTTGCCCCACTCTACTGTATATTTTGATAAATATATATTTGTACCAACAAATATAAATCATGCACTTCAGCTAGGACACCAGTAAACCAGTAAGTAATTACTTTCTTCATTGTTCTTGCTACATTACACATGTTATCTGCCATGTAACTGCTACTCAAACAATGACAGTGCGAAGGGCGGAATTAAACACCTTTTATTGTCTTTACATAAATCTATTTTCCAGCCCTTTTTAGCTTTTCCAGATGCAACTCACTCAATTTTTGTTTTTTAAAGCACAGTAATATGACATTCATTCACAATCAAATGTCAAATGTACTTTATGTACCTGCTGTATAATTATACAGTTCTCCTAGGTATTGGAAGAGAGTGTATAGTAGAGTGAGTACAAATTTGCTAAAAATAACATATTTAGAGCTCCTAAACTTTTCTAGATTCCCTCGACAGTAATAGACCTTTCAAGAATATTAACACTCAAAACTTACTATAGCTTCTTTTTTTCACATGTTATTTTTCTAGAATACCAAGAGGAACACAGTTCCCTAGCAATTCTGGACATGAGTACCCAGAGGACTCCTGAATACAGTAAGTTAACCAGAATTGGCACAGAAATGTCAGATCCAGTACTACTTCTCAAAGTAGTAGTATTTCATATATCATAACTTCTTCCAGAACAAGCCTAGAACTTATTTTATGGCATCTGCCATTGCAAGTTTAATGGCGGATTCATCCACTCTGGAGAATGCTAGGCTACCCATTCTATGATAAAAGACACAACAAACCACCAGCAAAAAAGATCAAAACCATCCAGGACTATAACGGTATTCAACCTGCCAGGTATTTCTTCCATGGAATGGCACTTTGCTGGTTACTGATGTCAGTGCTTCTCCTTCAGCAATAGAAAATATTTTAACTTACTCACTAACTGTGATTGAAAAAAATCTATTTACTCCTTACAGTTTGTTCATGCTTGAAAACTTCATGTTGTGCTGTGTGATGAAATAAACTAATGGTAGTGTAAAGCACTGTCTAATGTCAAGATTTGTACCTTAGTTCTATTATTTTCTGCAGTCAAAAATCTACATCTTCCATCTTGTGAAAACAATTTTATAAAGAATATTTTGGTAACAGGTAATGCTGTGAAAGTGAGATTTTTGACCTGAAAAATAAATGTTACAATTTTTGTGTGAGAAAAATCTGAAATTTGGGGCAAGAGGGAAGATAATAATTTGACCTTAGAGTTCCAATGAACTGTATATTAAATCTGAATTACATAATTAATCCTAGACAATAAACACTGACAGAAGATGATTTTTTAACTCTCCAGCTTTCTCTGCCTTACAACTAATGAGTAGCTCCAAAAGAACATTTTTCCCTCCATATGAAATCCACATTTTTTTTCATATTGAAACAACAATTTGGTGTAAAGAAATAAAAATACAAGGTGAAGAGGGATGGGCAGCAGAAACAAAAATATTTCTTTCTGATATATTATTAGCAATTAAAAAATCATAGAATCATAGAGTCATATGGGGTTGGAAGGGACCTCTGGAGATCATCTAGTCCAACCCCCCTGCCAGAGCAGGTCTAGCTATAGCAGGTTGCACAGGAACTTGTCCATGCGGGTTTTGAATGTCTCCAGAGAAGGAGAGTCCACCACCTCTCTGGGCAGCCTGTTCCAGTGCTCTACCACTCTCACAGTAAAGAAGTTCCTCCTCATGTTTAGGTG
>JAOXJK010000001.1:174985704-174996919 GCA_025774025.1 Xenus cinereus | reverse complement strand
GGAGGTGGTGGAGTCACCATCCCTGGAGGGATTTAAGGAACGTGTAGACGTGGCACTTCAGGGCATGCTCTAGTGCCAGAGATTGTTGGTTTGTGTCAGTTTGTGGTGGTTGGGGTTTTTTTTTGGTTTTTTTGGGGGTTTGGTTTTTTTTGTGTGCGTGTGGTTGGACTCGATGATCTCAAAGATCCCTTCCAACCATGAAGATTGTCTGATAAAGAAAAATGTCAAAGGGACAGTTAGTAGCTGAGAACAAAAGATGACCTTCTGAGCCATATATATTGTAGTGAGGGTTATTTAAAGACGGGCTTTGGTTTTTGTACCAGTGGCGTTACTGTTCCTTTTTGTACTTTTTCAACAGCCTCTAGACTTGAACCAGTGTGGTCATTCACGTGAGCTTTCTCCCTGAGGGCGGGCCACCTGAGAAGATAGGTTTCATTTTCCCTATAGATATGTGCATGCATTTCGCTGTGTAACAGGCAGAGGTATCCAGCTGAACCAGTTTTTGAGTCATTTTTTATTAAGCCTGGGTGGAAGGCTGTGCTTTGCTGGCTGCTTGCTGACGTGCTGTCAGTGCGTTAACAGCGCCCTGAACTGGGTCCCCCTTTGCCCCCGTGTATGGGCTGGGTCCTCCATCGTGCTCTGAGCTACACCATAAGTGGTCCCGGATTACTGGCTGTTTTCCTGTATGTGTTCTGGACCTATGTACCGGGTCACCTTGTCTCCCATCCTGTCTCTGACCCCATCTCTTTCTGCTGCTGTCTGCACTCCCTGGTTCATCCCCTGCCACCTCGGAGCTTTTGGTGGAGCCTGTTTCCCCCCCATGGCTCTGCCCATCCTGGGGGACAGTGCTGAGGTCACCTCAGATCATCACCAGTAATCATTTATTTTTTTTCCTGAATGTGTTTCAGACTTTTTCATAGCAGAAGGTTATGCTTTGCCCATCTATATAGCAATTTCATGCTAAATTATAACTTTGTTATCTCTGTTGAAGGTTTAACGTCCTGGTGTGGTTAGCTGGAATAAGAATATGGCTCAGAGAAGCGATTTATCATTTAAAAAATAACCCGGAGCTGCAGTTTGCGGGTGTACAAAGTAGGCCTATAAGGCCAGTAGGGATAAAAGCTTAGATCCTTAAGCACAGGCTGTGGCAGGGGGGAGGACCAGCCGGCTCCCTACAGCACATGAGCAAGGTGTCGTGTGTGGCTGTTGAGTAACACATTGCTTCAAGCTTCCACAGCCCTGTAGGTAGCTATCTGTGTTAAGACTCTTCTCTCCAAGTTGCCGGCAGCGGCGCTGCAGGTACTAAACCAAATCTGTTTCCGTAACTCAGTTATCATGTCTGGTAACTCAAGGTATGTCAGTCAGCTTCTGGCTGAGATGGTCAAATATCAGTAGGTACTTTTTTATACTAGCTAAGGATCAGCCCCTTTTCTCCTGACAACTGGTGTAGGAAACCTTGGCTTTTAGCTGGAAGGGACAGAAATGGTAAGTTTTTTCACGTGTTTCTCATGCTGTCAGGACCAGTTACTGCACTTCCAGTTCCATGGCCATACGCTGTCTCGGTCCACCTCTGCCCTTCCTACCAGCACTGTGCTTGAGCAGGTGGTACAAAACTGTGCCCTAACGTGATGCAAAATTGGAACAGAGAGATCACAGAATCACAGAATCATATGGGGTTGGAAAGCACTTCTGGAGATCATCTAGTCCAACCCCTCTGCCAAAGTAGGTCCACACAGAGCAGGTTGCACAGGAACATGTCAAGGCAGGTTTTGAATGTCTCCAGAGAAGGAAACTTCACCACTTCCTTGGACAGTCTGTTCCAGGGCTCTGCCACCCTCAAAGGAAAGAAGTTCCTCCTCATGTTTAAATGGAACTTCTTATATTCAAGTTCGTGCCCATTTCCTCTTGTCCTGTCCCTGGGCACCACTGAAAAAAGACCGGCCCCATCCTCTTGACACCCACCCTTTAAGCATTTATAGGTGTTGATCAGATCCCCCCTCAGCCTTCTCTTCTCCAGACTAAAAAGACCCAATCCCTCAGCCTTTCCTCATAAGAAAGATGCTCCAGGCCCCTAATCATCTTTGTAGCCTTCTGCTGTACCCTCTCCAGTAGTTCCCTGTCCTTCTTGAACTGGGGGGCCCAGAACTGGGCACAATACTCCAGATGGGGCCACACCAGGGCAGAGCAGAGGGGCAGGATGATCTCCCTTGACCCATTGGTCACACTCTTCTTGATGCACCCCAGGATGCCATTGGCCTTCTTGGCCACAAGGGCACATTGTTGGCTCATGGTCATCCTGTTGTCCACAAGAACTCCCAGGTCTTTTTCCTGGGAGCTGCTCTCCAGCAGGTCAGCCTCTATCTGTACTGGTGCTTGGGGTTATTTCTTCTCAGGTGCAGCACCCTACACTTGCTCTTGTTAAATTTCATTAGGCTTCTCTCGGCCCGACTCTCCAGCCTGTCCAGGTCTCGCTGTATGGTGGCACAGCCTTCTGGGCTGTCAGCCACCCCTCCTAGTTTTGTGTCACCAGCAAACTTGCTGAGGGTACATTCCATCCCTTTATCCAGGTCATTGACGAATATACTGAAGAGAACAGGACTCAGTACTGACCCCTGGGAAACTCCACTTGTTGCAGACTTCCAGCAGGATTCTGTGCCCCTAATCACAACCCTCTGAGCTCTCCCTTTCAGCCAGCTTTCAATCCACTTAACTGTCCGTTTATCTAACCCACGCTTCCTAAGCTTAGCTATGAGGATGCTGTGGGAGACGATGTCAAAAGCCTTGCTGATGTCAAGGTAGGCAACACTGCCCTCCTTTCATCTATCCAACCAGTCATGCCATCATAGATGGCATGATCAAAATACAAAAACATATCACAACAAACAGAGTCTGGAGGAAAAAATCCTTATTCGCATGTATAATTTAACTTTGTCATGAATTCTTAACAGACCTGTAAATTGGAAAATCAACATCTTCTCAGTGATAGGAGGTGAAGGACATGCAGGGTGGCACCAAGTTTTCACTAGCCTCAATGTGAAAAAAAAAAAAGGTTTTACCTTGTTGCCTGTTATTGTAAATTTGTCCTGTGTAGAGAAACTATTTTAAATTTTTTCTAAACTTATTATACACGTTCTTCTCTAACATAGTTCCCTCTAGATTTTTTCATTTAATATCATCAATATACAAATTACGCTGTGGCATGAAGAAGAAATAAGTGAGTATAAAAAGGTAGCTCCCATCATCCTTTCATGATCTCCAAAACATAGAAAAATGCATTGCAGCATAAAGTACCCACTGATCCCTCATAGATAATTGTATAGAAATCAGCTGCTGCCCCAAGACACTAGTTATGAATAGACTTTATAGACTTTACACCCCCTTTGTAAGGTTGTCTTCTGACTCATAAGGAAGCTGCTTTGAAAAGGAATAGGCAGTCCTGATACTGCTCTAGAAACAAGATAGCAAAACACGCACACTGTACAGAAGAAGCTAATGTACTGTGAGGATTAAAGGGCAAATTACCATCCACTCAGCAGATCTGTGCAGAATTTCTCCCAGTGGTTTTCATGGAGTGACACATTAGCTAACAATCACAATTTAGCCGTGTTTAATCATTAGCAGAAGCAAGAAAGACTGTTTCCTTGTCCACACTTCAAGCTACTACAGTTTTTGTCAGAAGACTTTGGAATTCAGCCACAGAACAATCTCCTTTTAAATCTCCAGAACACAGATTTTGCATGGGCATTAAAATTTCCAGAGCAACCTATGCAGACAAGAGTATTTACTCATGTGAGGTAGCCCCACATGCCCTCATATGGAAGCGTGCCTTTTCTAATGTCACATAGTTGATTTGCACTGAGACATAATAAATTTCATCTTGATCCATTTTTGCCTTTCCTGAACTATTTTCCCCCTTCTTTAGATTTAAAAATTAAGCTGCTGCAGGACAGAGCATGTGGGTTATAGTCTCACAAGCAATTACAGTGTGGGTGTTGAATTACTGCAGCAATAATATTCTGGTCAGTTGTTTTCTGTTCCAGCATATGAACTTCTGTGGAGCATCTGGCCTGTGTCTGTGAAAAGTTCTCATATTTAATTTTTGGACAGGGCTCATCACCTGGTTATGCAGTGAAACTCAAATCATAAATCTCCCTATTCAACAACAAAGATTTGGTTGGGCGACTCTTAGATAGCAGCATCTGCTTACACAGCAAATGAGATCTATGTTCCAGTAAAGAACCTTGTTCTGGGTATCTCAGGGTATCCAGTGTCTCAAAACTCACAATCAGAATAAATTATATGTTTCAAAGGTAGCTTATGTAGATGTCAGACTGGTCATCATGTAATGGTGATTAATATCACATAGTCTACAAAACATATACTTTTTATTTATTATTTGGCTTTCTGGCTACTGTTTTTATGTAAGTACACAAAACATTTTTCTGAACTCTAGATTCCATTAAAATTACTTCTATCCTCCAATTAAGATCTGTACTGCTCACCATTAAAGACTGACACAGCTCAGCTCACATAAAGCAATTCCAAGGAAAGAAGTAATGTCACTAATGCAAATACGAGAGTGACCATATCTACAAAATGTAGATTAGAACATAAAGCAAGTCAAAAGGGATAACTTTCCCTAGAATATTACAATAAAAATTATAGTCCCATTTCCTTTTCCTGTTTTAAGTTTCCAACAAAACTTTTAAAATAAAATATAACTTTTCTGGAATGGGACTACTGACTGTTAGGGGACTTGTAGTTCATATTGTTTTCATCTTCACAGGTCTTTCAATCTCACTGGTTAGATTAAAACGTCCATGGTGCTTCTCTAGCCATATAACCACCTGCAAGATATGCTTTCTGGGAAATAATCTCCTGGAGATTATGGTTTCATAGAACAGAATAGCAAGTCGATGGCTCAGTACTCAAGTTTTCATGTTCCACTTTTACATCTCTTCAGAAAAGAAATAATTCCAGCCAAACTATTTTAGATATTGAGAGAAAATACCTGAAATTTGCACAAGAGCAGACAGATTTGGCTTAGATGAGAATCTAATTCTTATCAAAATTCATTTCCATGGAAAATTCTTGACCAGCCCTATTAAAAACTCAATTTTGTTAAAGACAAAGGCAAAGAAAGCAACATCATTATTAATAGTTCTCATAAATAAATAATATTATATATTGCCATCTCTGTATAAACAATGTAATAATTAGAATAAAGTAAGATATAATTTCCTGATCTGTATTTGAAGAAACACAGCTGACAGCTTCTCTCTGAGCAAAATATATGCTCCTAACTGAGCATATCAAATTATTTGAATGACCTAAAAAAACAATACTGTTTTTCAAGCATCAGGCTAGCTTTTTGTTTGTTTGTTTGTTTTTTAAAAAAGAACCTTATCACAAGTGTTATCAGGAATTGGAACTCTAAGCTACCGATAAACCTGTCATCTGATAAACTGTAAATGAAGATATCTACAAACTTGTGCAGTTGTAACTGACAAATGCATCCAGCCTTAGTTCATGATTTGGTAATGTTCATGGATGATAATATTCTTTCTTTTCATGTGATTCTAGAGAGTGATAACTAAATGACATTCCTCTATACTCAAGATATACTAAAGAAAGGGAATTCTTTATTAATATTGTCAATATTGAAAGTCACTTTTCTTCCCCAGCATTCATTATCCTGTGATGGCTACGGTTGCAAGTCCATTCTTTTATTCTTATGGGCATAAAACAACTAGAGAGGATCAGCTTGCCAGAAGTATCCTGAAGCAAAATCATCCATTCCTAAGTGATGATGAGTTGCACAGTACCCAAGACCTGTTCAGGCTGTGTTAAATAACTCAGGACAGGTGTTACCGGGAAGTCCAGTTTGCACAACCGCAACTTCGTGTCCTGAAAATTCAAAAGATCATCATCCAGATTTTACAAAGACAAACTAATCAGCAAAAGACTTTGTAAATATTACATGATAAAAAAAAATAAATTACCAGACACTTATATTTTAAACAGGATTGAGTTTTGATGACACAACTTGAATGACACAATTACAGAATGTGAAGGTCTTGAAGCTACCTTTCAGTGTGTCCTTAGTTGGTTAATGTGGAAAAGTATTCTGGATTGCTGTCTGGAAGTTAAAAAATTTCTGTTCTATCTAAATTTTAGTAAGTGTGGGTATAACTTGTTACATCAGAAGATTTGCATAGAATTCAGAGCAACTGAAATATTAAAGAATGTCTGATAATTAACCCTACCCAAAAGAAAAAAAAAAAAACCAAACTAAAAACAAACCAACCACAAAAAACCTGATTCTAACTTAACACGAGCAAGTTTCAATTTAGGTTGCAAAGAAACAACATGGGGGTCACCCACTTCAAACCCTGCTCATAGCAGGGACAAATAAGAAGTTAGAGCAGGTTATTTGCTCACTGTCCTGCTGAGTTTTAAATATCTCCTGGGAGGGTATTCCGCACCATCTCTGGGTAACCTCTTCCACTGATTACCCATCCTCAGTGAGAACTTTTTTTTCTTTAAATCCAGTTGGAATTTGCCTTGCTGAACCTTGTGTCTACCACCTCTTGGCTTTTTGCTGTGTGCGTCTGCCAACCGTCCGTATGACCGCCCATTATGTAGTTGTGCATGACAACTAGATCCCCCTTAGCCCTTTCTTCTTAAGGCTGAAAAAACTCAGCTCTCTCAGACTGCTGTGTCATGTGCTCCAGCCCCCAACCACCACAGTGTCTCTCCTCTGGACTCAGTCTACTTTGTCACTGCCTACCTTGTACTGGGCAGCCCAGCCCTGGATGCAGTAAGCCACTTGTTGTCCCACAAGTGCCAAACAGAGGGGAATGGCTACTTCCCTCAACCTATTTGCTATGTTCTTCCTAATGCAGCCCATGCTAGGGATTTGAGCAACCTGCTCTTTTGGGGGGTGTCCCTGCCCATGGCAGGGGGGTTGGAACTAGATGATCTTTAAAGTCCCTTCCAACCCAAACCATTCTATGATTCTATGATTCTATGCCAACATCAGCCCCAGGGCACACTGCTGATTCTTGTTCAAGTTATTATCTTCCAGGAGCCCTTGCCCTTTACTGCAAACCTCACAACTTTACCATTTCCCTGACGCTAGAGCTGGCTCCCAGACCATACCGGTGCATGGGGTTGTTCTATGCAAGATGAAGGACATCGCATTTCCCCTTATGGACTTCATGAGGTTTCTATCCATCTCTCCAGTCTCTCAAGGCTTTTCTGAAGTGCTTGGTCTTCAGTGTATTGATTGATCTATTCAGTGTGGTGCCATCATTCAAATTAGTTTTAGGTAAAGATACTAAGACTGACAAAATGGGAGTTCTTCACATGTTTAGATAACTGACTGAAAGAAAGAAAACAGAAGGCAGAAATATTTTACCATTTGTCTCAGTCAAGTCCCAGAGGGATGTATGTCTAAGTCTCTGCTGCGCAATGTATCCATTACAGGACTGAAAAGGGGGTTAAACAGCAAAATGGTAGCATTTGCTCCAGTACAATAAGTGCAGGGGGGAACCAAACTCCAAACCCAGAGATCATTGATGTACATAAAGTTATGAATATATAGAAAAAATATCCCAAGATAAAATAATTTATGTTTAATAATTACTATTGATAGCTAAGAATGGGTTATTTTGTGATGCAAATAATTTTGTTAGATTTTTGGATCATAAGAATGGTTTTGTTTCGTGCTCAGAAAATTTTCAATATGACCATGGGAGCTGCTATTGGTTTTAATGTCAGGTAGCGTAGCTATCTGAGCCAAAGTGATCTTTACTCTGATCTGGTTTGAACAGCCTTATATTCAGTGTCAAAAATGCCATTATATGCACAACCTATCAATGCTTTTTAATGTAATGTAATTGTCATTAATACAATTACCATGGGGTGGATTCTAATCCATATAACTCTGATTTAATTTAGATCTGAAGTTCTCTTCCTAAAAAAAAATACCAATGCTCCTGATGTAGTTACCTGAAAGCTGCAAGTGTCCTTAAAGCCAAGTTTGAGAATCTCAAGATCCATATAAAGAGGTGTGACAGTCATTTTCTATCATTTATTTATCCTTTACCCATAAAGCATGTCATACTTGTGCCTCTTATCATTAGTTATTAGTGTGTTCATCCATTGCCTTTTAATGTATTGCCATTAAACTCAATGGCAAACAATGGTCAGTGCCATATGGATGTAAGAGTAATGGATGGATGGACAGTAATGAGTCACTTACTGCAGTCAGTGCTACTCCCAGTCACTTTTGTGCTGCAGTGTTGGTTCCATAGGAGATATCAGATGAGAGGGAAAAAAAAACAGTAAAAGGAGATCAATCTACATAAATGGGAAGGAAATAGCAAATCGTTGTGGCTTCAACCCTTCTGTTTATTACTGTTTTCTAGTGCTTTGAAATAGATAGATGAAAATTATAGGAAGCACTAAAATGGAAATTAACATTGAAAAAGGTTCAAGGTTGCTGTAGACAGGTTTGAAAGAAAGTAATCTCTGTCTGCAATGCATTTACAACACAAGGTCTCAAGACATAACAAAGCGAGGTGAAACAAACACACTTAGGTTTTGTTCTTTCCTCCCAGAAAAGGGATGAGTCTCATTGGACCTAGAAGAATTTCTACATACAAAATCAGTCTATTGAGACAAAGATATTTTGATATAAGCCTCTCAGATCAGCTAAGAATGAGAATAATCCCACTGAATACAGTAAAATTATTTAAGTACTGCAAACTGCAGCTGCATATAAATGCTTTTCTTGTAAGGACCTTCTGAGCTTGTTTAAAGCACAACAAAGTCCATAGGATTTTTACCAACTTCATTAGGGTTCTGCATAGGCCTTTTCTTCAAATTCTCTCTTGACTTTTAACTCTTACATGCTGCTAATGCATTATTTGTTCTTAACTTCAGCTAGTTTAGCTACTGGAAGAATAAAATGCCGATTTACATATATATACAAAAAAATTTTTACAATATGGCACACTGTAGATCCTAAAGAGACAAGATAAAGTAGAATTAAGTAGAAAGTTCAGAGACTTTAATGTGATGGTTTTATTTAAATGCTCATTTACAAAACAACTTTCTAGACATTAGATTCTTGAACTTGTTGAAAAAAGGGAATTAATTAGTGCCTTGAGACAGTATTTTTCATACTTCTTTTTCTCTTTTGAATGTATTTTGCTGGTAATGTCTGAAACAGAAAGCTGTTTTACAAATAGTTTCTGGAAGAATTACTAAGCAAAACCAGATTGAGCAGGAGGTGTTGAGAAAGGCATATATTTTTTATTGATAGGAGAATGTAATGCTGAAAGAATAATAAACAGTGTTTAGATAGCAGCACAAGAAGGTTTTCAACTGTTTAATAAAAACAGTTTGTTACTATACACATATAACAAGAAACAGAATGCTACTTTAGCTTTATAGAATTTAATTTGCTTGTCTTCTGAAAACAGGCAAATATAGCAGCTGTGTTTCTAACCTTCAACTTTATAAACTTTGCTCTCATCTAGCAAAATATTCAATTAAGTTTTGGAAACTGGAGGTAAAGATGCAATTTCTTTACGTGTTTAGCCATGGAATTATGAAGAAGATAACAACTGAAGGGTTTAAAAATACATTTAGTACACTTCTTGCAAAGCCTAAGTGATGCATGTAATTACATTTTTTAGTTCCATATAATATTTTCTAGTATACAGGTATGCGTATTACAGGTCTCTAGCTAGACATTCATTCTCAATGCCTATGTAATCTAAGATTTTAGAAATACAATCTACAATCAAACAATATCAAAGTAATCAAATAATATAGATGTAATCTACTGTGGCAGAACTGAACATGAAGCTGTATCCCAATAAGGAACGTAACAGTGGAGGGAGGCTTGTTCTTGTGTGGCACATGAGGAGGAGCATGGGCAGAGCAACTACCTCTGCTAAAAAAGGGGTTGCTATTACCACTGCTTCTACACATCTTCCTAGTAAAGCCATGCCTGATGATCGTGTATAAACACAGTGATTTTTTTACTCTAAAGATAGTGCGGTGAATCAGTAAAATAAACAAGTTCTCTACCACTCTATCACTTATGTTAAGTCAGATCCACAAGGAGTTATTTACAGGTTAAACTAGACACATCAGTTTCTGGCAGAGGAAAGTTATACATTTACCATTTTTCTGCTGTGGAACTGATTTCTTTGTTTCTCACATGAGTTTCTCCTGGATGGTTTGGAAATGCAGGAGGTTACGCGTTGCCCTGGAGTTCAATAAGATTTGGACAGTTTTATGGATGAGTGGCATGCTCAAGCATAATACAGACAGAATGCAGGCCACAGCACTCCCCAAAATCAAAGTCAGTTTGAAATCTTTTCCTTTCTTCCCATCTCTTATCAAGAAGAAACCTCCCATACTGTCCTCCAAAGCCGTGAAATTCTTCTGCTCTGTTAAAATCCCCAGCCAACCACCTCCCACATATTGCATGTTCAGAGTGCTATTTTTCATGTGGGTGCAGCCAGTGTAAGGCAGGAAGAGAGGGTCCGTGCAAACCTTTGTTTAAGAAAAATAATAGTACAGTTAAAGCAGGTTATATATTTCTTTCTGCCAGAAGGGAAATTAAAAGTTGTCCATAGTTCACAGTAATTCACAGGATGTGAATAGTTTATGAGAAGAATTGGTGAGCCAAGCTGAAGTGTTGATTTATGAGACAGGATAACACCTGAAAAGGTAGAGCGATAGTGTTTGGGTTTTGTGAAATGATTAAACTAAGTTAGCTTAATTCAGAGCAGCAGGAGCAACAGATGCTGTTGCCTGAGTTTATTTTCTTTTGTTTCCAGGTGGGGTTAGAGAAATAAACACTGGAACATGGAAAGGTCTGTAATGATGTCTTTCTAGTCCTTCAGCACAGCAGAGCAGTGACCACTACAGTACCTACCATATGACTTTGGGTCTTGGACACTTCTTTTCCTCAAACTAACATTGCTGTGGAATTGTTTTAAGGGCTTTTTCAGAGTAAAGTTGTAGTAACCAATTTGCACATTGCAGATCCCTATAAAAAAAAAATCTTCTCCAGCATTATAGAATGGCAGCAATACTCTGTGGACCGCTGTAAATTGTTTTCTTTTTTTTTTTTCTTTTTTTCCTCTTTTTTTTCTTTTGTTTTCTTTTTTTTTTTTTTTTTTGATAAACC